>JAECXF010000288.1:0-451177 GCA_018151655.1 Drosophila bocqueti | reverse complement strand
TTTCAAGGAAATTGGAAAATGTTAACAAGATGTTTTGTCCCAATATTGCAACACAGCGATGGCGGTAGTAAGATGCCATTTTGTCCCAATATTGCAACACAGCGATGGCGGCAAGTAAGTTGCCATTTTGTCCCAATATTGCAGCACAGCGATGGCGGTAAGATGCCAAAAATCATGAAACATCCCAAAAGTATGCTACATAAAATTATACAACACCCCAAAAGTATGCTACATAAAATCATGAAACATCCCAAAAGTATGCTACATAAAATTATACAACACCCCAAAAGTATGCTACATAAAATCATGAAACATCCCAAAAGTATGCTACATAAAATTATACAACACCCCAAAAGTATGCTACATAAAATCATGAAACATCCCAAAAGTATGCCACATAAAATTATACAACACCCCAAAAGTATGCTACATAAAATTATGAAACATCCCAAAAGTATGCTACATAAAATTATACAACACCCCAAAAGTATGCTACATAAAATCATGAAACATCCTAAAAGTATGCTGCAATACAACTAAACCGCCCAAAAACAAAAGGTCAATGCAATACAAAAAAATTTATTCACAAATGTATAAAAGTTTATAACAGTTTATAATAGTTTTGCGTCGCCTTCTGCTGCCTTCTGTTCGCCTGTTACCCCAAACCGGAAAACGGTCAATTTGCTCCTTAAATTTTGTCATTTTCAGTACAAATTTATCCATTTCTCAGTTTGGGGTAACAGGCGAACAGAATGCAGTAGAAAGCAACTGGAAACTGTTATAAACTGTTATAAAAACATTGCACCAGCGATTTTTTGTATAGCATACTTTTCGGCAGTAATAAATTATTTTAGCATGATTTGCGTTAAGAGTAGTAAGTGATTGTTATTAATTATGAATCTGTTAGTTTGTTAATTAGAGTTGAACCAACCCGAAGAGGCTTCCAAATGCTCTGTTATTCTTGGTGTTGAGTGACTTTGAATATGGTTTTTCAATATTCGAAGCGCTTTGCCATCGATATTAATAGTGCCAAAGCGCAGCATTTACCTTTCGTGGCATGAGGCCAGGATGTGGATTAGACCAAGGGCCAGGTGCGGAGTAGACAAACTTTTAATTAGCCCGGAGTGTGTGTGTGTGTGTGTGTTAGTAACTTTTTAAGGAGCTTCCCTCTCCGGGTAACTTTTGCTGGAAAATTGCATCTGCTGGAGACGGAAGCTGGTGCCAAAGTTGTGCCAGGTGAAAGGTGACGATGTCTCCATAAGCTCGATGATTGGAAGTTCGGCAGGCGGAAGCCAATCCTCGCCGGTCGTGTTTGGGTCCAGCTGCTCCGGCTTAGCCGCAAACTGGACATCCGACTGGGAATGGGAATGGGATTGGGATTGGGAGTGGGAATCGGGACGGGGTGAGGCGGAGGCGGAGTGGAAAAATTGAGTTGAAAATTGTTCATGGCACACACAGCCATGGCACTTCACAGGCAACGCAAATTGACAGCTGTCAATCAACTGGTCGCCGGGAGCCCATCCTTGACGGAGCCTCCATTTTTCCAGTCCCGTCCTGTCCAGTCCTGTCCTGTCCTGTCCTGGCGGACATTGCTTTGCCGCTTTGTTGCTACTGCTGCTGATGATGATGATGATGATGATGGTGATTCCTGCTGCCAGCTGCTGTTCCTGCACTTCAAATTGATTAAGCTCTGCCGTTGTCTTACCTCCATGTCGGTCCTTAAATCTGGCAATGAGAAATTATGGGTAAAAGACTTATCGGTCTTTAATCAAACAGCAGCACTGCGTTGACAGGGGATTTTTGTGTGCTGAAATGACTATTGATTTGTGAGCCGAATATGAAATCCTTTGAGTTCGAATGTCAAACATAATTACACACAGAGAGACCCGACCAACTGCACATTTCAGAAATTGCATCCGAATGGCAGGCAAAATTGCGATTCTCCAGGACACCGGAAACGCAACCTGTGCGCCATCGAATGTCCAAAATGGCCATGAAGAAAATTGCCCTCCTTGTTTTCACTCGCCATTTTCATTGGCAGTTTCATTCCCATTCAATACTCGCACTGCAAAACGGTGACTGTGTGTCCTTTGGGGAACTTTGGCACACACTTTGGACAAGTATTTTCCACTCGAGAAACTCGGAAGGCAACTTTTATGAAGCTGCCACAACAACTTCCGGTGCACACACACCACCCACAATCGTCTGGCAGTTATTAAGTTTATGGCCCTAAACTTGCGGCCAAATAAGTTGATGCCCCATTTTGATTGCCTCGGCGCAGCCCCACCATTAATTCCTCGACAATTCACCCCACTTGCCGGCCATCTGGCTCGAGTGCAGCGGGTCTGAAGTACACTTGAAGAAAAATAGAAAACGAACTTCAATTTTAAAGTTCGAATTGTGTGCTGAAAGTGTGAGTTATATTTACACACTCTTTTGAGACCTGAACTCCCGACAAGGCCCTAAAGTCCTGAGCGAAGTCTAGAAGTCTGCAACTCTAAAGTATCGTAGGTCAGGTGGAGGCATCCTAAGTAGCTGTGTTATCGTTGCATAGGATCAAGGATAAAATATATATTTAAATATCAATTTATCGGACATCTATCTGAACGTTAAGCTATTTAAGAAATTGAAGAAATATGTATACTGTATTAAACGAAACCCACTTTCCAGCAGTGTATTCTATTCTATTGCCTCACCGCAATTCGATGGGCAAACATTCGCTGGTCGGTAAAAAAAAAAAGAAATGAAATTGAATTATTTGTGCATTATTAATAAGCTAAAAACGACGACGAGCTTCCATATTCTCGGTGGTAACTTCTAAGTATCGAGGGCTTCCGGGAAATCTTGTATTGAAACTCTAGCTGGCCAGAATATTTTCCCTGGAATTATATGGTATTTATTTATTTATATTTCTTGTTTTTTCGATGGGCAACAAATGTAGAGGAAAATGACTCAAATAAGAGTATTATTAAAGTCGCTTTAAATCGATTGTTTATAGATAATTTCATTATATTAAAACGACGCTTTTAAGAAAGAAATAGTCTCCTGAAGAACTCAAAATCTTTACCTTTTTTGGGCCCTAAAATGATATTTTACAAACTTTATTTGACATACAAAATTTTAACAAATAAACAGATCATCAATATCACAACCAAGTTATGGTAATATTTGTACAGTTTAATTTTAATTATTTACTTGAGAGTTTAGAGAAAACTATAGAGTAAATATTGCAGATATATGTAGTACCTAAGAAGCCAATTAAAGGGATAGTTGAAGAGGGAAGACAACCGAAAATGTATATTTAAGTGCACAATTTATTGAGTTTTAAGTTTTACATATATATTTAATTATAATTATTTTTCTTGGCATGATTACATTGATAATTACTTCTCAGTTGCTTAACCTTGTGTTGACTTACAATTTATTTACACCATATAAACCAGATACTGACTTGTTGATTAATTAATTAATTGATAATCTAGTATATATAGACACCCCTTCCCCCAAGAAAAACCCGGTAATTAATCAGTAGTTTGAGCCCACAGCCATTATTAAGACCCCTTCCACCCATTCTGTGAGATTTCCGGAGACCATTATTATGTGAATCCCCATCCGATATATTTTTATAAAACCACAAAAACCAACTATTTTCTTCGTTTTTTTCCAGTGCATCTCTGTGTCTCTGTGTGTGTGTAGCAAAACCAGTCAATCAATCAGTTACCCCACCCAGTTAACCCCCAAAAAAAAAACGAAACCCCCGCATTAAACCTGCCCCGCCCTGCCAACAGTATAAAGTATATGTAAATATATAAATACAAAATAGAAATGCTAAGAGCGTAGGGCGCACAGGAGGAGACAGACGAGGGAGCCACAAGAGCCACCAAAGCCACCAAAGGAGCCGCAGGAGCGGCGGCCGAAGGATACCGCTCACCTCGAGGATCGGCGGGCGCTGCCACAGAAGCCAGAAGAACATGCGCCATGTCAAAACTGCGGCATTACAGGTCCATGGATCAGCCCAGCAGCACCTGCGTGGTCATACGCAAAAAGTTAGCAAGCCCAGCAACCACTTACCAATAACCACTTACCTCTCAATAACCGCATACCGCAAAAACACACACCGAAAGCCTGCCACCTGCCACCTTTCACCTTTCACCCTCAGCCAGCGAATGACCTAACCACTGACACGCTTTCTACACTTTCTACGCTTTCCACAAAAGCTTTCGCCTTGCAACTCTGCCTTTTTCCGTTATACATTGAGCCTAAGGTTGTTTATCGTGGGAAAACCTGCGATATCATATAAATAATAAATATAGTCAAGTTTTATGTGTATCGTAATTTAAATAACGAACTCAATGTTAGAGTAACTATTTTATTGAGGAATATCCAAAAATGTTGCCTAAACTGGTCCGCTTAGCAATTATAACATCGATTTGTCGCACATCTAAGGCTATGTTAAAATATCAATTTATCGAAATTACAGTATTGATATTGTACAGCTTTCTTTATAAAAATTTAATATAATATTTTAATAAAATCTACAGAAAGACTTACTTAAAAAGTAAAAATTCATATAAAGAATGGTTCCAAAGCTACACAGCTGCCGTGTAATTTTACATTCTGCAATTTACAGTCACACTCTGCACCCAGGACACGCCACACAAAGCTTTCGCATCCTGAAAGCCTGAAAGCCACTGCATGACAGCCTATCCTCTGTGAAAACTTCTCTGTGAAAACTTTGAGCCTCTTGGACTTTTGCATGCCCATCGCCGTTAGCTCGGAAAAGCTGCTGCCTCATGGGCAGCTTTCCAGCCAAACGGAAACCAAAAATAACTCCTGCCATTCAGCCTTTCTTCGCCGCATGACTCTGTCCTATCTTCTCCCAGTTTTCCTCTATATTTTCTGCTTTTCCATCTTCCATTTTCCGTTTTCACTTCTCCGTTTACTGCATGATAAATTAAAAGATACCGTAAATATTGGAAATATTGGAAATATTCGAGTATTTGAACCTAACCACTAACCAGGACCTTGTATCCTTGCAGGACTATGACAGCCATTTGCTTCGTTTGCAACCTGCCCATCATGTCGCACCAGGTGGGCTTGGTGTGGCAGGGCGGCAACGGCTGGGACGATCTTGTGCGCGAACAGGTGGGTTTCGAAAAGAAAATACAAATTAAATAATAATAAATAATAGTAAACAAAAGAAAACAGTGTTAAAAAGGTGCAAAAATAGTACAAAAACTAAAACAACAGATGGCTCCAAAAAATATTTGCTAAAGTGCTCAATCCTTGGAAAACAGGCTGCAGTATTGACCTTGCACCTGATTGGCCTTGAAATCGTTTTAACATTTAACGTACAAGCTAAAAGCTAATTTTTAAAAATGAATTTAAGTGTGTTTTATTTTATTTCGAGTTGAAATGTGTCCAACAATTAAATTGGTTTCATTAACAAAGTTTATGGAATAGAATTGCATTTACTTACCTCCTTTTTACGATTCATTTTTGAAATTAAAAATAAATATTTATTTATTGTTATATTTTATTTTTAACAAATTAAAGCTACAACTAAATATAGGTAATTTTAAAAGGGTTTTACATTTATTACCTGATCGTTGTGTTTAGTGTATTTTACAAAATATATTATACAAAGTAAAACTGAATTAAAAAACAAACAAATCAAGCTCAGTAATTTCGATCTTAAAAAAAATGAAAACTATAAATATTCCTTAATTGATAAAATAATAAACTTTAAAAGAAGCTCTTAAAAATAGCATAGAATAATTAAACCAACACCAACACCCATTGCAGCTGGAGGAGTCCACCATCCGGCAGCGACTTGGCGGCAGGCGCGACTCGGCGGCGCAGATCACAACGCCGCCGAGCACCTCGCCGCCGCCGGGACTCCAGCGCCGGCGGCGCAGCTCCCTCGCCCAGCTGACGGACATCCTGCGCGAGTGGAGCGGCGGCGGCGCCAGCAAGCAGCAGCAGCAGCACCACCACCAGCAGACGCAGCAGCAGCAGACCCAGTCCCAGTCGCGCTCCAAGGCGCAGCTCAATCGCCGCGAGACGCTGGCCGACCTGGCCCGCAGCCTGCCCTGGCGCACCTCCACCACCACGGATGCCAGCACGGGAGCCGGAGGAGGCAGTGGCTCCGTCACCACCTACATGGCGCCGCGCAAGCGACGCGAGTCCAGCGCCGACTCGGGCATCCGGAGCATGCGTTCGCGGCGCGAGTCCAACACGGCGGAGTTTGTGCGTCACTGGAACCGGCGCGAGAGCGGAGCAGTTGAGGATCAGCCCGGGTCGAGCAGCAGCTGCGGCGTCGTCGTGCCCGTGGTCATCGAGTGCAGCAAGAGCGTGAGTATCGGGGAGTGGGCAGGGGGATCCTACATATGTAAACCGTCACCCTGAGAGCCAGCCAGTCAGCCCTAATCCTTGGCGCTCTTCTCTCTGTGTCTTCCTCCGAACCTCATCCGACCTGCCTGCCTGACCTCATCCGGCCTGACCTCATCCGACATCCGATATCCACGATCCATCAGGCCTCCCGTCGCGGGTCCGGTGAGAGCTACCTGTCCGGCAGTCGGCGCGACAGCAATGTGGCCGGGCGGGTAACGACACCGCCGCCGCCGGGCAAGTACCAGGTGACCAAGAAGCGCGACTCACTGGCCGCCCCGGAGTTCCCCAACTTCCGGCAGGAGCAGCGGCCCAGCACCAGCTCCGCGGGCTCCTGCTCCGACCACTCCCAGCCCCTGATATCGCAGCACTCGAGCACTCACCACCTGGCCCACCACCAGCAGGTGGACACCGCCTGCCAGGCCCTGCCGCCGCCGACGATCATCACCAGCTCGGTGACGCCGCCGGCCACCAGTCCCACGGCCCCCAAGGGTCGTCGCGACTCCCAGACGCAGTGCGGCCGGGTCAATCGGCGCGACTCCAAGGCAGGCGTCAGTCCGGAGCGGGCACCGCGTCTCCAGCGGCTCCAGCGTCAGGCCACCGCCTTCGACGAGGGCTGCCTGCCCGGCGGCGGCGGAGGCGGAGGCAGCCGTCGTGGCTCCCAGCCAGCCCTAAGTCCCGATCCGCCGGACCAGGACTGTGAGCGCAGGACGTCGCGGCGGGACTCTCTATCGCCGGACAGTGCGTCGCGCGGCGGTCGCCGGGACTCGAGGACCCACTTGTCGCCGGACAGATCGCACGAGCGCGATGGCAGTCCGCGGAGGCACACGCTCCGCAGGCAGAGCAGCTCGGCGGCAGGCCGTTCGCCCAGGTCGCCGGACTCCAACAGTTGCTGCTCCTCGCGGGATCCCAGTCCCTGCTCGCGGCCCGGACCGCAGGTGTCCGCCGTCAACGAGCAGAACCAGCGGCCGGCCATAAGGCGTCAGTCCACCACCGAGGAGATCCTGATAGCGCGCGGCTTCCGGCGGCAGTCGACCACCGAGGAGATGATCCGTTGCCGGAACTTCCGGCGCCAGAGCTCCCAGAGCGACGACGTCTGTCGGTGAGTGAAAGAGGAATATATGAATAAATATTTATTATTTTGCGGAATAGAAAATAAAGAAATACTGACAATCATTTGCTGGTCCTTCACCACAGCTATCGTGGCAGACGAGACTCCTCGGCCCAGATCATAGACGGCACCATCGGCACCATGACCGTGGAGACTACCAGCACTTTCTTCGACTCGAGCACACAGACAGGTGAGTCACCCAAAGGATTTAAACCAGATTGAGTGTCATTATTTTGGGAACTGTAAATATACAAAAAATAAATTCATTAATAATCGAATAGTTAAGAGTTAAGAGTTAAGAGGAGTTAAGAGGTTATTTCAATATTTTTCGGTAACTTCTGTCGATCGATCGGTTATCTTACGCTTTGCTTAGCTGAAGTTCAGGTAAAAAAGGAGTTTAGAAGGATGTCTCGATATATTTCGTTTATTTTCTGCCACTCTCAATAGCAGCTCATAAAAATAATCTGCTCTGAAGGTGAGCTCGATATTTTCTGACAACTTTCTGCCTATCGATCAGTCATTTCCTGTCAAGCAGCTCATATAAAGAATGGCGCCCAAATAAAGGCACAAGTTCCTTGGTAAAAAATACTTAAATAACCTACAGAAAAATGGGAACAATTTTCAAGAACAACAAAAATTAATTAAAAATTAAATTATATAGTTTAAAAAATGTACACAAATTCGAAACAACCTAATAGATTTATAAAGGAACGAAAAGCAAGAAAGGGTACCTTCTCTGTACTTTCCCCTTTCGAATATCCTTGGAGTCCTGCCAACTCGCTTTGCAGAGCTTTCGCCCGAAAGCTTCGCCCAGCCCAGCTTTGCGCTGCTCCGCTTTTCCGACTTTTCCGCTTTCCCGCCTCCTGTGCTCGCCCCAAAAGCTGCGCCCAGCTGACTGCTGCGCCGAACAGCTGTGCGCCCCAGCAGGACTATCCACTCGGAGCCCTGTCCACTCCACGAACGCGACTCGGGGCAGCGCCATCAGTCGGTGTTGCAGACGCAGACGTGACACAAGCGCCGCAGGACGCAGGACACCAACGGAAAAACGGAAAAACAAAGAAATAACAAAGCAAAAAACCGGCGGAAAAGCAAAAGGACATAGAGAAAAATAAATAGGAAAGGAAGCGAGGAACCGAGGAACTCTGTGAAGTACACGCAGCAAAATCGGGGATAGAGAGAGCGATGCCAGGGCAAGCTGGCGCTTTTTTCTCCCAGTGCGCATAGGTTGCTCCGTGTGTGTGTGTGCGTGTGTGTGCCAGCGAGTGCGTGCGTGTCCGCGTCGGTGTGTGTATATTTTTCCTGAATCCGAAATCCTTCGTCCTGTTTTTTGTATATTTTTGTTGTTGTTCTCCTTTTGTATGTAGTTTGTTTGCATTTCTGTGAGTGACTTAGAGTTCGACTTGAAGTTGCAACTGCAGCAAGCAGCAAGCAGTAAGCAGCGGCCTCCGTGTGGCAGCAGCGCCTTATCCTTGCCACAACAACAACAAAGACAGCAGCAAGAACAACAACAAGCAGAAGCAGAGGCAGCAACGTGGCCGAGTACGTCGACGTCGGCAGCGACGGCGGCGTTGCTGCCCCGCCGCTGCGCAGCGGTCGCCGCCAGCCGTCGAGCAGCAGCGCCAGCAGCAGCAGCAACCGCAGCAATCGCAGTCGCAGCGGTCCGTATAAATGCCAAAGATATCTGACTATAACTACTACTACAAATAGATAAGTCTGCAGAAAATGCCAAAGAAAATGCGAGAGCTCCTAAAGGGACTTGGTTACTTGTTGCATGTTGCACAGTCTAGTTGGGTTCCTGACAAGTAAATAATATCACGAAGAGAGTCATAATGCCAGAAGCAAGGGACTATGTTTGGCTAAGGGAATACTTAATGGGCTAATAATATTATTGTATTCAAATATTTAATATCCCTAAAGTAATAAATAGCTCTTGTTTCATTTAAATAAATTAAATTATTAACTGCCTGGGAAATAAAATACCAATTAGGGCTTTTCATATTAATCAATATGTGTGGAATTTTATTCTCTGAATTATTACTTGATTACTCACTTTAAAGCAACCTTAAAGTAAATATAGATTTGGTATTTCATGCAGTGCTCTAACATTACAAGAGACTATTTCAATAAACATTCTATTCCATTCTATTTTAATCCTGTCTAACAGATTAATTCATATTTATTCTACGCAACTTATTCTTCAGACTTACTTAAAGTCCACAATGAAAAATGTTGATTTAATATTTTAGGCAGTGTCCTAACGCCATAAAGGACTAAACTTAATTTAATTAGGTAACCACTTCATATGGTTAAAATATATTTAATATTTTGTTTTGATTTAATATTTTAGGCAGTGTCTTAACGCCATAAAGGACTGCATTAAATGCTTCATAGGTTTAGGAATATATTTAATATTCTTTTTATTTTTAATTTATTTATAACGCTTTCTTTACATTTAGTTGTATTTAAATTTAAAGGCGTTCTACGTCGAGTCATAACACCACAGGCAAGAGATTGTAATAAAGAATACAAGTTGACGAACCCCTTAAACCTGGCCTGTATTTAAATGAGCTATATTAATTAGGGACACAAAGTGTCCTGGCAAATACCGCCGAGGACCTCCCGGAGACCCCCTGAAATGTGTGCCGAAAGCCACAAGTCCCGGCCTCGGAAGGGGGGCTTTTAATGAATGAAAGTGGAAAGTGCAATGGCTGCCAGCTGGCCGAGAGAGTGTGTGTGTGTGTCGGTCGGGGAGTATCTTGCCATCCGTGAGATACTCTCTCTCTCTCTCTCGCTCTATCTCTGGCTTATGAATGAAACGAAAGGCGAATCGAGTGGGCCAAGTCGCAGTCAGGGCCGCTTGCCCGTTTTCCATTTTCCATTTGCCATTTGCCATTTTCCCCTCCAGCTGCAGCAGTGCAACAAGTTGAGACTTCGCGGCCAACTTGGGCGCATTGAAATGCAAAATTGATTGATTCAGAGACCACGGGCAACATCCGAGTTCGACTGAGACCCAGCTCAGCTCCTGCATTTTTCATACGCATTTCCCTGGCAGAGAAGGATCCTCATAATTGGGCTCGAAGTTGTCTCCTTTCGAGTCCTAATTTACCGAAAGATCAAACAGAGTCACAGATCTGTGGGGGAATAAAGGAAATGAACAATTTGCATGCGAATTTTAATCAGTTTATTAAGAACCCAGCAGCAGCTGAAGGAGACACATCCTGCTCTGTCCCCCTCGCAGGGACATGCCACATGGCCCATGGCCCATGGCCCTTCAATTAAGCGCAATCGGCGCGATGCTGGAAAGGATTTGCGCCAAGTGGCTGTCGCTGTCGCTGCCGCTGGATGTCCTGCCAGCACTCACTAATTAATACCGAGTGTACTGAGTGCGAGCAGCGAAAAGAAAGGAGCTCCGGCACTTGATTCAATTCGAGCAATTAGTCCAGCAGTCTCTCTCCACTCGGTCTTTAAGGAGTCAATCAAGTGGAGGGATTATCGGCAGGACAACTGCCAAGCAACGTTAAGGGTTATCTACTATACATTGAGTAATATTCCCCATCTAGAATTCACCAAAGGGTTAAATATTTGCCTTTTGCCAGGCAATCCATTAACTGGAGTTCCTCAAAGGACACAACCACGACACACCACAGCACGGGGTCAGGATTATCAACAGCAATTGGCGGGACTGTAGTCCAATTAGTATCTCAACTGCCCATCGATTACATTAATTTTTATAATTGCCTTTTTACGATGCACACACACACACACATACCCAGACAGGGCAAACAAAAAACGGAATTAATGTTAATTTATGGCCAAACAAAGCTCACAAAAAAAAGAGCGCACGAAGCGCACGAAGCGAGGGGACACTTTTATTACCAAATTTGGATCGATGGAAGGCTTCGGGTCAGGTCATAATCCTCGAAAAAGTACGGCTTAATTTCAACTTTCATTATTGCCATAATAATATGAGCTCTGTTATGGCTGATATAAGACAAGGGAGTAGTGCCATCATAACCCTAGAATCCTTGAGATTTATATTATTTATTTTACTATTTTAAACTGCTTTTAAACACTTGACTCTTAAGGCTTCCTCAAAGCAAACCAATACAAAATAACGCCATAAGCAGGAGTTGTTTTAATACTTCAATAACACCATCAATAACAATTTGAGGGAATATTTTTTGCAGTAAAATATTATTTAATACTTAACATACTTAATTAATATACTGCCAAGCTCACCTCTCGACAAGGTCAAGTCCTGGCTCCAGCTCTAGCTGTGGCTTCTTGCCCACCCTCACCTTCAGATATATATAATTATGTTATATATATATTGTTTTCATGAACGCATCAATAATGGCACAGACACAGAAATTGTTTTGGCGCCTAATTGATTGCCCGGGCCCCAAAGATTGATTTATCGGATTAAAGTTTCGCCGAAAAAGTACACAGAGAAATACCACATCTTGGACTAGCGAATGCACCGGGTTTTTTTTTGGGGGGGGTTAGGGTTAGGTTAATGGGTTTCGTGGAGCTAGCCCTTGATGGATGCCCGCCTGATTGATGGGCCAACACTGGCACTGGCACTCGTAAAACAGTTCGTAATCGAAGGAATTAGCAGCTGACGCCGATTCGAATCGAAATTGGCAGCTCGAAAGTTTTCAAATCAGCCGCTTGGTTAGCTCGTAAAATGCAAATTGTTGCGAGGGAAGCAGGGCTGGCCTCCTGGCCAGGAGGATGGACTCCTCCACCTGCTTCACCTGCTGGAGAGGGGGCGTGGCCACCACCGCACAAATGTATAATGCCATTAACAGCTGTCACTTTTGGGGCTGTTGAAATATTTGACAGTCAAACACGAGTGTCGCATAAAAAAGGACACACAGCCAGAATGGGGGGAAAAGCGGGAAAAGACGGGGAAACGACTCGGAAAAATAACAAGCAGAGCCATAAAACAGGAGGCGATAGAAGCGATAATAATAATAACAATAATAATAATAATAATAATATTGAGACAGCATTTTAGTTTCGTGGTAATGGCTCGCGTTTATTTGCCAAACAAGATGGTGGCTGTCAATTGTTGTCTGTGCCTTGTTATTCCTTCGCTTTCTCCCTACTCTCTTTATACTTCCTTTATACTTTCCCCATACTTTCCCTTTCACGCCCTCTGAGGGGGTGTGTGTGTGTGTGTGACGGAGTATCCAAATTGCGACGCCTTTCGTCAATCATACGCACCGTTGTACGCACCGCGGGCCATAAGTCAGCCTAATGCCTCCAGGAAATCAATATCTCTTTGGGGGAGAAAAGCTTCTTAGTCTCGGGCTAAGACTCTGGCCACAGAAAAAGCTTCAAACTGAGTGGAAAACTCAGGCGACTCTAAGGGGAGGAGGAAAAACTATAATTGATTCCATTAATATTTCCAATTCAAGCGGAAATTATATAGAAACCGATTTAGCAGCTATATATTCTTGGTGCTGAAAATGCACCTGCATTTCCTCCTCTCTATTTATTTTCCCCACCTGAAACCGTTTCCACTTGGCATTTCCTTGCGGCTATTTTCATAAAATCAAATTAACACACAGCGAAACCGAAGCACGCAAGGGAAAATCAAACCGAAACCGTACAGAAAAAAAAATATAAAAAGAGGAAATACGCAGGGAAAGCCTCCTCCTCAGCGCTGGCACTAATTGAACCGAGCAGCAGCAGCAGGGGGGCTGAGCTGAGAGCTGGGGCGGCAGCGGGAAATGGGGCTGATGGGGGTTAGACAGAATGTTTGACTTTGGCTCAATTAACACCGCACACAGAACGGCCGACTCATAGATTCATTAAAATACAGCAAACAAGGCTGGACAAGACGGAGCTACGTCCTGCCAATGCCAATGCCGCCAAAGCCACGCCTACACACATGGCCAGGACTGGGACTGGGATTGGGACTGGGACTGGGACTGGCACTGGCACTGGCACTGGGACTGGGACAAACAAAGAACTCGTACTCGTCCTCGTCGTCGTCCTTGTGTGTGTGTATTTTAGTAATTTGGATTAAACATGCAGTCCGGCGGGCAAGAGGACAATAGAAAATCACCTGACCCATTAACCAGCAATGCTTACAAAGTCTCCTGCTCCTGCTCCCTGCTCCCTGCTGCTTCTCCTGTGTGTCCTGCGGCCTGTGTTGTCCGCCGTGTCCTGTGCTCCGTGTCCCGGCGTTGAAGTTTGAAGTTATTGCTTTCATTTCCCTGTAGTCGCTCCCAGACGCTAAGAATTTAATTAATTCCTGGCTGAGCATGATAAGCCAGTCCAGCCAGCCACACATCGTATATAAATAGGGCGACTCTTTAAGGTCAATTACTAATTCCATTTCATTGCCAGCTAGGAGAGCACGAAGACCAGAGACCCAGAGACCCAGTGACTCAGAGACCCAGACCTCAGAGACCTACAGCCTTAGAAAGACTGTTTAGGGGAATTGTAGAAGGCTAGATTATATATAAAACTATTGAAAACGATCAAGAAACCGATGATGATCATGAACCCTGTCCAAAAACCTCTCATTAATGAAGGCATACAGTAAGCAGCAGATTTTACTTTTAGATTTACTAAATTACTGAGGTAATTGGGACTCAATTTATATCGCACCGATTACCTTTCCGTTCGAAATCAAACAGACAAGTCTCGTTTATTCAACGCAGACCAATTTTCAAACCCAAATCGAAGGGAGTCAGGGGGAAAGGAGAAAGGAGAAACCGAGGCTGGAGGGACCACAACATGTTGTCGCTCCTCTGCTAATTGGATGGCAAGGATGTGTGGCAGCAGCATGACGTGGTGGCATCGCCATGACGAAAATAATTACAAAACAGTTTACTCAATAAAATTCCAACTGATTTAACTGCGGCAACAGGAACGCGGAGGGCGGAGGGCGGAGGACGAACCACAGAGCTGACATTGATTGAGCGGGGATGTGGGGATGTGAGGATAATGGCCCAGGACCTGGCACGCAGCTTCCCAAAAGCGGTACCAGGACCACCACACGTCTACTAGGAGAGCAAGAAAGTAGAATATATATAATACATATAACAGGGAAAAGATGATACAAAATGGGACAAAGGAAGCTGGCTGAAATAAAAAACTTTTGATCAAGTTTTTCCCCAGCAACAAAAAATATAAGATTTTCACACGCACACACAGTCTTTTGTTTGCTGGCAAAGAGGGTGTGTGTGTGTATAGGGTGTAGGGTGTGGTGTGTGTTTGGGTGTGCTGTGTGCTGGGACGGATATGGGTAAACTTGCACGCTCGCAAACCATTTCAAAACTGAATTAACTTTTGTTGCACTTTTGTGCCGAAAAAAAAAAAGAATAAAAAATCTACATACTCGCATACGCTTTTTTCCCCACTTTTTCCACACTTTTCCGGCGAAAGTTTTTATGTAAATTGCTGCCTCCAGGGCAAAGGTTAGATACGGCCACGGTTAGGGATAGATTCACACGTCTCCCTGCCATCCTTCGACAGCTGAGGGAAACCGGCTAATTCCTGTCTGGGGAGCAGGTTTCGGCATTCGGCATTTGCAGAAATTCAAGTTCCATTTAAGTTTTGCGCAAAAGGAAAATAAGGCTGGATATTTATGGCTGTGGAAATCAGAGTTCTATAATATATATAACGTAGAATAAATCCTTCGAGGACTCCGACATGTGTGACTCGATCCATTAACGATTATCCCCGCCTGGCACGCAACTCGCCCATTTCCCGGGGACTCAACAAGTGCCGAGAGGTGGTGCGGTGCGGTTCATGTTTATAAATCAAATTTGCGGCTCCCCCAAAAACAAAAAAAAATTAATCACAACTCATTCGCTGCTTGGTGTGTACTGAGGAGCCTTGAAGCCATTTGGGCTGGCGCCCTCTTCGCTGGCAAATGGCTCTGGGGGTGAATTTATTTAGCCTCTCCAGTGTCTAGTTTTAACTTTGCACTTTTGGCATATTTTTACATATATAAATATTAATTTATATATATTTATTTTTAGCTCTTAATCTCTTGAGAGGCGCACTCACGGGGCACGGGGCACGGGGCGTATACTTGATGCACAATTTATTATTGATTTCGAGATGAGCTGCGTTGGCATTGTAACAGCTGCGGCGTCTGTATAAGTATAAGTAGTGTGTGATCCGTGTGACAGATTTGCCGTTGTGTGCGTCGTAAAAAAGTCACGCCAATGCTGCACTTTTTCAAACTCTCCCTGCTTTCCCTCCGGCTTTTCCCTCCCTGCCTCCCTCTTTTTGTATTATTATTACGCGCGTGTGTGCACCCTGTTATCCCTAGGGGGTGGTGGTGGTGACAGTGCTAGTGCCGTGGTGCTAGTGGTGGTGGCTTTCTGTTCCCGGTTGACCCATAAATACGCGCACGTACATGCCGCCGACCCTCGCTGACCCTCGGTGACCCGGGGAGTGCAGCCCAGTTAGTTGGACAAAATGATATGCTTCCACTTCATTTCCGTGCACTATAATCAGCGAAATGCGACAAACCGATGGCGGTTCTCGCACGGCTAATGACAGGTGACCGTCAGCAGCGGTAATTGGCCAACGCCAAGGGGAATATGATGGCCTCCTTATATGGCTCTGGCTCTGACTCTGACTCTGGGTCAGGATGCGGTTTTGTGGCGGAACAGCGGCAGTGCAGGTGTGAAGATCGGTAGTGGCAGTCACTGGCTTTTTAAGGAAAGTATTTCGAGTTTATTTCAATCAATTAACCTCAATTATTGCCAGTTAAATGTCACATTATACAAATATTCACAAGTTCCTAAACAGTTTCATAAAAAAGGGAAATATTGAAGGTATCTTTGAGAGCATCTACTGGATTCGAAGCAAAAGATACTCTATCTAATGTCATATGTTTTCTAGTTTTCCAGCAAGATCTGTGCGGATTACTAAAATGTATTGCAACCAAAGCTGTCTTTAATTCAATAAGAGGTTTGAGTTTGATGTGAACTTGTTTTCATAAATATCTTAATTCAAACAACAGAAAGGCTGAATATTTCACCCAAAAATTGTTCAAGCAAACAGCATAATAAATTCTTTCTTCCTCAGCCTCAATTATGTAGTTTCAAAATGCCATAAGTTGATCTCTTTCATACAACTTTTGATCTGCGTTTAATGCATTTTGTGAACGTTATTTTTTTTGGCTTTATTGAAAGTTGAAAAATTGATTAGTGGAGGGTGGGTATCGAAGGGCTTTCCTCCCTGCCCTGCAATGGGCTTCAAAAGTATCCTGCTCTCTCCGTGTGCCATTTTGTTGAAAGTGCAGTGGAGTTGACTGGCCGTGGCTGCACATGTGCCTCCAGTCCACGTCCACGTCCACCCCGGTCCAATATTATTTACGCTCAATTAAGTTAGTGCGCACATTGCACCACTAGCCCCTTGTCAGTAGCTCCGCCCTGGATTTATCTCCCTTTACAGGACCCTTTTCAGCGACTTTTCAGACCTCCTCAGGCCCCCCTTTCAGACGCCCGCTTCAGCTTTCTCCTAATCCCCTTTTCTGTCCCTCTTTAGACCATATTCTGTCCCTTTTAAGCCCATTTTCTGTCCCTCTTTAGCCCCTTTTCTACTTATTTTTTGTTTTATATTTCAAAAGCATCTGGAATTTGGAAACTACTTGAATGGCATTGTGAGCATCGAAGATATTCCCCTCGGGATACTTTTCTGAGCCCATGAAGATCACGTGCTCGAGAAAGTGGGCAAAAATTCGGTTATGCAGCTAGCATCAAGTAGAGTTTTTCATCCATAAATATGTAAAAGCTACAATTCGGACTCCGTATGCTCTTAAGCGGAATGTAGTGTCACAGGGCCATTGGTATTTAATTTATTTTATACTGCTTACACATTATATACAATTATATGCATATAAACTCATAGCTGATTAACATGTGCTCCCTCATTCAGCTGAGGCGGATTATGGGGAATATAACCATTCAAAATAGTGGCCAGAAAGAGGATAAGGAGGAGGGGTTAAGTTGCGGGGGGCTAAGAGGCCAAGAGAGCGCCCGTCACGACCCATTAAGCAGCTATTGTTTCGAACTGGGGGGGCGGAGGACGGGGCGCACAATAAAAGCCAAATAGCTAAGGCCGTCCCTGAAAAGTTAACGCTTGATTTCTGCACTAAAAACCAGAAGTTTGCCATTCTTTTGGGTCATTAGTTGGTAATTTATCAAAGTCATGAATTTATATTATACCCGGGCCAGAGCCAGAGCCAGAGCCAGAGCCTGAGGCAGCTGCAAAGTGCAGATGCAAACTTTTCAATGCGGCAGCTGTCATAAAAGCAAATGAGAAAAGGAAGAAGCCTCCGGAAAAGTCGTGGGGAAAACTCAGCGAAAGTGTAGTGAAGTCTGGCGCAAGTTGGGCCACGGGAAGGCAATAAAATATGGAGAGTAATGCGACTCGATTTTGTCCTCTTTCAATTAGTCAAATTTGTAGCGCGACGTCGTGATTAAAATTCTCGAGCTGCGTAAATAGTTCTTCACTTTCTTTCAACTGCGAACAATCGAGGGGGGTACAGAGAGAGTGAGGAAGGAGAAAGTGTGCCAGTGAAGTCGCTGGGTGAGCTATGACAGGTGTATACCTGGCTCCTTGCTACTTCCCAGCATCCGGTTCCGTCTTCCACCTGCTTCTGGCTTTCACTTCTTGACCTCCTGCTCTGGTCGCATGTCCTGCTTTTGACAATGCAATTTGCGGCAGAAGGCAGAGACTGCAGATTGCAGATTGCAAATGCAGATTGCTGCAACGAATTGCCAGCTCCTGGACAGTCCAGCTGCAGTCCTCGACATTCATTGCATTCGTTTGGGGAGCGCTTAGTGCTTGGACTTCAACAAATTGTGAAGAAGAGGGGAATGTTTCATAATAATAAATAAGTAATCAAATAAATGTACAATATTACGCATACGCCCTGTGGCCCAGTGTCTACTTCAACAAGCGATTGTCCTTAATCGCGCATTACGCATACGCCGCGTGCAACAGGCCACAAGAGCCCTCCATAATGACTTTACGATACACAATGCCGAATGCCGAAGAGCCACTTCTTTTCGGGTGTGCTGGGTAATGGGTGATGGGTGATGATGGGTGATGGGCAGCTAATGAAATGCGAATCACATTTGCTGATTGCCCCCAGTAACGCGTCCTGCCAGGACACATCTACGAGTTGGGCTGCGATGAGTGCGATGACAGCGATGACAATGACTCGGCCTGTCAGCTCATAATGTGTTTCCGCTTGCCTGATTCATTTAATTATGATTTCCGGTGTCGACACAGCCGAGAGCGGTGGCGGTGGCCAGGCACAGGCACACGTGCTCATTATTACAGCCACTTGATTGCTGGGTTCCCAGGCCCACACCCAGCACACTCTCCGCCGGATGCCCTTTCGCCGCAATAATATGTACGGTACAGAGACAAACCTCGAAATGGCTGAGGGAGAGTTGATAGAGAAGTGAGAGAATAAAGGGGGAAATGGAATCAAATCAAAATGGGGCTTTGTTTTAATAGTAGTTATATTTTCCAAGTGGGCTTTCCCAGCTGAGGCCGTGTCTGCGGTTAGGGTATGCCTGGCGCCATTCATCAACTCGACAGGCAACAATTTCATGTCCTCCATCCTTTGGCAATTTGCTGGTATTAGAAACTCATTTCCGTTTGTAATTGAGTCGTGAGTCGTCGCTACCGCCAGCCAGTCAGCCAGTCAACCAGCCAGCTGGTGCCCCTTATGTTCATGCAAATGAATGGCCATGTTTTGGGATACAACAACAGGGACTCCGACGTATCGAAGCCAGCATAATTTGAACCCCTCTTCTCCGTTCTCCTCCGTTGCAGAACCCTCGCCGCTGTACGACAACAATCACTATCATGAGGAGTGTCTGCGCTGCAACTCCTGCGGCCTGAACCTGACTGGACCCAACCAGAAGCGGGCCAGGAGATTTAAGGTAAGCCAACTCTGCAGTACTTGCTTAATATTTTTGTTATTCTGCTTATTGTGTAGCAAAATTCCATAATTAATAACTGAATTTATGGGTTTCTTTCGATCCCCAAAAAAAAACTATTTATTTTACCTTCTAATTAATAAGTGAGTGAGGAATCTTAAAGGGCTCTTTTTTTTGCTGCCACCTCATTTGAAATGCATTCGCTCATTTCGAAACCCATAAAGCCGGACTCATTACAGAGCAAATGAGGTGCGGAACTCAGACTCCGTCTCCGGACAAGTGGCCTAACCAGAATTACATATGAACCCAGCAGGAGGCACAAAAAATATAACCAAATAAATCATTTACAGAGGGAAATATATTTGTGAACACAAGGCTATAGCTTCCGTGCTTAGTTCAACACTCAGTGAGGAAGTGAGTTGTATGGAAAGGAAATACATATGCAACTTACTTGGATCTAGCTTCTATAACTTGCAATAATTTACATTAAATTTAAATTAAATTTATTTGAATTTACAATTTAACAAAATATTTGCAAGTGTAACCCCATATTTTTTACAGAACCAGATCCTGTGCGACCTGCACTTCGCGGACGTGGCCCTGATGGAGTGCTCCGACTTCATGCAGCAGCTGCGTAGCTTCAAGCCGCAATCGCTGGGCTGCGCGGTCGCCAGGCGGAAGAGCTCCACCACGCTGATATTCCCACTGCCGCCGCAAGCATGTTCAGGTATGTACCGCACTGTACTCGGCACATTGCCAACGCCAAATCGGCCAAAGCTGCGGGTCCGCCAGGTGGGCTCCACCTGGCAAATACCCTGGCAGACCCGGTCATATTAAGGTGGTTTGGCAATATTTTTCAACTTTCGATGTGGCTTCGATTTTTAATCGAAATTAAACATAAACTATCTATATATTCATATTTTATATTTTACATACAAAAGAAAAATTTAATTTTTATTCATTATTCTTTAGTACGACACAAAGTATTCATAAATTTATATTGTTTCCTATCGATAACAACTTCGATAATCAAAAGTATTTAGAATATCCTGGAAGGGTAGCCAAGGATATTACTTATTCGAGTAACGAGAATGCAAAGGCCGAACCCTTCCATAAATTTCGCTTTTTTTCCTGCCCCCAGTGCGCGAGTGTGGCAGTGCGCGAGTGTGTGTGCGTGGCGTCATCATTATAATTCAAATGAGATTTGAGCGCACACTCGCACAACCACACACACACACCCTGATGCAGGGGGTGGGGGAGGGGAAAGAAAAGAAAGGAAAGGGGGGAGAACAAATAAAAGAGCGAAGCGAGAGAGATGGAGAGCGAGGGCCACGTCTACAAGTTGGAGAATGTTTGGCATTTTGCATAATAAAGTTGTTCAAACATATTTGACGTCGGGTTGCGCACTCACACACACACACACACACTCGCACACTCACACACTCGCACACACACACATAAAGATAGAACCGCCATTTTTCGCTGACATAAACTTTCAATTCGGTTTTCATTTTACTTTATTTCCTCTCTGTCTCTCGCTCTCTGTTTTATTTTTTATTCCCAGCACTCGCAAGCGATTTAATTAAAATGCCCAAAAAAAAAAAAAATAAATAAGAAGAGCAAAAAAAGCAAGAAAATTGAAGGGGAAAAAAATGCGGAACATGAAACATTTCTTAACATTATTTATCAGTTTCCTCGAATATATGATAACCCCCTTCACATGTGTATATATATTACTATATCTCTCTGTGTATACACTCGCTCTGGGAATGCAAAGTTTATTAACTGGATTTTTATTACGAAACTTTTCGGGCCAAGCTTGGGCTTTGGCTTTCGCTTTCGCTTTGGCATCGGCTTTTTGGCCCGTTTGGCGTCCATTTTAATTACAAATATGCCGAAATAAACGAAATAAACGAATCGAGGCCATTTCGGCCAGTTAAATATTATTGCTCCTCTCCGAACGACGTCCTTCGAAGATGATAATGACGACGACGACGATGATGATGATGCCGCAAAGTCCTGCCGATATTTTGTGTCCCGTTGTGGACTTAATTCCTCCGGCGATTTTATGGACAATTTGTTGCAAATTCAAAATCAAGGCAACAACTAGAAGCTATAACATTTTATGAATAAATAATTTTATGATTTCAAAGGCTTTCTAACAAAGAAAGCAAATGAGAGGTGAGGTGAGGTCCTGAATATCCTTAGAAAATTACATTTTTCACTCAACATTCTATAATAAATTGATTTGTCACTGTATATTTAATTATTAATTAAGCTACAGGATAAATATCAGCCACGGCTGTCCGTAATAAATTAATTCAGAAACTATTTAACATTTTACAAGAATAAGTTTTGGCTATGGGAAATACTTCCAAGAAGATGTTAGAGAGATTTTTGATTCTTTTTTTAAATAGATAATAAGTCCTTGAATAAATTAATAGCTTTTTAAATGAAAAGAAAGCCAACCTATGGTGACTGGCAAATAGTTTAGCCAAGGGACTGCCAAAAGCCGACTGCCTGGGAACTTGACACGCTTCGCACATTCACTTCCGCCTCTCCGGCTCCTGCTCCTGCTCCTATTCCTATTCTTGCTCCTGCTCCTGCTCCTGCTGCTGCTCCTAGTCCTTCTCCTGCTCCTGCTCCTCTTCCTAGTCCTGCTCCTGCTGCTCCTCGGCCTGTATTAATGCTCAGCTGCGCTCATTCGAAGCGACATTGAGTGCGCACTCGAGTAAAGTGATTCGATGCGTGTCACATTCGAGGGCGAGTGCTGCACTTGCTCTGCCTGGCAGCCACGCCTCCCTTGCTTCCATTTCAAAAACACAGCGAAAAAGCAGGGTAAAGTTGGGTGAAAAAAGCCAGAATATTTACGATGGGAAAGTACATCGAAAGGAAAACTCCAAAGTATTCAAAACATATCGTAATACATGACTTATTGAATTTGTAAATATAGGAAAAATATTGCATTTAATATTAAAATATTGAATACAATTAAAAACAATTTGTAACAAAATGTTTCCTAATTTTAAATGAATTATATTGCTATCATATCATCACATAATATTGAGTTAAACAAAAACATCATGCATTTAACTATATTGATCCTGATGCCTGATCTATACTTTCATAGAGGTGAGGCCGGAGAATCTTTTAAAGCCATATCTAAGCTACTTAAGAGAGCTAATTAAATAGTTTTCATTTAATAGAATTAGTTGATTTATAATTAGTCCTCTTATTATTTCCACTAATTTATTAAATATTGATTTTTTTTTTCTAATTTACTAATTTTTCATTTGTTTTGATTTCGATTTAGAGCTCTTGCACCCACTCACAGAAATACTATTTAAAGTTGTTGAGTTCAGGAGTTCTCGGGCTCAGCTCTGAATAATTCAAACATGTTGGTGTTTTTCTGGCTGCCATTCAATAATGATCAATTGTAAATAATGCAGGTTGCCATAAATGTGAGGGAAATCTTTTGCCAAGTCGCCTCCGAAAATAACATTTAAAATAATATTTAATGAACAGAAACTGCAGACCTTTTTCCTTTTCTATTACTAATTCGCAGAGGGGGAAGGCGGGGAAGGCTGGGAAGGGGGCTGGTCATCAAATAGATTAAATAAATACACTAAATAAATCATTTAGCTCTGGCGCGGCATTAAGTATACGCCACGTAGGTCACGCAGCACACGTTTATGGGCCCAAATTGCGCCGGCAGAGTTATAAACACGTATTATATGCCATCTTAGATCCATGTGTGTACGTGACAATTAAATTTATGAAATCCTATAGGATGTGCTGGCGGAGGCGAATCCGAATACGAATCCGTTTCCCAGTTGAAAAGTCAGTTCAAGGGTCTCGAATTATCAGCCTGCCGTGGGCGCGTGACTGTTGCCAGGATGTTGCTGGATGCTGGATGCTGGATGGATGGAAGTTAAGCCATTAGCGTAGCGAATGATATCCTTGAAGGACTCTGGTCCTCGTCTGGCCACAAATCAAGGACCAAGCAGAGTTTGCCAAGTTTAAATACAAGTATTATGGATTAGGCTTTAGCTTTAAGCTCTAAAATAAATAATTAATTGCCTTGGGAGAGGAATGCCTATGCCTCTAGTCCTGTTCGCTATAAAGATCCAATTTGAGGCTCCTGTCCTGCTGAATCCTGCATATATATCCCGTATATATAGCTTCTATTATTCAGTGCTTTGTCATCTGCTGCCTGGCCATAAATTTAGCCATGAATACCACGCCCACCTGGCCGGGGCATTTACATTTTAATATGCATTATTAGCGCGATAATTGTTTGAGAATATTGCCCAAGAATAGATGACGACGACGGCCAGTAGGAGGACGGAGAAGGCCCGTAAAAAGCCAGGCAGGCCATCAATTTGTCACTTTGCCTTGCCACATTTCGGGGTATTGGCCACTCTCTTTCTCTCTCTCTCTCTCTCTATATATATATATATACAAGTAGTAGGTATATATATAGATATTCCGCTGTCATAATAAATTCAAAAGCCCCGCAGAACAACAAAATTGTCGCGCACTTTTTACGTTCATTTGTCAGCTCGGTGGCTCTGTTCTGCCACCATTTTCGTTGTGTTTCTTCTGTTTCTCTCTTTGCAATATTTTAATATGTTCTAGCACGCATTTTTGTGTCTCATTTGTTTGGTGAAAAATGATTTTAATTTCGCCAGCGAGACAGCATTGTGCGGCTTTTAATAAATGGAGTTGTAATAGCCATTAATGACCCGACTCTCTGGCGGAGTCTCTGCTATTTTATGGCCAAGACAAGGCTCAGCTGAAGTGAAAAATTGCATTGGGGGCCAGCTCATCGATTTATTGGAATGTATATACCTACCTCTTTTTTGATTTTAATTAATATTTGCTACAAGCAGAGAAAGGCACAAAAAGGCAACCATAAATCTCTTGGAAAATTATCAAGTTCAAAGCTCTTTTCAATTCCATTTGCTGCCTGCTTGCCTAAGACCCTGAATGGTCACAAGCTCTTATCGACAAAAATATAATACCGCCAGGCTCTAAGGATCCAGAGTCTATCGAAAAATGGGGGCCAACGAGGCGTATGCGCAATTTCTGAATTTCTGCAGGCCAGCCATCAAAGCCTCCGCAAAAGAAAATCCTTCGAGGGCGAGTCCGAGTGCATTCTTTTAATTGAAAAATTCAGTGAGAACGACTCCGGCTGCAGTCCACAGGGATTAAGGCTTTTCGAGCCTCGTATCACGCTCACTCGTCACTAATTAAAATCTAGAAATCAGCCATAAATCGGAGAGAAACCTCAGCTTAAGACCAAAAATTCCTGCAGTCTTTGGGGTATTTCTCAGACCCAAAATCAATTGGAAAATCTGAAAATCAGAGCAGGCATAGAGTTTGCAGAATTTTACCTTTGCAAGACTCTCTCTTCAAAAATAGGGACATTTTTCCACTGAACATGGAAACCCGTTAAAAAATAAAGCACACCGAAAATAAGCTAAAACCTCATAAAATGCAGGCCGAGGGATTGTTTCGCAAAATTCCTCTTACTCGTCACTAATTAAAATGTGGCTTTCAGGTGTCCCCTTCCTCCCCAGTCATAAATTCCAGTCCACTGTTGTCCATTCACAGAAATGCAATGCAATGGACATCAAATTAAATTTGCTGGACAAAAGGACACTCACAAATAGATGTGGCTGCTGCGTTCTCCCTGCGGCTTTTGGGGAATTTGCCAAAGGAAAATTAAATCTGAGCTGAGAGAGAAATTTCACAGACAATTAGAACATAATAAAATATATATTCTTGTGAAAAGAGGGAGTGGGGTTAACCTGGGATGCATAACGCCAGAGGATTGGTTTTGCACTTTCTGGGTTCTTTTGAAATGGGGAGAAAGTGAGTATCTCAGGGATTCTTTATCGGGATTATCAAAATAGCATTAAGGTATCTTAATCCGTCTTAAATATTTGAAATCTGTCCGCTCCCTCAGTTTTTCTTTGCGTTACGCATATTATTATTCGCTCGATCCCCATTAATACTCTCCACTTCTCATCGAATTAAATACATGTGGGCAAGGAATATATAATTAATGGCGGCTAACCCTAGCCAGGAATATTCATAGCTTATCAATAAAATCCGGGGGATGGGCGTACTCCCCAGAGTCCCGCCCACTTAAGCCTCTTAAGAGAGAGAGAGAGAGAGAGAGAGAGAGAGAGAGAGTGCGGCTGGAAAAGCAATTAAAAGACATAAAGGAGCAGCAGGAGCCGCTGGAGCGGGTCACGTGGCTCCCGGCCAGCCCAGCTGACGGTGGACAGCCCGGACATTGCGGACGAGCTGCCGCTGGAAGCGCCTTATATTATCGTCCAGCTTGGGCGGCGGCTTCACCAGCACCTCCGGTTGGTCCACGTGCCGATAGTGCTGCATCTGACCCATCTTCAGGTCGACGGGCTCCGGCCCGCAGGCATCCCGCCACTGGAGAGCGAAGTGGTTGTGCACCACCGTGGTGTAGGCGGTGTTGTGCAGACACTTGGCCGCCAGAGCCGGATGCAGGTGCTTCGCCACCCGGGTCACATGGGCCAGCATGTGGAAGCAGGACTCCACCTTCGGATCCGGAGCCAGCTGGTGGGGAAAGTAGACATTGCTGAAGCAGTAGCCACACCGAGCCGAGCAGTTCACATCCCCGGCCTCGAGCTCCGCCAGGAGATCCGGCCAGGTGCGGAGGCGACCCAGTGGCATGAGCACCTCGTCCACATCCATCACGGCCACGTAGTCGAACTCGTACAGGCTCCGGTACAGGCAGTCGTTGTAGAGCAGCACCTCGTTCTGCTGCCGGCTCATCTCCCTATTCACGTTGGCCGGGAGCAGCATCTGGTAGGGACGCAGCTCCAGCAGCCCGTCCGCGGGCCGGGTGTAGTGGGCCAGCGTCCGCGAGACATTCGGATGCAGCTGGCCAATGTCAAAGGCTCGTATCTTGGCCGCGCCCAGCAGGCGCATCAGCTCCAGCCACTCCACCAGCCGCTCGGACATGTCGTCGCCGTCGTCGGGGAAGCGCAGGTACTTGAGGCAGATGCCCGTCCGCAGGCGGCTCTGGGTCTTGCTCTCCATCCGTGGCTGACCTGGCTGGCTGACCTTCAACGCATTCTGCGGCAACGCACACTTGTCGCCAAGGACCAGGGCCACCAGCTGGGGCTGCCGCGGCGACTGCATCTGGAAGGTGAGCAGCGTGGGATAGGCCGCGCCCTCGCCCCGGCCCCACTCGGGATACCAGGCCAGCTTGGCCTTGTGCAGCGCCACCAGCTCCGGCAGCGGCTCGCCCTCGAACCACATCTGGCAGTAGGTCGGCGGTTGGGACTCTGCATAGGTGGTGATCATGGCCAGGATCACCAGCTCGGCCACCCTGGGGCGGCGGTCGTAGTAGGCCCCGTAGAGGTAGTAGGTGAGATTCTCGTGCCGCGTCTTCTGGAAGTGCGGAGTGTGGAACTGCAGGTTCTCGTAGCGGGGATATGGGGCGCACTTGCGCCCGCTGGCCCAGTTTTCGCCCTGGTTTCTGCGCAGCAGGGTCTCTAGATCCATTTCGGGCTCCGGTCTAGGCAAATCCTTCTCCAAATTTAGCTGCCGCTGCCGCTGCAGGAGATCCAACTCCTCTCGCAACTTCCGGGCCTCCTCAACGAGGGCTGTGAGGGAGTGCAGCGAGCTGGAGTTTTGTAGTGAAACTGGGTGAACTTTTGGAGACTGCCCACCATCCCCATGGTCATCCTGTTGCGGAGGAGGCTTTGCCAGCCGAAGGAGCAGCACCAGAAGGAGGCTGCCCAGGACACACACGCAGAGGGGGATTCGCAGGGAGCGCAGCCGACTACAAGCCATCGTAGCGAATCGCCAGCAGGGCGAAAACTGAGCGAACGCACTTTTCTGTTCAAACTACTTAAACAATTCGCAATTCCGCTAAGTGCACAGAGATGCACAAAATACAAATATAGATATATACACAGTGATTGTTCAGAGAGTTTCGCCGAACTAACAAGGCCGCCCGCCTCCCAGCGGAGTTTGGGCAGTTCTTATCGCTTCCTCTGCTCTCTTTTCGGAGATATTATCTGTCGGAGTTGTTACTTTCTATTCGATTTAACACACACATATTTTTGGCAAGTAAATTAATTAAACATTGTAACAAATTATCCGTATCGGAGGCAGGTACAAGCAGCCGATAAGAGCCACAGAAACCGGTGTTACTGTCGAGTGCCATCCGGTTGTTGCTGATAGCAGCGTTCTTTAAAAAAGTTCATTATTTCTTGAATATTTATTAATTAAATTTACGTTTCTATGTTTAAAAATTCTTCAAATAGTTGCGAAGTTTATATTGTTTTAATTTGTATCTAACATAAATAAATAAATAAAATAATATGGTAAATCTGCTGCCAAGATAAAACCAAATCCTCCGCCAGCGCCAACTTTTCAGCCAGATTAAGCTGCTCAGGTATCGAGAAAAGTGGCCACGGAAACAGGGGGGAAAGTGGCCAAGGAAAAACGAGAAAATCAGGGGGGGAAAAGTGGCCAAGGGAGAGGCAGGGGAAAGTGCGAGGAGCTTAACAAGCGGCAAACAAGCCCCGACCGATGGCAGGGGACATTATTATTATGTGCGTCAAGCTTGGACAAAGGCATTGGGCACCGATATGTGCTATATGTGTGCCATATACACACTCCAATGTATTACATATATATATAGTATATATATTTATACAGACACACATATGAAAAGGGACATGAGGCTGAAGCCTGCATTAAATTATTGATTCGATTTCGCGCGCGATTCGCTTTTATTGTAGCGAACTTTTTGTCTGAATGAATTGTAGCCCGCAGCCGGAAAGTTTGCGGCAGACACTCTGCCACACACACGCCCCGCACACTCGCACACTCACCTGTCTGTCAGGCTGTCACGTTGTCCTTCCAATTTCGCAGGGTGCGTGTGCCTGTGCCTGTGTGTGTGTGTGTGTGTAAGTGCCACGCCCAGGAGCAGGAGCAGCATAACAATAACAATAATAACAGACGGCCAAAAAATTTATGTGTGCGTACACAGTCACTAAACAGGTGTTCTTTAAAGGGTAAAAACGAACAAAATTAATCAAGAAATCTCGAACAAGCGCTGAAAAGTATGCTACGATTAAATATAATGTAAAAGAAATGCTCCCAAGAATATATAAATTCTAATATTCGCATTATCTTTTTTAAATTTAAATTTCTTCAAAATCGATACAATTTTTGTGGCAAAACCAAAGTTAAAAAAACTCATAACTAAGCCAAAAAAGCATTAATTTCCATTCGGAGAACTTTTCTGTGTCAGTTTCTATTTGCTTAATAAATCTGCTAATTATTTCCAGACATTTTAAAAATGACAATTTTTGGTTGATTTTTGAGAATTTTAATGATGTAACCCCTTATAAAAATTTAAAAAAATCGAGTAAATCTTTTTTCAAATTTGTTTTCAATATTTCACTATAAATTAATAGAGATTTTGAAGGCGAATTGGTGAATACATAACATTTGGCAATCACTGGCTTTTTCACGGAGAAATACTCCCAGAAAGATAAAAAAAACGATCATTTTATAAGACTTTAATCGGTATTTATGGATATTTGAATAAAATTACAATTTTGCTTGGCAAATCAAAGAAAACGTTAAACAAAATCAAAATAAAGCATTATCTGTGTTTGTTTTCATTTGGCAAATAATTATAAATATAAAATAAAATAATAATACACTTCATTATGAGGTATAATTTCGTAAACTTGTAAAGGCAATTATACCACAAGTTGGCTGCATATAAATTTCAAAATAACCATAAAATTATAATTTTCGTATTATTTTTTTAATAACAACTTGTCAAGTTATAATAAGCCATTGAGAGCTTAGAAATAAGCCTACGATATACCGAAAATTCTCACTCAATACTCCACTAAACGTTTAATTTAATTTAAAATTTAATTTATCCCTATTTCGCTCAGTGTAGCCATGTGTACGTATACATGTACAATGGCAAACAAGACATAATCAATCACTTAACCCAAAAACGCACACCAAACGTTCGTTTCAATTAAAGTTTCGTTTTCATTCACTTAGCTGGGGTGAAAGTGGGCATACGGAGGGGGAAATTTCCCCTTTCCAATGGGAAATAGGGGGGAAAACTAAGCAGAGTCGAGGAAAATAGGAAAAGTGAAGGCAACAAAATAGCAAAATCATTCAGTGCACTGTGCGAATTTCCTGGCGAGCGAGTGAAAGAGGCAGTGAAAGTTCAATGATTTATCATTCAAAGCCTCAATCAATTATATATATTATATACAGATAGAATATATATGTGTCGTATATATATTTTTTAGTTTTCTTTCTACTCAGGGAATGTCCTGGCTTCCGTTTACAATTTCAATTAGATTCCTTGGCATTTGCTTAACAATTATGCAAACTGCACACTTTTATTCCCACTTGAACGCTTTCTGTGTGCTTTCTGTTACATTCTCCACTTTCATTTTTACTTTATTTCCACTCACAAAAAGCCTTAACAATAAGGTATCAATTCTTCAAGGTAAATGTTAGCTCCTGTGTCAAGTACCTTTATTTATATTTTACCAGGAAATATATCTTACTTGTGGCTTTATAAACTATAATTTCCCAACTCAATTTCCTCAATGTACATATACATAAATGAACTTATTTTTTACCAAGAATAACGACGAAATAATTTTTGGCGCAACTTTCGTCACACACACAGGAAGTGGGTGGCATTTTCTCGAAGGAAACGGGGACAGTTGGTGGTTGCTTTACGACGGAACCTTTCAATTTCCGTTGGTCTTTTCTGGGAATGGCGGCGACGACGCCTGCATTGCATACTCTATTTTCTTTACTTTGTTTTTTTTTTTTGGGGGGGTGGCAAATTCCGGGGCTGAGGGGCTTTCCCTTTCCTCACAAAATCACAGAATCTGTTGCGTACGCCGCCGCGCCGACTGTTGCTGTAATTGAAGTAATGACGCAAGCGGAACTCGCTCGCAGCGCCATTTCAATGGCTTTCCCCCCCGATTTTTCTCCGCATTTTCCCCCGATTTTTCCCCCGCATTTTCCCTACCCTACCGATCCCAGCGACTTTCCCTTGACTTGCCTTAAAGATTACTCGCTTGAAAGTAATTTGTTTTCATACGACATGGCAGGACAGAAGTCTGTTCGCGACAAGGATAAGGAAAAGTGTAATGCAAAACGGCAGTCCCCTAAATGATGACGGCCATAGATTGGGAGGAAACCCGTGTCCCTGCCCCCGTCCCCCGTCCGCCGATTATCATCATCGACTGCCAATCCTTTTTGCCAGACCAACAAAAGCACAGGACGTGTATACAAGTATATAGCACAGGTAGCGGCTGAAGGCCAAGGGCCAAGGGCCAAGGCCCTGGTGTTCCGCACATTCAAATCACATTTTGGCGCACATTTAGCATAATTTAGCACTTCATTTGCAAAGCGGGAAAGCCGCGACAGCTGCCTGCGAGAGAGAGGAGGAGAGAGGGAAAAGTTTTCCCGGGCCCAAGATGTATGCCACTGACACTGGGCCTGGGCTGTGCAAAGTGATTATGATGCCCCGAGCGACATGTCGCCAGACAGCAGCGCGAGTCTCAGCCCAGAGATGTGACTACACTGGTAATATGGGGAGGTTACAACTAAATAAATTCATCACAAAATTAGGAATCAAGTAAATAAGCGAAATGTATAATATATATTATATAATGTAGTATAAAAATAACAAAACATTTTCCCAATTAGAACCAAAATGAATCCCTTGCTGTAATGACAATGCAATAATGCTAATAAATTATTTCATTAATAATACAATAATAATTAAGGAGTCAACCCCAATTTCTCTCTCTCTACCCACCGTCAGAGGCAACAAATTCCAACTGCGATGACACGAATCTCAACATCAAACACACACAAAAGACACACGATTTTCATGCGGTTGGCTGGCTTTTCCTCCTCCCTCCCCCTGAGTCACCATCATCTCAGTGGGGAAAAGGTGCCGGAAAAGTTTTCGGTTCCACCAGAAATTGAATGATTAAATGTGTGATTTATGTTACACCCATTGGTTTCACCTTTTTCCCTCTCGTTGCAGGTAAATTGAATGGAAATGAAAATGGAAATAGAAATAGAAATAGAAGCGGGAGCGTATTTCTATGATATTTCAGGGGAGTGCCACAGGTCCGAGAGATATAAGTACAGCCGATATCAAGTGGATGATATTATCTTGGCTTATTGTATCGTTTTCATATTATGCACCCGACTATGAAATTGAGACAATAACCAACATTAATATAATCCCCAATATCAACGTTTCTGCAGCTGCTCTAAGGAATATTACTGCCCTCTTTAATCTGTAACATGTTAGGTTTTCAAGGAAAATGTATATGCATGAGTAACTCTAATGATTTATACGTATATACGTATTTCACAAGTTTAAGAAAAACTTACAGAAAAAAAGAATAATTCCCAAGAGGCTAAGGTATATATGTATATATGTAATTACGAAAATGCTGCCACACTTCAGGGATCCTTATGCCACTTGACTTGGAAAGCCCTCAACTCTTGGATTTTACGTTTTGGTTTTCGTTTTGCTTTTGGCTTTGGCTTTGGCTTTGGCTTTGCTTTTGGCCGCCATTTGCATTTTGGACTCTGGCCAACCACAAAATTGCTGGCCAATGGCTTTTAAGGACGTGTCCTGGCAGCCCTTTGCGGCTTATTGGCCAATTTGCAACTTGATTAACAAAAAGTGCATGAGGTCAGCCGCTGCTGATGATCGTCCTGGCGATCATCATTACGATGCAGCGTCCTCGTTCTCGTCCTCATCCTTTGAAAATCCTCCAGCCAGTGGCACTTGGCGCGGCAGGAAATGGCAGTGTCAACGGAATGACGGCAAATGCCAGCACTTTAAAGGCAATAAACCTTAATTGCTGATTACACACATTCGCACGGAGCGAGAGGAGAACAAAAATATTTCAATAACCCAGCGAGGAGGGGAGTATCTTGTGTCTGCCAAAAACGGAGTAAATATTTCTTACACATTCTTGGGAATAAACTACGGGAAAAGTGCGGGAAAAGTACAAGAAAACTACACGAAAATTCCTGGAAATTCGGTAGAAACTGAGGCTTAAATATATATAAATTTCCTAACTGCTTTTAGCCACAGGGTATCCCTTGTTCGAGCCGGTGGCCGCCTGTGCCGCCTCGCTTCGAGTAACGCATAATTCGAAAATTGAAATTTCCATCACGTACAGGACGCCGGCAGCATCCACTTGTCAACATGAATTTCCAATTTTCTCTTTTCCCCAGAAAAACAGGCATTGTTCACGGTTTATACGTATTTCGGTGTGTGTGTGTGTGTTTTCTTTTTATTTTTTTCGCTTTTATTTTTGAGGATGAAGCCTCCTCCACTTTCATCTCATAATCTGGCCACAATTGCTTATATCAAGTTGACATCAATATCAAAAACACACATTTAAAGCAGCACAGAGCACAGGTTCTTCATTTTTTGTATATTATTTTAAAATATTTATATAACAAAAAGAGTGTTTTATTTACACCGGACCTCCCACAATAGAGTCACAGCTTGCAAAGATCTCGCAGAGAGTGCTGCTAAAAAGACTCTCTCGTTCGCCACTGCTTGTACATGGCAGGCATAGCAAGAGAGAGAGAGAAGCGGCAGTTACTTCGCTTCCCTGCCAAAGAGCATTCATTATTCAATACAGCCTTCGATTAGAATTATTTGTTTATGTTCTCGCATTTCACTCTAAACACATTTATGGATGGGCCCGACGGCTTCTTCTCGCTTCCCATTTCCGGGGAAAACAAATCGAATTATTGGACAGTTCCATCGATAGACACAACACGTTTCCAGCCACTGGATTCATCACGTCGAAGGCAAATCAAAACAAATGGCTTGAGAAGTATTTGGGGATAACGATGCACGATTTGCATACATAATAAAAAAACATATTTAATTATTTGAAACTCATACTTAGGACTTTTAAGTACTTTTTGAAATTTCCCTACAATTCTATGAGTTAATATACATACATATATTTTTTTGGTAACATTTGAAAGGCTTAACCCCAAAATGGGCAACGAGGACGAGCCGCTTGCCGGCTTTAGCCGCTGGCTAAGCGTTCTGTGACCAATTATAATTTACAGCGACTCCCGGCTAAGTGCCCGGGCCCCCGTCCGTGGCCCAATTCAGGGACTTTATATACATATATTCCCCGCCTTCTGCTGACACGTCAAACATGGCCTGTGTAGTTTACGGCGCCCAACGCAAATTTCTGGTCTTCATTTTTGATTAAACGCAAACAGGGTGGCACCGAAAAAATTAGTTGGCTTTTATGCAAATGCATGACGGACCAAGGACCAGGGAGCAGGGACCAGGAACCAGGGACCAGGGAGAACCAGGAACCGAGGGACCGAAGCGTCTGGCCTGCCTTTCGCTTTTCCTGGGGCAACATTATTTTTAGCGGCGCTGCCCTATCGCTCCCATCTGCAGGTAACCCCTTGTCAGTCCGGCGGAAAAAGGAGGTCAATCGGAGGGAAAAGCGACCCCCGGTTCTTGCCCCTAATATCTTATCCGCTTTCTGTTATTTGATATTTGCGCTTTAATGAATTTTAATGCCCCCTGCCCGGGCCAGCTTTCATTTCTTTTTACGGACTAGCCGTTCACTTTTTTTCTTCTTCTCCTGGTAAATTATTAATAAGGAAATTTTGTGCTTAGGCTTCAGTTTTTTCGTTATTTTTTCCGGGGAGCCCTGCACAGATTTTAATCGTTTTAAAATGTTGTGTTCTCCTTGACTTGAAGTCAAGGCCACAGCACAGCTACACAGCAACAGATACAGCTACACGGACACACAGATACAGATCCAGATACAGTTACAGTTACAGATACAAATACAAGAGGCACGAGAAAGCGTAGAAAATATCACGCATACGCCGCGTTGAGAGCGAAATTCCTTGGCTGGCAGCGCACACTGTAAATTGTAATCATCAAAGCGTTTTTCTCAGAGCCGCTTGGTGTTACTTCTTACAGTGAGTGTGCCAGTACGAACACACGGAGAGAAAAAACCTAAAAAGAAAACTTAAAACCTGAAAAGTATTTGACAAAAATTAAGGGGAAATTCGGCGAAGGATTTTCTGATTTGTCAGCGGAAGTGGAAGCGTCAACGGAAACGGAAATGGAAACGGCAGCGACAACGGAAGTGCAAGTGCAAGTGAAAGTGAAAGTGAAGTGGAATGCAAAGGCTTAATGCTATATATGTACATATATACACTCGCACACACACTACGCACACACACACTACGCACACACAATTTGACGCACGCACACTTTCAACACTCGAAGCTTGTCGGTTGCCCCGAAAATCACTGGGCGGGCCTCTTCTCCTGTCACGTTGCAGTCGTTTCGCCGTGACATGTGGAAAATGCGGAAAATTGTGAAAATGTGGAAAGGGTTATCGGCACGTTCGCCGCCGAACGACGCCAGACGCTTATTGTAAACAGTTGGCGAAGCTCTCAGGAACTCGTCAGAAGTCGAGTCAGAAGTCATAAAACTGTGATTCAATCTCAGAGATTTCCCGGGGAATACAAATCGAACATATACCATGGGGAAAAACAAAAGGAATATAAAGGAAACTATATGTTTTTATTTATATATTTTTGATTTTCAAAATATTATTGGGGGGGTCCTTGGGGAAATAGTAAATTGGAATGGGAAGGGACTTTAATTTCCTAAAATTCAAATACCTTACAGAAATATTTCACAAATATACAAAACCAAATAATATAGGTACTTTTGTGTTAATTATTTGCTAGTTATTTAATACAAAAAAAATAACAAACAACAAATTATTGGGGAGAAGGAAGAGCTAGAGGACTAATCCCCACCCCAAACTTTTGTTTGTCTGATTTGCTTTCTTGTTTGTCGCTTGTCGCCTTGATTCCTTTGCATCTTTGCCGGAATTGGTTTCCTTTTGGCCAAACTTTTGTTCTTGTTTCGATTGTGTAGCCGTGTTTATTTACGCTCTCTCTCTCTCTCTCTCCCTATCCTTCTCCCCCCTCTGTCCCATTGTTATTCGTCCTTTTGATAACGGCCAAAGGAGAAACTGAAAAAAATATCCTGCAAATGGCAGCTGAAATCAAGATGAAATCGTAGCAGTGAAAAAAAAGGAATCAATACAAAATAGAAAGTAAAAGCAATTTCAACTTGCGGGGCACCGAAACCAATTTCCAACTTGCGTCTGGCAACAATTAATAAGCAAATAAACCAAATAGAAAGCAAACAAATCGTTGGTGAACTGGCTAGAAATGTGCCGATGTATATCGATCGGTAAGCCATATATCGCTAGGCTGGCAATCAAGTGAAAAAATAAACCCATTAAAATATGTAGTTTCAAAGAAATGAATTGAAAATTAAATATTAAATATGTATAAATAATTAAATCTATACTTTTTTTGAACAGAATATTCAGCAAACCAACATTATCGAAAAACAACAAACAAGATTATCGAAAGAGACATATTTTGGAACATCGTTATCTATGTAATTTCGATACATTTATACAAATTTGAATTATTTTCATATTCATATTGCTTCCTTTATTAAAAAAAAAATATGATCTCTTTTATGAATAAAATAAAACAACTAAAATTTTCAAACAGGCACCAAAAGTTTTGCCTAAAGTTTTGAATAATTTAAGAGTAACCTTATATGAATATCGAATTTTACGATATACACCGTGTTTTCACCATTACGAACTATTAAAGAATTCGAAAAGTATAGTAAATATTTCCCAGCTGTAAATATAGGTACACATATTTTTTGTACGTAGTAAAGCCTGGCTATTTGTGTATTTGATATTTGAGGCGATATTTCTTGACCATCTCAGCCTGGCGGCATTGGCATCGCCCCGGCCATATGCAGGCCCCGTGTAGGGTTTCCTCCTGTCTCGCCCCCAGTGTCGCCCCGCCCCCTAATGTTGACTCTCTGACCTTATTGTCGCCATTGACATCATTAATGACACCCAAAGTGTCCTCCATTTAGGCCGAACAAGCGTCGCCCGGCATACCGAGGGGAACGCTGGCAAGGCAGACGCGAAAGGCGGCCGAAAAACCAGGGGGCTCGCTTAATACAAAGCAAATAGCCGTGGCTAAAAGGGAAATGCCTGAAAAGTCCCAGCCCAAGCCCAAGCCCAAGCCCCCCCCGAAACTGGATGCGCAACAAATTCAAATGGCGAGATAAAGAAAAAATGTCAAGTGTGCTGCTCTGCTGGGTGGGGGAAACACCCAGCTCCGGAAGTGGAGCTGGAAATGGATGGGCAAGTGGCCAAGAGTGACATTTGATAGTAGGTGGGTGGGGTGGTGAGGGCGCAGGAATGCGGATAAGGATAAGGCAGAGACCATATTCGCCAGAAACCCAGCCGAAAACAGCCATAAATTAGACGCTGCGAAATCAAGATTGAATATGATGTACCTCAAAGAATGATACATGAGCTTTAAGATGCGTAATGCCAAACGATTTGCTGGCACTTGAGTTGGGCGGAGAATTTCAGAAAATAGAAATACTTAAATATATTCATATGTACTTACTACTAATACTTTTTATTATTTAATAAAAATTCTGTTGATCAAAGTTTACTATAGATTCGATATACATATATTCGCTTAATACATTGGCATTTTCCAACTTTGTACTTTAAGATACTTTGAAATAATAAATGTTCAATTTAATTTGAAATACATAATCCCAGATGCAACAGCTGCCATGCCAAAGAGCGCCTTTAAACCTCTCTTCCGTTTAAAAATCTCCTGTCCCAGCTTCCCTTTTATTATTTATATTTTTGCACAACGCCTACATATGTCTCCGTCCGACGCTGGCCATTACGCTGCGAGTCATTTGTGAAATGTCAGGCCATTGTGCCGGCACTTTATGCTAATGCAATGTTGCGTGATCCTTGAAGGAATCGTCATCGCCGCAGGGAAGGGCCGCTCCGCCCGCTAATGGATTTTCAGGGCGCATCAGAAACATAAAAAACTCTCTCCCGACGAAAGCTGGGTAAAAGCAAATCCCGCCCAGTCATGTGGCCCCAACTGCATTGTTGGCCGGGGAAACCAAGGCACCAAGGAACCAAGGACCAAGGACCGAGGACCTTGGCCAGGGCCACGGCCAGTTTAAGTTGTGTAAGCGGAAATCCTTGCGGCCAGGACGGGCGGCCTGATGAGTGGATGACGCGGCAGGAACTTGAGGCCCAGGATTAGCCACGCTCATAATTAACGGTGAATGGATTAAGGGGCAAAAACTCAGCCAGCCAAAAAGCAGGGATTGACGTCCGTCATCGGGGCTTTTTTGCCTTCTTTAATACCCGGCTCATTGGTTTCTTGATTGATTGATTTCAATTTTATTTCCCAACTGTCCGCCAGGTATATCTCCTCTCTAAGTGATAGTGTGCCGCGATAAATGGACAGGATTGATTGATAAACACTTGTGCTAAATCGATATTTATGGATGCTATTTCAGTGGAGAAATCAAAGTTAGAAAACTTAACTATAACTATAACAAACTATAATTGGGAAAGGCTTAACCTTTGGGTTAACCGAAAGGCAAAGATTTCCGGAAAAAGATACTGAAAAAGGGAATGACCAGGGGCACTTCTCCCAGAGCTTTTCTGGGGTTTGTAATATTTCCTGCTTACTATAAAGCGGCCATATAAAATTTGTTCCTTCAGTTAAAGGAAATTTTGAGAGGCAACAGTACCCAAAGGAGAGCCTCAAACGGTTGGCCATCAATTCTGTTGTTTGTTTTTCACGCTTTTCCTTAATTTTGCTGTGTATTTTTCTTTTTTCCTGCTGCATGTTGCAACAGCAGCAGCTGCAACACGAGCTGCGGCGGAAGTTTCCTCTGAAAAATGAAGCAAACCGGCTGGTATCTACTGGGGATGGCCAGAGAAAGTGGCAATGGGAGTCGGAAAAGTGAGGCGTAAATCCAAATGACCCAAAAATGGGCAGAGGATGCGAGGCTGCGGCTTAACTGGCCTTAAAAAATCAAATATATTGCACATCCGCGGGCGCTGGGCCACGCAATTTACACGCACATCCCTGACCGAACGAACATCCTCCTCCGCAGAGTCGTAACCATAACCTCCGTATGCCCATGCTAGGCCTCCTTCTTCTGCTTCTCCTTGTGCTGCTCCTTGTGCTGCTCCTGCTCCTGTTTCTCCTCCTGCTCCTGCTCCTCCTCCTGCTTCTCCTCCTGCGTTGGCCCCTTTCCTGGCCGCAGGAAAAACAGCGCTGGCAAGCGATTTCATTGCCTACTTAGCGGCGCACGCTGCGAGTTATTCAAATTTGAATTAGGCAGGGCCACCGTTTTATGGCACTCAGTGTCTGTGTCTGTGTCTGTCTGCCTGTCTTTCCGCGCGTCTCTGCCACGCAAAAATATGCAGCATCTGCGTGGCAAGGAAGGCAAACTTGCGGCATAAAATGTGTGGCACATGTGTGACGGGGCAACAGCGAACAGAGAACGGCGAACGGTGAGCGCTCCTTAATTAGATCATAGTTCCCATCTCGGTGCAGGGCAGCGTTTTACTGCCGGCACACAGGAGCAGCCACAGGACCCACAAAACAGAACAGAACAGAACACCATCAATGTCAGGCCATCATCATCTTCATCATCTCCAAGGCACATGGCGCATGGGACGCACTGTGGACCAACGGAGTGAAAAAGTTCCATATCATATACAACAACTTTGCCAATTTAATTATTTAATTAACAATTAAATAAAAATTTATTAATTCAAATATTTAGTATCAAAAAAATATCGGATTCAATGTTGAAATATCGAAATTATTATGTCAGTTAATCTCCCTGATTTAGCCCCACTGTCCCTTCCATAGAGAGTGTTGTGGGCACATTATTGACTCACGACGATGCGGCGCATCGAATTTCCAACTCAATCATTGGGGGACGAATGGGGGGAAAGGGAAAGCCTGTGGGAAAAGGCAACTAGGACTGGGGGAGGGGGGAAAACTTTCCCTCCACTTTATGACTGGCAACTCACGCGACGCCAACGTTTACGGTATTTGCATTTTAATTGAATTGAACTAAATTATTTTGTTTAGAGTCGAAAGGAATTGCCATCGTCCTTCGTCTGCGCTCCTCCGTCTCCGTCTCACAGAAGGCAACAGTTTTTCGCCAAAATGTAAAAGCCACAAGCCGCTAAAAAGTTAAAACTTTGAAAACTTTCGACACACAAGACAGGAGATTTCGCGGGGCAAACGCAAAACTTGCCATAATGGCTTGGGGTCTCTGGGTGATGGGCAAAAAGAGAAATCGAAGCTGAAGCCAAAATTAAGACTTAAGAGTCGCCTAAGCCCCCCTGTGCCCTTGTGCGGTGATGATTTTATGGGAATTCTTTTGTAATTTAACTTGATAGAAATGCTTATACTGCATATTCATTCCTTCCAGATGAGTTCTGCGAGGAATATCCGCACAATCTGATGCCCACGCCCGGCTACTGGATCGAGTGCTCCCGCCAGAAGATCACCATGCCCACCCCGCACACCATTTGGGATGAGAGCGACTCGGAGCACGAGGACATACGGGCGGGCAGTGCCAGCGATGCGTACTTGGAGCGCGAGTGCAGCGATCTGTACGAGGACGATGAGGACTCCGAGGCCACGCCCAGGTGAGAAGGAAACATCGTAGTAGTAAAGGTTATATTACTTAATTATTATTCCTGGTTTTTAGTCCGCGCAAAAAGACAACCATTGAGGAGCAGTGGGACCAGCAGGGCGCCTTCGAACTGATCTCCGTGGAGCAGGAGACGTACGAGAAGTATTTCTATGGCACCGAGCATTGGAATTACTTCACCAGCGACGAGGACCTGGGCCCGGTCATTCTGTCCATCAAGCAGGAGACGCTCAATGGACGGGACCAGTTCCGCATCCTGGTGCGGGCTGGCTCCTACACAGTGCATGGACTGATACCGGCGTCCTGTGTGTTTGCCGATAGGTAAAACCATAATTCAATCCCTAAATATAATATAATATATACATATGTGCATTTTGCAGATATAATCGCGAGGAGGTAGTTAGATCTTTAGGTAAAGAAGTTAATTTAAATCCACCTTTAACGTTAGGACAATTACCCGACACGCCAGAGGAATTATTAAAGTTAGATCAGGTGAGTGGCCGCGAAGGATATATACTCTGGGTTGGATATATATATACGGCTGGATCTCCCTAGGTTTTTATAAAATCAGAGTTAAAAGTTGGCGTCATATTTGTCAAAGAGGATCAGTATACCGAAGAGCAAATTCTGGACAATAATGAAAATTCACCGCTCTTCGACGAGTTCCTCACTCTGCTGGGCGATCGCGTCCGGCTGCGCGGCTTTGACAAATACAAAGGTGGCCTTGACACGGTGCACGACCTCACAGGTAAGCATACATATATATTCCATATAACTTACATCACATTCTGAAAAAAAACTCTGATTAGGTCTCTTCTCTGTGTACACAAACTGGCGCAACATTGAGATCATGTTCCATGTGTCCACCCTGCTGCCGTACGAGAAGCACGATCCGCAGAAGCTGCAGAGGAAGCGCCACATTGGCAACGACATCGTGTGCGTGGTGTTCTTGGAGGCGGACAACACTCGCTTCAGTCCTGCCTGCATCAAGAGCCACTTCCTGCACACGTTTATCCTGGTGAGTTTCGTGGGCAATTCCTTCCCTTACTCCTCTCTCTTATTTATAATCATTTTCTATCTATTCATAACCTATTTATTCCTCTTTGTAGGTTCGTGTTTCGGCCAGGATCAAGCACAAGCCCACGAGATACGAGGTGTCCGTGGTGACCAGGGACGAGGTGGGCGCCTACAAGCCCTACCTCTGGGAGCAGTCCGTGTTCGAGAAGGGTCCCATGTTCAGGTGAGAGATCTTAACAACAAAATCGCCCATTGTTCCCCCATTTAACACCCTCGACTGCATCCATCATCCGCCCGTCTCCAGGGAATGGCTGCTGACGAAGATCGTCAACGGAGAGAGGGCGTCGTATTCGGCACCGAAGTTCGCCCGGATGCAGGAGCGCACACGGTCGCAGATGCTCGAGGATCTGGTGATGAATCTGTCCAATCACGCCGAGACTGGACAGATACCGAAGCCCTATCGCCGCGGCAGCTGGCGACCGATCGGTGAGGATGAATATTTCAAAATGTTGCATGCCCGTGTCCTAGACAACAACACACACCACGAACAGCAGCAGCAGCAGCAGCAGCAAGCAGCAACATTACGGAGCCGTTTGCTGCTATTGCAACGGCAACAGTCACGAGATGATGATGCTTCAACAGGGCAGTCATAACAACAGCTACAACAACAATCAGTACAGCAACAACCACTACAACAACAATACATTCAACAACACACACAGACACACCAACGACAACAACAATCACTTTGAACAACAGCAGCAACAATCGCAGCTGGAACAGCAACAGCAACTGCAACTGCAACTGCAACACTCGACATCGTCACTCACACACACGTCGTGTTGTGCCATGTTGCACCTGTGTGTGAGGCATAGTATGTGGGCCGAACCCTCCCCACCACCCGCCTTGGGCACGACCCTTGCCCCGCATGTCTTGTCCTGTCTTTAAGTTTAACAATTTCGTAATATTTCCCTGGAAGAACGCATAAGAAGGGGGCTCACAAATGCAAACCAGAACAAAGATCTCGATGAAATTGATCAATTTCGACAAATCATAAATTGAGGCGATTTATGATGCCCTAATCGGTCATTTCGATACGATTTTTATGGGCATAACTGGCTTTAAGGTCACTCTAGTAAAGCTAGTTATTCATTTTCTCCAATAAAAAAAATGTAACATGCTTTGCAATTCTTAAAACTGACCACACTCACACATAAAATATATTTCGGGTTTTTCCGGTCACACACTCTTGTCAAAACGATTTCCCTTATCTGTCACGGTGCAAACCCTAAAGGAAAGATCTTACTCACCCGCTTTCCACAGCTTCGCACTTCGCCTTTCTTGAGGCTTTAAAGCCCATCATTTTGACTTAACATGGCCAGGGACCTTAGGGAGATTTATAAACAATTCGCGACAACAAATTGCCGACATTACTGTGACCCTAAAAAAAAAAAAAAGAAAAAACGGAAGATGAAGACTAAAAAAAAATACAAATAAAATGAAGAAAAGAGAAATTGTGGAGACATTTGCATTTGGCGCGCGCTCCTTTTGTGACACAGGACCCCTGTACGAGTACGAGTGCGAGTGCGAGTAGTCGAGTATGTTTGATTAATCGTTTTGTCTTGCTTTCGGTTGAACTTTCACCAAACACAAAAAAGAAAAGGAAAACAGAAAACAGAAAGAAACCGCCCCCCCCCACACGCACGCACACATACACACTGACACTTCCGCTTCCGCCATTAACACATCCGGCTGTGTTTGTGCCCACCGGAAACGTGCCTCATGTCACACAATCCCTCGCTCACACACACACACACAGTCGCGGGCAAGGACAATCTGCTCTTCCTTTACACACAGCCATGCCCAGCTTTTATTTCCACACTGAAAGAAAAACCCATACAGCTTTTGTATTGGGAATCCCTTATGACTAGCCAAACCTTTTCAATTCAAATTAAAAATGTTTTGCAAATACATTTAGGCATTTGAAAAATCTTTGCTTATTAGAAAAGGTTCCCTGCAATAATGCTTATTTATTTTATATATATAATACACATGTATTTTCTCTCTGTGTACATCGTCCATTGTCCGGCTAAGAAATATGGTTCATGTTTGTATAATTTTATCAGTGGAAGGAAATCTATTGTTGCCACCCCGCACACACACACACCTACTTCATATACCCTCCTGCCACACCCCCCTCCCTCACACACACACACACACACCCACCCACGGCTGCTGTTCGTTCGTTGTTGTTGTTGTTGTTGTTGTTGTTGCTTGATGGTGTCGTTGGTGCTTGTTGTGATTTTGTTTAGATTTCTTGTTATTTATTTGTTGCTATTTGTTGCATTAGACAACACACAAATCTAATTTGATTTATTCACTCGCACACACACACTCGCACACACTCCAGACACGGACACCGACCGGGAAAAGGGAAAAGGTTGAGGTTGAGGCTGAGGCTGAGGAAATGGAAGTGATCCCCAAAGGAGAGCCCCGCCTCCGAACTATGCATATTAAAGTTATGCAAATTCCAGTACCAATATGTAGTAGTTCCCTTCTCTCAATGCATAAATTCCAGGCTCTGTTCTATATATATATACATATATGTATATGAATCTATACTATATATATGCTGCCATAGAGATTACTCACTTACCTTTGCCCATTGGAGACTATATCTGTGTGGGAATACATCATTCGATTGCCATTTGCAGTCAGTTTTATAGTTCACTTCGTCACTTGGAATATATGTTCGATGCTAAAAGCTGAAAAATAAAGTTTATTTAGTAAAGTTTTGAGTACATTTTCATACAAAACAAAAGCATTTGTATTCTCATTTTGCTTGAAGAGGTTTCTTCATATGTATATTAGTATGTAAACTGTAAACTAAACTGAATTGAAGCATTTCGCACTGCTTTCCTTATTATATTTTGTGTTGCATAAATAAATTAATATGTTTATTGTATGTTTTGCCTTTGAGCTATGTATGCCCTTCCCAACTCTTTCTCTATAGTTCGAAATTGTTTGGCTTTGTTCTAGCCTTTATCCAGCAACTCTTTAGAGCCTGGCGAAGCTGCTAGGCTGCCCAGAGCGATGGCAGCCCAAAATCAAACCTATATAGATGCCACCCCAAACACATTTTCCAAATGCGGTGAGCTGCAATGGCTTCAAAAAATTCAAATCGAAAACTCAAAAGAAAGAAATGTATAACTAGGAGTGTTAATCATTTCAAGATCCCAATTGGCTTCCTTCGTTGACAAACACACTTTTCCAAATTTGTTCTTTCGGCCACCCCCAGAAAACGTACAAATATAAATAGTTTGTGTGTGCTTGAATGATTATCCTCTGAACAAAAAAAAAATAAAGGGAACACCTAACACACAAGACCTCTGTAAATGACTAATATTTCTACTATTTTGCGAGACATCTAGCAAACATATATGTATATATATAAATATATATACACGCATGCATAGATCTTTTAAAGACGTTTCTTTCAGCGATAAACACACACACAAAAAGAACCTTCTCCAAAATTGATTATACTATTAGATAGACTTTGGGTTAGTCCCCTCGAATGACCCGTACATTGCAACGCCCGTTTATCCACAGGCCACATGAGACCCTCGTCGCCGCTGCTCGACTCTGTGCGGGATCAGTTCGAGGACTACGACCAGCTGGCCAAGGACTTCACCCGCGTATTCCTCAACGAAGAACCATCGTGCCTGACCAACGCCCATCTCTTCGACGTGGTCTTCCTGGTGGGTCAGTCCAAGCAGAAGGCGCGGTTCATTGGAGTTCGGGCGATTCTCGGGGTGCGCAGCAGGGTCTTTCAGGTGAGAGCGATGTTGATAAATAATAACTCAATAATACTGATAATAATTAATATTAATTATAATAATATTCAGCATAACGGTGCGTATACGCTTTTAGTGTATACGCATATCACGTATACGCAGTGTTGTCCCTTTACATAATACACTTTATATGCCTAAATCAACCAAATCATATTCTAAAAATATAAAAAAAAAAATAAAGAACTTGTTTTTTACTAGAATATTTATGGAAATATATATATATATTTTTTTTAATTTTCCAATCTATAACAACTATTTTATCTGAAAGAACGACGAAAAGAACTATAAATGGAATTTAAAAATACCTCACATTTTCTATAAACTTCATAAAAATAAGCACAGTAATAAATATTTCATGAATTAAGCTGGCTTACCGCGAACCGAGCCAACGGTGCGTATGCGCTATGATTGAATCATACCAAAATTACGTATACGCTGTGTTGTCCCTTGATATTACACGCTTAAAGCTGTTTAAATCTAAGAAATATTGAATATTTCTTAGAAATATTAAATATTATTAATATATTCACGAAAAATATGTATTTGTTAACCCTTTTCACTCTTAAAAAAAAAACATTTTGTGTCTAAGAGAGCAATGCAAATACCCAAAATGGGAGTTTAAAACCCAAAAATACCCAAAAAAAAAATTTCTAAATAATTTTAAAAATAACCACATATCTCAGAAATATTTTTTTTACAAGCTGTATTTATTTACCCTTTAAAACCTCCTGTGGAGGGAATAATATCGTAAAAGTACCCAAAAAAAAACCAAACTAAAAATACCATCAACTTTTACAGGAAATGCTGTACGGCATTCAGACCGGCTTTGGATCGCCACAGATACCCGTCGCCGAGATCTTTGCCCGCCCCGCCCCATCGCTCGTGTCGCCGCAGAACCAGAAGCCGAAGAGCAACAACTACCTGACCGTTCCCGACTCGGACTCCATACGGCCCAAGAGCGTGCCGTCGTCGCCGATGGTGAAGCGGGCCTTCTCCCGGCTGGGCACCATCACGGCGGGCTGGGGCCGGTCCATAAGGAACAAGAACACGAATCAGCTGAATCCGGATGACAAGAAGAAGTGGATATCCTCCACGGACTGTTCGAGTAAGGGTTTTCAGTCGGTGCAAGGCAACCATATCGATGCGTGTCTCTTTTCTCCGCTCTCTCTCTCTTTTCTCTCCACACGCTACCACTCTCTCTCTCTCTCTCTGTCTCTCTCCGAACTCTCTCCGAACTGTCTTGCTCTTGCGCCCTCTCTGCTGTGCGATTTGTCTTGAATTTTCCTCTGCCCACACATGTTATGTATACGTCCGCCGTACGCCGTGACCCCTGACCCGCTATCCGCGACACCTCTCCCATCTCCCATCCCCGATCCCTGATCCCATGATCCCGTAAACCCCTGACTCCTGTACCTGTACCTCTGTAAATTACTCGTACTTAACTTACTAAACTAACTAATGTTAATAATACTACCTGCAACGCACGCCGCACATCTTTGCCTAAGAAAATTACGATTATTTATAAAACAAAAAAAAAACAAAAAACCCATCGACATTATCCCATGAATATATATAAATATTACAATTGCGAACGAACCATTACTCAATTCTTTCCTGTCGTTTTGTTGTGTTTACTTGGGTTCTTATTCAAAAAAATAACCTTGGTTCAACGCTTCAAATATTTTGGACGTGGTTCTGTGACAATTTTGCATCTCCCTTTGATTTCCAATGCACTTGAAACGACACCCTCATATTTATTGCTTTGCTCTTTTGATTTGCCTGCCTAAAATGTCGTCCGAACTCTTTCATTTTGAGTCGATATTAAATGCCTCGTATAAACATCGATTACTTATGTATATTTCTCCTAATTACAAAATGCATTGCATTAAAAATCACCTATAACCCATGATACTTGCCACAATTCACCTCTACTCACCACTGAAACTGCTTGCATTTTACTGTTATGCGAAACCATTATGCTAACCATTGGCTTCAAACTCACCACACTATTTTGCTCTCTCTCTCTCTCTCTTTCTCTCTCTGTCTTTCTTGACCTATACCTCTCTTTCTCTGTCTGTCATGACTATTCCTTTGTTATCGTTCTCTGCTGCTCTCTATCTTTGTATCTTTTCTCTTTCCGGCAATTCTGTTTTGATTCTACAAATATCTTCAAAAACAAACGAAATAATTTAAATTAAACAACAAACAAAATCTTGTCATTCTCTCATCTCACCTGACTCGCCTCCGCCCACTGCCACTCCCCACAAAAAAAAAAAAAATAATAATAATAAATAAAAACATAAAACATAAACTTTTTATCAATAATATATAATTTTTTGATTTATTTTTACCAACTGACAAATGATTTCGTTTCATGATTTGCTGTTTTTGAATTATTTTGATCGTTATCGTTATTTTGGACAACTACCGACTGTAACTGCTACTACCGATAACCGAAAACCGATAACCGATAACCGACTACCGATAACCACTCCCAACCACCACCTCGCGCGCACCACTCCCCAAATAAATGGCGATTGCAGACAGGGACAGCAAGGACAAGGACAAGGACAAGCCGGGCAGCAACCAACTGGCTGTGCCCCGGCTCTCCGTCTGCGCCGATGCCCAGAAAGTGGACCGGGCCAAGCTCGCCCAGACCGAGTTCAACATCATCGAGTTCGACCCGGATACGTTTCGGGTGCTGCTCGATTACCTGCACACGGGCACCTGTCCGCTCACCTGCGTCTCCATACCAGGTAAATGAGAATCAACTCCTGAAAAGGGGAACAACTTTCATGCCTATTTGGTGGGAGCAATATGTGGGGGTTATTTTTTCCAGATTGCTCTTTTCGGTTAATTGCATTTTATATAATTTTATCGGTTGAAAATATCACCCTGAGAGCACAGAGCACAAAATTGTAACAGAATAGAGCAGCATAAGAATCAGGCACCTGCATTCTTCGCTCACCACTTGCGGAATTTGGAATGCATGCCTAAGGTCATGCCAGTTACACATGGAATTCCTCACGGAATCATGCATATCCTTGGGGAATCTGTCTCTCAATCACTCCTTCTCTCACTCCCATTCTACTCTCTCTCCCCGTTCCAGGTCTCCTCTGCGCCGCGGAGCACTACGATTTGCCGGAGCTGCTGCAGGCGTGCTTCCACCACTGCAAGCAGTTCCTGCGCATCGAGGTCGTATGCCCGATGCTCATCTCGCTGGAGAACTACTACTGGCGCTACACATCCGCCTCCGAGCTGGTCAACATGATACTGTCGTTCGTGGAGAGCAAGGCGCATGCGCTGTTCAAGTGCCCGGAATTCCTGCACCTGTCCGAGTCGATGGTGCAGATGATCATGTGCCGCGAACTGCAGACGCCGGAGATACGCAAGTTCGAGGCGATGCTGGCCTGGGCACAGCACAAGGTGGGCAAGCTGAAGAATCATCCGAACAAGGACACACAGTTCGAGTTCGAGTGCATCATGGAGCGGCTGACGCGCGATCTCAATTTGTGCCGGATCTCGCCCAGCGAGCTGCTCACCGTCGTCCTGCCCTCCAAGTCGATGAAGAACGAACGCATCATGGAGACGCTCATGGTCCAGGTGAACCTCGGCACCTATCGGATGCCCGAGCTGGATGCGTACCGTCAGCAGTTGCGCCAGCAGGAGTCCGCTGAGGCCACCGTCCAGGTCCACCGGGGTGGATGAGACAGTAAGAATGTGAGTTTCGATTTGGAGCAGCAGCACCAGCAGCAGCAGCAGTCCCAGCAATCGGATTCGGAGGCAGCCACACAGATAGCAGCTCCATCCCCAGCCTACTCCACCTCTGTCTCCGCCGCCGCCGCCGCCGCCACAGCCGTTGCCACCAGCAGCCCGCACCCACCATCCATTGATGCCCGCACCGATGCCCGTGCCTATGCCATGGCCTCCTTGGCCGCCGCCCTCGAGATGCAGCAGCAGCAGGAGCAGGTCCAGGCCCACACCCGCGACGCCGCCGACGAGGAGGTGGAGCTGTACGCCAGCTTCGACAACACGCCGAGCACCAGTCGAGTGGCCGCCCAGATGCAGGCCGCCAAGGAGGCGCGCCGGAAGCGCTGGCAGGCAGACGGAGCCAGCGGCAGCAGCGGGGACGGCGGCTGTGCCAGCGGCAGTAGCGGCAGCGGGCGGCGATACTAAGCGGGATCGGAGAGGATGCAGCAGATGGCGAGAGCCCGAGCATGGAGTAGGTAGTCACAGGGTCACATATAGAGTTTTCATTTCATTTTTTAATGTTTCAAAATATTTATATTATTTTATTTATATTTTTAAGTTGATATTTATGCTGGGAGTTTCGCTTAATTTGATTTATATATTGTCTTGGTTTTTTTTTAGTTTTTGCTTTGATATTTACCGTTGAATCTCTTTCTTTCATTTAATTTTATAATTTCATTTTATTCATTTATTATTTGTGGATTTTACTTGATTCAAAAATCGTTTGCAAATTGTAAATATTAAAAAACTGTTAAGGAGGAATGTGGCACTTGCTCAATGTCTCGGGAGTGTGTGAATGAGGGAAGTGCAGGTGCTGTCCAAGTTGGTCCTATTTTCTCATTAAGAGTTCATTATGATTATTATTATTAAATTAGTAATCAATGTTATATTATATTTAATTAATTATAACCATAGTATATTAATATTTATTTTAATTTTAATATAATTTCGTAGGCTTATTTGCTGGTTTCAATTGAAATTGATTTAAGAAACGGGGCTACTTGGCAGTTCTGGAAGGATATCCTTGTATGTCTTGTATATAGTCCGGAGACACGAATTTGAGGCCCTCGGCGAACTCGTAAATATGCGGAGAATTTCAATAGGTACTCCCCTTCGTTGGGTTAGCATTTGGGGCTTGAAGATACTCTTTTTTTTTGTTTTTTTGTAGTAATAGATGGTATATATCGGATATAGGAGGATATACCTTCCCCCCAATGAGTGTGCGTGTGTGCGTGTTTTTAAAAATCCCACCGGTCGGGGAGGCGCCCGAACCATCCAAATCGAAACTGACATTGTTAACTCTTACATTCACCCCGCGCAATGACACAAGCCCCCCACAAGACGGGGCTAGGAGAGAGCGGAAGGAGACGGCGGCTCCCAAAAGAAAGACACCACCACCCCCTCCCGCCCCCCTCTACAGCGGAACAGGACTCCTCCTCCGAACGATCCTACCACGCATAAACAATAAGCATTTTCTACCGAGTATTATGTGTGTGCTTGAAGGTCAGGTTGAAGGCTAGTCTGTTAGGGATTCCATTTTGAAGGCAGGAGCAGCCTGGCGACGAGGACGAGGAAAGAATATAAAAACAAACGCTTACTGATGTAAAACAAAGACTTAAACTAAACAAAAAAACAAACAAAAAACAAACAAAAAAATGTAAACACTAAACAAAAGAGATATATACCAAAGTGAACCTAAAGTATAAAGAATTTTTTTAATCAATGTTATTGAACCAAAATGTAAGCAGATCAAGAGCTCCTCCTCTTGAGCCCCAAACAAGAAATACTATATATATTATATAACTGAATGTTTATGAGAATTGCAACCAAAATCTAACTGTTTGAATGGCTGCCAGTTTTATTTATGTTCTGTTTCTGTTGAAAACAAAAAAGAAAAACGAAAAAAAAACAAGTTTAATATTATGCATAAGTATCTGCGTTTTATTACCACAAAACTAAAGTAAAAGAAACCCGGGCTTGCCTTCCCTGTACATTAAATAGAAATGAAATCCATATAACCGGATCGGCAGTATCTAAATGTTTGAGTGTATATCCCTTAAAAGTTCTGACCCCGAACAAAACCAAAAGAAGAATCAAACGAACACGAACAAATGTATCAAAACCAGCGGCAACTGAAATTCCCATAGATTGGAAGCCCCAGAACACCTGAAGGAATTTTCCAAACAAAATCGACAGAATACAGATTTAGCCCTAGAAATATGATTAGCCTATAGAGATTACTCCAACAAAAAGGAGAAAAAAAAAACACAGAAACCCCACAAAAGCAACCCTGAATGTGAGCCAGTGTGCCCGCACACGTATCAGTGTCCATTAAAAAGCGTACAGTTGAAACAAAATAGTAAAACAGTTGATCTACCTTCTCTCTCTCTCGCAGGCATCTAGGATACAGATACAGTTATGTTGTGTTTCATGGTGGTGCAATGACACTACCTCGTTGTATAGGGCCACACTTATTTTGTGTTTTATACAACACTCTATCATTTTCAATTCAATCGGAGAAGAATCTTGCGCATACAAAAGGGAAAGAAACAAAAAACTAAATGTAAACGGCAGCATTTCCAAAAGGGTTTCACATAAATGTTCAAAAACGGCCTCCATACCATATATCAAAACGAAAATTTCAATGTCTAACTGTACAAGCAAAGTTATCAAAGTGTCTATAACAGGAGCAGGGCAGGTCGGTAATCGTGCATACATATAAGAACATACAGAACCGTGCTTGAAACGCGACTAAATCTAAGCCATTTAAAGGTAAACCCCGTAAAACAAGAATTCCAAAGAAGGGAAAAAGATATACATACATAAAACCCATGTAAGCAGCAATAACTAAACTAAATGCTTTTAATGTGCAAAAAGAAATCGAGTTAAGGTGAATATTCAAGTTGAGAAACAATCGGAAACTGTGTACAGACTTGTTCAAATTTTGATGACTGGTTTAAAGCAAAAGAATTAACAAAAGAATAATAATTAAAAACAAAAAGAAAAACCAAAAGCAAAAAAAAACTAAATAGAAAGCAGCAGAAGCGATCTGAAAAGTCGTAAGGAAAATAACGTAAGAATGTGAGAAACGAAATCTCTGGCGATTTGAGTTACAAGAAATGTAGCATACGTTTTGAGCACCTCTGCCGGATATTTCGAAACGTAAACTCTTTGAAAGATTTTGAAACCAATTTAAAACTGAAGGAAAATATACATACATACAATACAAATACAAAGCTGATACATTTTTTTGGGTTAATTCAATTGATTAACCAGCAAAAATAGCTTAAAGGTTCACCATAGATAGCTACATATATTTTTACCGTCGCTCTACCGACTCCAACCTACTGTTCGAACTGAATGTAATCTGATTAATATAAATGTGTATTTACCGCAGATATATATGTACATATATCTCTGGCATGCCAGCGACGATAAGTGGGGCGTTTCTATATGTTTGCTCCGTACTTTAATCAACGCGGCCAAAAAAAAAAGAAAAGAAAATCTCGGGTTTTCCGAGGCTCTGTTTTTTGATAATAAAAACCTAAAAACAAAGAAAATCAAAAACCAATATCTGAAATAACATATGCAAAACTCAATGTAAAGCCGTGACTCCTATTGAGCTGATCTAGAACATGTCAAGACATGTCAAAACATGACAACAAAAAAAAACAAAAAAGGTGTTTGTTTAATCGGAAAAACTCAATTGAAAGCAGAATAAATAAATGTTGTAATTTCCAGGGCCAAGCAAAAAAAAAATATAAAAAAAATAATAAAAAAAATTACAATAAAAATACCACAAAATTAAGAATATTTCATTTGTGGGGCTTATCTACAGGAATACATACATACACTAAAAGTAAGTTTTAATGCTTGAATATTCTTAATATTCTGAAATATTTCATCCTATCCCACTTTTTTGAAGAGAGAGCCACATCTTCTACAATTCATGTACATATTTTATATGCCTTTGCAGGCAAAACATGAGAGGACGAAGAGGTGCAAACGATGGGCTAAAACCACAAATCGAAAATATCACAGGTCCGCAACTAATGGGTTTGTTGTTGAAAAAACAATATATTCTTATTTGACTTAATTTTTGTGTAGAATCCGAATCCGAGCTCAGAACTAGTCAATTTTTCGAGTAGATAACCTCAAATATCTCCAAATCCTGACGTGATGAAACAAGTTCTGAGCTCGGATTCAAATTCTACGCAAAAAATGAAGTGGAAAAAGTCCTGTAACTTTTTTGAACAACAAAACCATGTAGACCCGCGTATTTAACCCAGAAAGCCCAGAAATAAAACTCGCTTATTAATTGAATTTGAATTTTTTTTTTGCTTGTTTTTGTTTTTGTTTTTTTTTTTTTTTTGCCGGCGCTTACATAATAAATTAAACATTTATAATAATCAGTACAATAATTCCATTGTTTAATGTTTGTTGTTTATTGTTGTATTTGATGTTTTGTCGGTGTTCCTTGATGAAATCTGTGTGTATAGGATTATAAACTAAAACAAATTGCAAACAGCAAATGCAAAATGCAAGGAGTGCTTGCACTTCACCCTCCCTCCTCCAATCATCTCTCTATATACAAAGCTACAAAAAAAAAATCAATTGATTTCGTTATTATTTCGCTATTATTTAGGGTTCACTTTTGATTACAGGAGAGCGGATAGCGGATAGCGGATTACGGATAACGGATTACGGATTACGGATGCGGATGCGGACAGAGATAGAGATACAGAGATGCGGCACAGAGACAGGCGGACATCGGGGGAAGAAAGAGAAAGAGTGGGAAATAGAAAGTGGAGGCAACGAAGAGGAAAAGGGAACGAGAACAGAATTGCTTTCAACTATTGCACTATTATATTATTATCGGATATATATCGGATATATAGAGAACCCTACAGATACACGAATGTATATATCCCTATGTACAGTTGGGGGAGCCGTGGGGAGCAAACCAAAAACTGAACCATCTGACTTTTGAACACTTTTCCTAGCCGCTGTCCATTCATCACTCCGCTCACTCACCACCGCCCCAGGGCTGATAGCCCGCTCTGGTTGATGCCCCTCCTCCCCGTGGCCATGCTGGTGGCTCCACATCCGCCGCCGCATACAGGCTCGCATACGAGCCGCTCGCCGAGCACGATCGCCGACCAAGAGCAAGCCTCCTCCTCCGATTGAGCCTGGAAGCCTCCCCCAGAACCGTGGGGCAGGCGGGCATTGATATTACCTCGGAAACGGGCCCCCCCGATCCCAGCCCCAGCTCCAGCTCCTCCAGCTCCTCCTCCTTCTCCTTCTGCTGATCGTCACGGGCTACGGCGGCGTCGGCCTCATCGTCGAAGCCATACCAACATCACATGACCATGATTTGCAGCGCCACTCATTGATCTATAGTCCGGTAGATGCGTCTCTGTGGCTCGGGCGTATAGTGGATGCGGGTGCGGAAGTGCTGCGGTGATCCTGGCACGCTCTCTGAACCCCGACGCGGTGGCGGCAGCGGCGGAGAGGCGGAAACGTATCTAAGAGAGAAAGAGAGACAGCATCAGCACGATTCAGAGCGAGACAGGTTTAGACCCACCTTCGGTGCAGCAGCGGCGATCCCCCACTCAGCTCCAGCAGATTCTTTCGCAGCAGCAGCGGCGACTGTCCGCGATTGTAGCGCGGCGGGGGATCCGGACTGCGGTGCCGTCGATCGAGTCCAGCCAAAATGTGTGGACTGGGCGGGGTGCTGCTGCTGGCATAGCGTCGCAGAAAACTACTCGTGCCGCCACCAGGCAGCGGCTCTGTCGTCGGCGAGGTGCTCTGGCTCGTGTTGCTACTGCTGCTGGCCGCCGACAAGGTGCGATAGTAATAGGACTTGCTGCTGCTGCTGCTGTTCCCGCCGCCGCCGTTGTTCACAATGCTCCTGTAGGCCGGCGGCTGCGGCGGCGGCTGCAGTGGTTGATGATGAGGTTGATGCCCACCGCCGCCGATTCCGACTGGCTGCTCCTGCTCCTGCACCGTCTGCTCCAGGCTGGCTGTGGAATTCAATTGGGTTTTAACATAGGTGGCAAACTGTCGCTTCATGGCGCCGGCGAGTGTGTGGAACCAGCCTGTTGTGTGTTCGGTTGGTTGTTTGGATGATGAATAGAGGTGATGAAGTGATGAGTGATGAAGTGATGAGTGATGGTGATCAGTGCGGAGTGTGTGCGGCAAACGAAGAAAACAAGCAACAAAACAAAAGTGGGAAAGAAAAATAGAAAAATGGAAAAATGTTTGAGTACAAAAAGTGTAAAACGGAAGTGAAATCAAATCAATATGGCAAACAAAAGAAAGCCTTTTAAGCAGTTCTTGTAATAAACGTATGGGAAAAATTCTTTATAAATCTAGATCCTAGATAAATATCTATCCTTACCCGCATCCTGCTCCCGCTCCCTGCTATAACCTGCGTCCAAGCTGCTGCTGCTCGCTCCACTGCTCGAGCTCTGGCCCAACAGCTGGCGACGGGCATAGAGCTTGCCCAGCTTGCTGCTGCTCCCACCAGCTCCACTCTGGTACTCTGCTGCTGCAGTGGCTTGTAGTTGTTGTTGCTCCGGTGACCTGGGCAGGAGCGTGGGACTGGGCAAGGGTTGGTACTGCAGCTGCTCGCCATTGCCCACATTGGAGCCAAAGTGACCGGCTGCTGATGACACAGTGGCTGCTCCTCCTGCTCCTCCTGCTCCTGCTGAACCCGTCGAAGGCGATAGACTGACGGCTATCTGCGAGCATGTTGACTGCGTCGACGACTGACTAGATGTGGAGTGCGTAGATGGCGGCGGCGCCACATAGTTGCTGTGAAAAGGGTTCGTGCTGGTGACGACTGGTGCCGGCTGCTGACGTTGCTGCTGCTGCTGGTGATGGTGCTGGTACCGCTCGGCGGCCTCCTTTTCACGCAATTGGTTTTGTTGATGGTAGAAACGCTGCAGCACTAAAGGATTAAGCGGGTTAAAGTGAGTCTGGAGTCTGCTAGGGTCTTGTTAATGTCTCACCAATGGGACTCTGATTGCCCGGTTGCACGCGAAGAGGTTGTTGCTGCTGCTGCTGCTGCAGGTTTGGCGGCGATTCTTGCTTGCGCTGCATCAGAGGGGAGGGTGTAACGAGGCCCAGGTTGAGGTTGAGGTTCAGGTTGAGGCTCTGAGGGGCGCTCGTGTTGGCATTAGTACTACTATCACAGCTGTCGTGGGCTATGGACATGCAATCCGAGGCTGGCGGCAGGCGCCATCCTGTCGTGGTCGTGGTCGTTGGTGTTCCAGGTGAAACGGCGGCCTCCTCCGACGACGGCAGTGGTATTGTCTTTGTGGCTGCTGCTGCTGCTGCTGACGATGATGATGATGACAATGATGACATTGATGATAGTCCGTGGCTGTTGTTGTTGTGTTTCTTTTGGCTAAAGGGCGATGTCGTTAGATTTCGTAGAATTGTTTGGCCAATGCTGCTGAACATGGACTCCTTTTTGGGGCTCTCATCGTTGTATTTGTTGTAGTGGGCAGCAGGATGATGGCTTCCATTGCTCAGCTTTCGCTGCATGAAGGGCGATTTGCGGTAGAGCTTGTTAATATCATTGCCCGTTGGCGGTGACAGGGGGCTGGGGGTGGCGCTGGCGCTGCTGCTGCTTCCATTGCCGCTTCTGTTTCCGCCAAAGCAGTTGGTAGCTGTTGCTGTTGGTGTCGTTGCTGTCTTCGCTTGAGGTAGTTGTGTGGCTGATTGCATGAAATACTGCGACTGCGACTGCGACTGCGATTGCGATTGCGATTGCTGCTGGTAACTCGGTATCTGCGAGGGTTTTATTGTCTTCTGAGGTTGATTCTGCTGCACCAGTCCCCCGGGCGCCCTGCTGCCATACGCTGTTGCTAGAGATCCGCCACCGCCACCAGCCGCCATTGTTGCCCTGGAATCAATGAAGCCTGGCATGAGTTCGTTCCAAAGGGATTTCATTTCTGTTTCGATTACCAATTAAATGAGAGAGCACACTCAAATGTACGCCAAAAGGCAGAAAGTAGAAGAGGGGTGTGTGTGTGAGTGTGAGGGGGAGGGGGAGGTGTGTGGGTATCCGGGATAAATAGGAGGGGTGGGGACCGGGTTGGGTACATGTCTGTAGGTACAAAGATTGAGAGGCGCCAAGGCAACATATCTAAACACATTTAGATGAGCTCTGTGTGGTTGTGATTTTGTATTTACAATGTGTGTGTGGTGTGTATTGTGTGTGGTGTGGTGTGTGTGGTGTGTGTGGTGTGTTGTGTGGATCAAGCGACAGGTGGAAACAACAATAATAAACATAAACACTGATAATGCGGCCAAGACACAACACAGTATTACATTTTTGCATTAATGCGGCTATGACACTGCACTAAAAAGATTAATAAATAAATTAATAAATTAATTAATAATTAATTAATTAATTAAATATTAATAATTAATTATTAATTGAGCGGCTGTGACACAGTATTAAAATTTTCAATTCGAATTTTAATTAAAGTTAAAAAAAATAGAAAATACGATCATACCAATTTTAAAATTAAATAAATATATATTTAGGCATTTAGAAAACTGTTATTCAAATGATTCTTAGGTAATTTTATATGAAAAAAAAATGCATTTAATGATTTATATTAAAATCTTTGGATGGCTTTCCAACTTCCAAAGAAAATCTGTAATTAAAGAACTTTTTAAATGCAGTGTCACAGCCAGCAGAGTGACAGCGAAAGGTGATGAACAGCGCGCGCGCTCACTTTTCAAATTGATTTGTTAATAATAAATATAATTATGCTTTTCTCAATAACTCAGGTTCAAAAGTATGCCGAAACTTTAACAACAAATAAAAAAAGCAATCTAGGAAAAATGCATTTAAAAAAAAAACATAAGCACCTTGCAAGCTAAAAACATTAAAAAACATAATTCAAGTAAAACTAACTATCTCTTTCCCAATTTTCTAGTCCTACTTGGCCCCTCTTTTAACTCACGTATAGAAATGAGATATAATACATGAAGATGGGAGTATAAGAAATAAGCTTAAGCATAGTAAATAAATCAATTTATACATAAATAAACAAATAAATAAAGAACAACATGAAATTACCTTTGTTGGGTGTATGAGCGTTTCTAGATGGGTAAATAAACAAATTGGAAAATAAATGTAAAACCAAAACCAAAAGCTAAGGCCAAGAGCATGCACAGAGGACAGGAGGAAATATCAATTTCCCAGGCTTCCAAATTAGTTGAAAAGAAAAAGTTAGCAAAGCGTGGGCGTGGTGTTTACAACGATTAACGATTAATATATAATATATAAAACAAAAAACATAATTAGAGGGCTAATAATAATATGAATAGGAATAATAATAAACTCTTCGTACTTACTGAACTTTACTTTTAATTGGGAGGAGTTTTTCTTTTATTTTATCATTATCATTGTATTTGATTTGTTGTTATTATTTGACTCTTTTTGTTGGCTTCATATATATATATGCAAATATATATGTTCAGGTCTATATATATATAATGATATATATATATATATATATATACAAATGTATATAGAGTTGATTGTTTGCTTTGTTTTTCAGTTTATGTCTCGGATATTGGTTGTTGTTTATGTGTTTTGGTTTTTGTTTATAGAGTTTTCTTTCTTTGTCTTCTTCATTTTCAGTTTTATTTTCATTTTCATTTTCGCTTGCTTTTTATATTTTGTTTTGTATGTTTCTGTTTCTGTTTCTGTTTTGTTTGTTGTTAGATTATGTTTTATTTTTGTTATGTTTCGTTTGCTTCTTTGACATATTATTGTTTAAGAAATGGTATTATTATTATTAGGAATTAGGTAACCTACAAAAAATGGTAATAAAAAAGGTGAAAATAAGGAAAATAAAAACATTGCGCACACACACACTCAAATTACAAATTACTCAAATTTAATTTAAGTGGAAATTAAGCGCCAAATTAAAGGTAGGAATATACGGAAAAACTTTTATATGTAAATATACTTATTTTGTAGAGTAAGAAATGGGGATACAAGTGGATGATAGGTACTTCTAGTGGAGAGAGAGACTTTACAGGACCAAAAGGAGAGCATGCATGAACTTGCCAGGGAAAAACCCGCCACTAAAGGAAAATCTGTTCTAGAAGATCCACATTAAAAGTACGTAAAACAAGCAGGTGAATGAAAACTCAATTGAGTTTTTTTTCGAGTATTTTCGATATTTTCGAACACTTTTGGCCTATCGATTGGCCATTTACTACAAAGTCCACATCATGTATATCGACACGAAAATTCCTATATCGATATTCGATCAAATATCGCGATCAGCAATAAAAAAAAATTGTAAATTCATATGTCCTTTTCCGATTATATTGGTTTAATATATAAATCAGTATAATCGATTTATCGAACGTATATCGCTACATTAAAATATAAATATCGATTTTCGCGCGATTAGACTCGATTTAAATTGATTTAACTCTGTTTCAAGTTGAATTTAAAGCTACTTTCTAGAAAGTAGCTTAGACATCCTGGTGTACCTCGAGTCATAGGAGCTTTCTTAAAGTGTTATAAAGAAGAAAAACAAATAGAAGACATGCCGAATGGTACATCTTAGACAGAGAGAGAGAGAAGGAGATTATTTGTAGAATTAAACAAAATAAATAGAATGGAAGCAAAGAAGGTAAAGAAAGGTATAAAGGGAATAAATATAAAAACAAGCAGGTTATATATAATATATATGTATATTAGTTTGCTAGCGACCTACGATCGGGCTTAGTTGAAGCTTTCCCAGCTTTTCCTTTCTCCTACCTGTTGGACTCGCAGAAAGCAGAGAGCAGAGAGCAGAGAACGGAGAATGGAGAACGAAGAACGGAGAATGGAGAACGGAAAATGGAAATAAAAACTGAAGGAAAAAAGCACACTCCACACTCAAGCACACCTCAAACACACACATCGCACACTCACACTCACACACACACACATCCGCAGAGAGAGGGGTCATTGGGGGTCATTGCTATATATTTTTGGCAAAGGATCGGGATCTGTTTGGATCTGTCAAAGATCTATCACTCTCACCTCTTGAGCGTGGTATCGCCGCCGCCATTGGCGCGATGCCGATTGTCGACGATGCTCTGAAACCAATTGGGTACATCTACTTTGGTCATTTCGTACGTCCGGATGAAGGGCTGGGCCAGCAGTTCCGGATACTTGGGTCGATCCTGATGGTTCTTTGTGAGGCTGCAAGCGAGTTAGGTATTCCATCGATCTTCGATCTTCTTTAATTAAGGCGAACCTCCATTGGAGTACTCACCACTTCTTGACGAAATCGCGAAACTCCTGACTAAAGTTAAAGCCCTCGCCGAAGGGCAGGCACGGCGGCTCCGAGTCCAGCACCTTGGTGAGCACCTCAAAGTCCGTGTTGCAGCCCTCGTAGGGGGAACGCGCTGTGGCCAGCTCCACCAGCGTTATGCCCAGTGACCAGACATCGGCGCGAATGTCGTACTTTGGTTTTTTCGGATCGATGCGCTCAGGCTGCAGCACGGGGAGATTATATTATTTATCATATTCAAAATATTGTAACCCTTTCGAGACGACACCTACCGCCATGTATGCTGCACATCCCGCTGAGCGTGTGTTCGCCTTGGAGTCCACCAGGCGGCCGCTGATCCCAAAATCACAGAGCTTTATGTTGCCCCGCTCGTCGATCAGTATGTTCGAGGGCTTCACATCACGATGGATTACCCCATGCTTGACCTTCAGATACGACAGGGCGTTTACCGTCTGTTGGAAAATAGTAATTTATTAATCGGTGCACCACCTCCTTCCATCCATCATTATCCTACCGCCACTGTGACCTTGCCCAGTATCTGCTCCGGCACGGGCTTCTTCGATAGCTTGAGCAGCTTGTCGAAGCACATGGACATCAGTTCCATGCAGATCCAAACGTCCGGATCGCGCACGAAGCACCCCAGGCACTTGACAATGTACTTGCAATCGTGCGACTTGAGCACCACATCCAGATCCATCAGAATGCGCTTGTTCTCCTCGGCGTTGCCGGTGCGACGCATCTGCTTGACGGCAATTATCATATTGCTGGACAGGTGCATCATTTTGACCACATTGCCGCTGGTCCCATTGCCCAGATCGCCCAGATGCTTCAGATCATTGATATCCGTGGGATATTGCCGCCCATTGATGTTCAGCTTGCCCGTCTGCTCCATGATGATCTTCAGCTTCTTGTCCGTCTCCGTCTCCGACGGATGCGATTGTTGTAGCAGCGGCAGGTTCATGTGGCGCGGTCGGTGATAGATACCGCTGGCTAGAAGGTGACAAGGAGGAACCTAGTATCAGTATTTCAATTTGCTAAGTTTGCCCATACTATAAAATATACATACTTACAATAGGACATTTATTGGTCCTAAAGGACCCATAAAAACTCAACTTCTTCTCGATTTTCATAGGAGAACTTTTCTTAAAACTGGATTTCCAATTTTTGAACAATTTTTTGAAAATTTAGACCGTTTTAACCCCTTACATTTTTTCCAAAAAATGGGTCACATTTTTGGCTTAAAAATCGATAACTTTCTTCAATGGATTTTTGATCATAACTTGGCTTTGAGTCTGTCTTCTTGTTTTCTTCTTAGTTTTAAAAGAAGAACTCTGAATTCTGCATATAAAACTTGACTTCTAATTTATGGCCAATTTTTGCAAATTTTGACGATGTAACCCCTTACATTTTTTCAAAAAAGGGGTCACATTTTTTTGCTTAAAAATCGATAACTTTTTGATCTTAACTTGGCTCAAATTCAACCAATTTGAGTCTGGTTTGGTTTTTTTAGGTGAACAATTCTACAATTAAAAATTCGATTTGTAATTTTTGGCAAACTTTTGAGTTTTTTTCCAAAACTTGGATCAACTTGGCTCATAAGCGATTCATCTAAAAAAAAATGTGATTCCCTCTAGTGAGGAGTTTTGCCAGTATTGTAAAATAATACTATTTATCAATAAAAGCCCACTGTGCCACGCGAATGTATGGGAGAGTGCGTGTGGGTGGTAAGGTTGGGTGTCTCTGTATGTATGTGTGTGTGTGTGCGACAGAGAGGGAATTAGAGCGATTTTGTTTACGAAGTTATTTTCTCTGGCAGAAACTGAAATCCACAATTAGCAACTACAACAAAAGGCAGTCATAAAAAATAACGCTATTTGTAAACATGCGAAAGAGGAGACACTTTGAATGAACGACGATTGGGGGGGAAGAAGAGAAGGCGCAGAAGAAATGCGAGACCGAAATATAATAATAACAACAACGTCAACAACGAGAGCGAGCGAGAGCGAGAGGGCGGCGGGCATATCAAGACATTACTCCGGAAATGCCAAAAAAGCAAGCAATAAGCCAGGCGGCAGGCAGAGCGGGACAGGGAGGGGGAAATGCAAACACACACACACACACACAGACGAATTAAATAAATAAATATAATCAAACACTTGATGGCCCATGAAAAGCCAATACGAGAATTTATCAAACTAGGCAAAAAACATGGCGATGCGACAAGAGCTAATCATAACAAATATAATAACACAATAACATTTAACATTTGGTTTATTTTCCTTCATGATTTGTATCGATTACTAGATTAATATTATCGATTTAAGTCCCCTAAAGTTGAGTTTCTTCTTGATGTTTGTTTAAAAACGAACGAAAGCCAAAAGTTATCACACTTTTTTAAAACTCAATAAACTCAATATGCATATTAAGCAAATAAAACCAAAGATATTTTCCGAATTACAATGCATTTTTTTTTAATCAGGTGGTGCGATTTTTTCCACAACAAAAAATATATCGATAATTATCGAGTTTTATATATTTGAGGTTTTCTTGACAAAAATCATGTGATTGTCAAATGCCATCGTTTTTAAAAACCTAATAAATTACATTATTGTTAAACAAAATTAAACAAATTTCGCACAAACAAATATTCCATTTTACAAAAATTTTATTTAAAAAAAAACACAAAACATTCCGATTTCAGAACCTATTAAAAACTGTCATAGAAGTCCTTTCCGACTTAAATTTTTATTAATTTTGTATATCTTAAATTCTTAATATGATTTTACCACAACAATTAAGTCAATAAATATAGATTTACTGTCCCTAGAATGAAAATTAACTCAAAAAATACTTAAAATAAATGTTAGGTAATATTAGTGGTAGCTTTTTTTATGAGATTTTGAATTCATGGAAAACTTTTATACCTGAAATTTATTATCTAATCAACTCTTGTACTCAACTATTCAAAAACTCATTAACATTTTATAAACCATTTTCTAGGTACTCTTTTAGTACTGGGCCGGGTGGTGAATTCGTGGAAAACTCGGTCACCTGCACAAATTGTTGTTAATCTTATCAACGTTTTTGGCAACTGCTGCCAGGAGGAATAAATTGTTAGAGCAGCGCCTCTTTGGAAGTATTTATATTTGTTTTCTATGATGCAAGGCTAGGAAGGATTTCATCCTGTCGTCTGTGGTTACAAATGTTTCAAAAATAATAGCTAATAAATGATGATCATAACCAAGCTTTTCTCTAGATAATATAACTAAAACAGCATAATTCCCTGATCCTCCCACCCTACAAGTTTTATGTTTAATCTTATCGACTTCTGACCAAGCCGCCTATTACTGTCTTTCATTATTTCAAGGTGGGAATTCAGGGAACCAGTGTTTAGTAGCTGAAACTACTTCTAATTAATCTATTCGCTGCACAATTGTTAGTGCCACTGTAGTACCCTTTTCGTATACGTATACTTTTTTGGCCACAAACGAGTTTACTACTCGAACTTGGCCGCCTGTCCGGCCCTGTCTTATCTATGCAATCGGGGGAAAAACAATGCGGTGAAAAGTCAGGGGATGGTGGGTGGTGGTGTTTCGGTTTCGGTTTCGGTATATTCGTGCTGGAACAAGAGGGGATTATGAGCAGCTGTTATGCAGTCCGGGGAATCGATAGCGGTTGCCCTTTGTTGACGGAATTCAAATGCTGAAAAGCCAGCCAAGAAGCGAAACGAAACGAAACGAGCATTCCTCTTATCACAAGCCAAACACAACAGGCACACACATGCCGCCGTCGCTGCCTATTGGGCTATGACAATTTATTAACAAAATATTGACACAAAAGCGCACAAAAGATGGGTCTGTGGCTTGCGGTTGGCGCATAGGCGGCATAGATATTTATATACATATGTATCTCTTTTTTTTGTGACCATTTTTGGGGATCACGACTTTTCCCAGACCTCTTTTATTACCACAACAACTTACAATTGCGGTCAAAATATTAGAAATAGGCCAAAAACTACAATTGAAATCAATTCCAATTTGTTCAATTTCCTGTCTAATTAGCTTTCAGTTCTTTGGAAATAAAATATTGTAATAAAGTAACTTCAAGGAGGCATGAGCAGGAGGAGCTGCAGACGGCGCCAAGGTAACCTGTCGCCTGTTGCTCTTCTTTAGAGGCACACCGGAAAGTTACAGAGCACCTAGGCGATCATCTTCACCCGGCATCATCTTCACTCTGCATTGAACAGAGTATTAAATTCGTTCACGTAGGCCATTGCTTTAAAGCATTTCCACTCATTTGGTTAGCTTCAATTATATGTAACTTAAAGCCGTACTTGTTTATAAACAAAAGTCAAGGCAAAAGGTGTTGAATTCCCAGGAGCTTCCTGAGAAAATCTTAAGAAAATAATTGTTAATTTTCTAAGATTTCTCTCAAGGAACTTCAGGGAATTCTACAGAAACCCTTAAGAAAATAATAGTTCATTTGCTTAGAGTTCTCTCATGGAACTTCAGGGAATTTTACAGGTCGTCTTGTTACTATTTATCAACGATTTAGCAGAATATCAACAACTCATTGAGGTAGAAATTAACTTGATAGAATGCATAAGTTCTTAAGAATTCTTTGGAAAGATTACTCAATTTTACTAAATTTTAAGAAAGGGATTACTTTTTCTTTATTCTCTCTTAGTTATGTTTTGCCGAAGAATTCAAAGTTATTAGTTAAGCGAGTTTTCTTATTTAAAATATTTCGATTTGCCTTGTTTTTTCCTGCAATTATCTTTGTATTGCCTGCACAAGATTCGTCTTTCCATAACCTCGAATAAGAGACGTCAACCCATTTTTGCCGCTTCTTTGGCCCAAAAATGTCATATTTTTGGCCTGGATTTTTAAGCCAACTTGTGCCCTTTAGATATTCGCCTTTCAGGGGATGCTGTCAGTAAACTTCTAAGGGTTACCTTTCTCAGGCGAAAGATCTGACCCCAATCCAAAATGAGACTTTTCTTTCCCTCTCCCCACATATAGTTAAGTAGGACTTACCAATGGGCAGACTGGGCGTGGGGCGCGGACTTCTGGTTTTGGGCGGGACAAAGGATCCACTGAAGGTGCCCGTCGGCGCCACCGCCGAGGAGGTGGAGAAGGAGGTGGATGGAGCCATAGAGGCGGACGATGCGGCGGAGGAGGCAAACACGGATGAGCAGGCGGCTGCTGCTGCTGCTTGCGCTGACTGAGGAACTGGAGGAGCTGGCCGCTGGGCTATGCTGAGGCCGGCGGACATCACGGGCGAGGCGGCGGACGCAGATGTGGATGTGGATGCGGATGCGGGTGGTGGTGGAACACGACGCGTTAGAACGATCTGCTCGTGGGACTCGTTCTGGGCCTGGAGGGCCGCCTCCAAGGACTGCAGGCGGCTGCCAATCGTCTCGAACTCGATGGTCGACATTTTGCGCGCTCCTTATATATATATTTGTATATATATATATTTAATTATTTATTATTGTTGTTGCACTTTTCCGTTTGTGCCGTTTTGTGTTGTTTTTGTGTTTCTTCTCTTTTCGGCGAACACTTCTTCGATTTTTCACACACACACACACACGCACTCACACTGGCGGGGGAGGGTGCGTGTGTGCGAACCGTTTTGTTGTGCCCTCTCTGGCAGACTGTGTGTGTTTGTGTGTGCTTCTTGTTGTTGCTGCTGTTTTGATATAATTTTTTTGCGGGACCCACACACACACTTTTTGAACTTTCCCACTTGCACAAATAGCGGATAGCTGGATTTTGTTGTTGGCGGCCACACAAAACACAAAAAAAAAAAACAAAATCGAAAAAGGAAAACACAGTCACTGTGACAGAGAGGGACACACAACACACACACACGGACAGCGCTCTCTTTCGCTCCCTTAGCAGTAGCAGTGGTAGTAGTAGTAACAGCAGCAATGGCAACAAATCGCAGCGTTTTTTGCTAACTTTTGCTTGGCACACACGAAGAAATTAGCTTGGGGAATTTCGACTCCTGCGCTCGGTTGGGTTTTTGGCCGCGGGCGGCGGTATCACTTGCACAATTCTTGCACTGGATTTTGTTCGATTTGCGATTTCGCGTGTACAATCCAAAAAAGTGTGACCAAAACCACTGTCCTGATACCGCCTGCCCAGTCACGAAATACCCTAAAAATACTTGTAACAAGGCGATATATACCGCAGTGGCAGGAAGCAGAACCGCTTTCGGAAAATACCGAAACTTTCGATAGTTCTATGTTCTGTTTTCCTCCAATTGGAAAACAAAGTATTTTACTAATAAAGATTTCCAGTAGGCTACTTTTACCTGAAACTAACTAACTTGTAAAATATTAGTTTTAAATATTTTTTCCCGCAATTTCCCAACCCCGAGGCGTATATATGCTTTTCCCACAAAAACACAATCCAACTCTTTCGCCAACCCAACATCAAACTCAAACAAAACCCTCTCTTTTCTATCCAAAGGCCCATTTGGATAAGTTCTTCTTCAAATTTACAAATTTATGAAACGATGGAAACTTTCTAAAAATTTGAATTGCGGGCTTTTGCATACACGGGCACTAGAATTAGGGTTATTCTTCGCCTTGACAAAAATACCGAAATAAATAAAATACAAATATCGCAATTTCGGTATTTGGGAAAACCAAAATTCGTGATACAAACATATCATCTTGAGAAAAAATATCGATATATTGATATTTTGATATATTATCAACAAACCTAATTTTTTTCATTGCGAGGAACGTTCTTTGCGGTGGAAAAAGCGAGAAAAGCGTGAAAAGCGAACAGAACGCGAAGCGGCCAAAACGGAAAACGCGAACGGCGAATAGTGCGAGAGGTGCGGAAAGCGAAGTAAACCCAAAACACGCGCCACCGACGGCGGCTCTTATTTGATACCAAATGTGGTAAAAATAGCTGAATTAAGTTCCGCCATCCACAGAATCGGCGCCACACACAACACAACACAAAACCCAGCCACCCACCCGAGGAGCGTGGAGCGAGGAGCAGAGAGCAGACCAGTGCCGAGTACAGATCATACCCACGCCAGCCGCCATGTCCAAACGTCCGCGGCCACAGCCCATTTCCATCTCCAAAGAACCAGAGCAGCCAATGTAAGTTACCTACCTTACATCCCTCCTCTCCCTCTCCCCCTCTTCTCCTCCTCCTCCTCTCATTGCTGCTCCGCTTTGCCTTCACACCAGCGTACCGCCGCGCAACCTGGATTCGCGCGCCACCATCCAAATTGGCGATCAGACCTTTGACATCGATGCCGATAGCCTGGAGAAGATCTGCGATTTGGGCCGCGGCGCCTATGGGATTGTGGAGAAAATGCGGCACCGACAAACTGACACAGTGCTGGCGGTGAAGCGGATACCCATGACCGTGAATATTCGGGAACAGCACCGTCTCGTCATGGACCTGGACATATCGATGCGTTCCAGCGACTGCCCCTACACGGTCCACTTCTATGGGGCGATGTACCGCGAGGGCGATGTCTGGATCTGCATGGAGGTGATGAGCACGAGTTTGGACAAGTTCTATCCGAAGGTCTTCCGCCACGATCTGCGCATGGAGGAGAGTGTCCTGGGCAAGGTAACTAGTATAACTAGCACAGCTTCGCTCTATTCTCATATCCGTATACCGATCGGTTCGTCTGCTTCTTCTGCCCCCCAGATTGCCATGAGCGTGGTGAGTGCCCTGCACTATCTGCATGCCCAGCTGAAGGTGATCCATCGGGATGTCAAGCCCTCCAACATACTGATCAATCGCGCTGGCCAGGTCAAAATCTGTGACTTTGGCATCTCAGGTGAGGCGTCGCTCTCTCTCTCTCTCTCTCGCTCGTCTATGATTTTCCTGAGCTCATCTCTCTCTTGCTCTCCCTCTCTTTCTCTCTCTCTCTCTCTTTCAAGGCTACCTCGTGGACTCCATTGCCAAGACCATAGATGCCGGCTGCAAGCCGTACATGGCCCCGGAACGCATCGATCCGCAGGGCAATCCGGCGCAATATGACATCCGGTCGGATGTGTGGTCGTTGGGCATTAGCATGATTGAAATGGCCACCGGGCCGGTATCCATACGATAACTGGCGGACGCCCTTCGAGCAGTTGCGACAGGTGGGCAGGAAATTCGATTGCTATAATTCCAAGTTTACATCTGAATTCGTACCTTCTGCAGGTGGTCGAAGATGATCCGCCACGCTTGACGCCCGGCACCTTCTCGCCGGAGTTCGAGGACTATATTGCCGTTAGCCTGCAAAAGGAGTACACGGCGAGGCCCAACTACGAGCAGCTGCTGCGGCACAGCTTCATTGTGGAGCATCTGCAGCGCAACACGGACATCTCGGAGTTCGTGGCCAGGATACTGGACCTGCCCGACAACCAGCAGCAGCAGCAACCGGCGCAGTAGGGTTCCATTGCCCGGTTAGATATCCCATGTAAAAATTGCCGGCGTCTTCTTCTAAAAAGCATGCATTTCGTAAATGTGCGTGTGTGTCCTGTCCTCCCCCCCTTCCCCCTTCTAAAAATAATAACAAAAGGAAAAATCGAAGAAAATCAAAGGAAAATCTATAAGAGAGCATCGAGTTGGATGGAAGCAATGCGTAATTATTAATTTTTAAGTGAGAACCAAAAGCAGAAGCAGAACAGAAAAAAAAATACCTGAAGAAGCAACATGCCACATGCCACATGCAACATGCAGCCTATCGCCTTGCAAACGCTCAAAAATAAAACATAAACTTAAACAAACCGAACGAACCGTCGTGCCTCCCCAGCTGGCGATGCTGCTGCTGATGTCTTAAAAAACATAGAAAAACACAGAAGAGGTTTAAACATTTAAATAATTAATTATATATATTATAAAGATGAAAAGTGAAGAATAGCTTAGACAACGAAGCCAGCAAAAGCAAGCAAGCAAACAATGAATGTAAAAAAGCGCCCACTAAACCCTAATGGTAAATTGTCAACCTTTTTGAACACCAAAATAGCCGAACAGAAAGTGTAACTGTAATTATAATTGTTTAACAAATATACATTACGTGAAATAGCTAATTAATGTGGACAGTTGTGTGGGGTTTAAGGAGCAGGCATGCTCCAGGGGCGCAGACAGGTAAGTACGTAGAAAATTAGGATTGATCGGAAAAATATATAACACTACTAAATGTTTTTTTAAGTTATTTTAAATTAATGGTTTACAAATTTGTAACTTTTGACCATTTGAAATATGTTATTTGTGAGTTAATACTACTTAAAAACTTATTTTTCTAATTATTATTATTATTTACATAATTGTAAATAACTCTTTGAGCTTACTGCTATATTTCCAGAACGTACGTTGAATTAAAACAAAAACAATTGAAAAGTTCGCCGATTCTCGTTGTTTTATTTACATTCCATCCCTCGCTCGTGATTGTATATCGATGTGAGATCGATAATAGACTCGGCTTTTTTTCGCACGGTCGATAATAATCTAATCGAGTGCCCTCCTTATCGATAGTTAACCTTATCTTTAATTTTACAATATTTACATTATTTACAGTAAATAAAATGTTTTGGAAAATTAAAATGGGTTTCAATGCTTTGGCATAAAATTAAAAAAAATTCATAATTTATAAAATGAATGCACTTGCTATCCCCCTTTTAAATGCACGCCCATGCCTTGTGATAAGCCTGCTCCTACTCCGATAATTCTGTCACATCCCTAGCGGTGTGGGTCATAAAACCGCGGCTAATCGGAGAAGCATTTCCCCAGCTGCCCCACTGAAGATTAGATTTGCCACAGCAATAATGGGCGGCGCACGGAACCTGCTGTTGCTATCCTCGTCGCGTTTGCACGGCCATGGATATTTGGAGCACGCCCGCGGCCAGCTGGAGGATCTCTTCAAGGGGTGAGGCCTAGTCCATCCATCCTTCCTTCCTTTCTTTAATAGCTTTTGCCTTCTCCTCCGTGGGGCCAGGGCCAGTGTTAAGACCGTGCTCTTTGTGCCATACGCTCTGCGGGATCACGACAAGTACACCGCCACCGTTCGCGATGCCCTGCAGCCGTGGGGCTATACTGTGGAGGGGCTGCACACGAAACCGGATCCCGTGCAGGCTCTGAGAACGGCCCAGGCCATCTTTGTGGGCGGCGGCAACACCTTTGTCCTGCTGCGCACCCTCTACAAGCTGGAGCTACTGGAACCCATCCGGGAGCTGGTCCTGCGCCGCGGCCTGCCCTATGTGGGCAGCAGTGCCGGCACAAATGTGGCCACACGCTCCATTCACACCACCAACGACATGCCGGTGGCCTATCCGCCGAGCTTTGATGCCCTGGCCCTCGTGCCCTTCAATATCAATCCGCACTATCTCGATCCCGAGGCGGGGAGCCAGCACAAGGGCGAGACGCGGGACGAGCGGCTGGAGGAGTTTGTGGCCTATCACCAGCTCCCGGTGCTGGGACTACGCGAGGGCACCAGTGTGCGAGTCGAGGGCGAGAGGGCAACGCTGCTGGGAGATCGCAATGCCAAGCTTTTTAAGACGTGAGTAGAGTAGAGAGCGAGGGGTTATCCCCCAGTTGTATCCATGATCCATTTAATTGCAATTTAAACATCCTTCCTCCAGCGATGGCAAGACCGAGGAGCTGGCCCCCCAGGCGGATCTTAGCTTCCTGCTGAAACAGGAGTAGAAATGCAAGAATTGAATTGAATTGAGGATAACATCTACATTTATTGTACATTATTTTTCTGTATTATTCTTCTGCAATAACAACAATAATCTTCCTACACACGTACACTAATTTTACACTAACTAAGCAGACTAAATCGTAAAAAATTGGTTTCTTGTTTTTGGGGGGAGGGAAAACACTATCTTTAGTAATAAATTAAACGGAAGGGCAGGCGGCAGACTTGCTCCTATTCGATGCTAAAATGGTATCAAAGGTAGGTGCTTCAATCGCAAAGGACAAGTGAGCGAAACCGGTAAAACCGGTAAATATCATTTATCAAAAGTTGGTTTCCTTTAAGGAACAAGTAAGCTTCGTCGTCTTAAAAGTTAACCCACAAATGAAGAAAGTCTCTCCTAGAGTTGGGCGTAGGTAGGATAAGAAGGATACTCAGAGGGCAAGTATACATAGAAATATCTCCTTAAAGCTAAACCTGGCACACACCACACACACACACACTTTTTTGAGGCAAGGCGGCATCTGTTCTCTCTCTCTCTCTCTACTTTCGAATGTTTAACACTTACAGCTTAATATAATTATTTTGGGTTGGGAAAATTGTCGGGGAAATTTTAGCGTAAAGGTAAAGATAAGTATTTACATGCGAATGGAGAAATAATAGTTACTTTCTGTACTTACTGTTCACCACCATTTTGAGCATTGAATGTTTCACTTTTTAAAGCAACAACAGGAATTGCCTAGGCCTAAACACTAAGTTTCGGTTTGAGAGGATGCTCAGAGGGGCTTAAGCTTTCGTTTCTTAAATGTAAAATTAAAAAAAGGAACTGATGATATTACAGGCAGGCGCTGGAGCTGGAGCTGGAGCTGGAGCTGAAGCTGAAGCTGGAGCTGGAGCTGGAGCTGGAGCTGAAGCTGAAGCTGTGAAGCTGGGTGCTATTTGTGCAGAATACTTTTATCCTCGTAGCGTATGATGGCATCGCCAATCTGCTTGCGCGACGCCAAATGGATGCACTGCTCCCGGCCACAACGCTCCGGCAGACCACTGTCGTCCGGCAGTTTACCGCCACGCGCCAAATGGTTGCGCACATTCTGGCCGAAGCGCAGATTTGGTTCCACGCCGCGCAATATATGCACCGAATGCTGCGCCGCCACGAACATGTCCAGGATGCTCTCCACACCGGCGGGTCGCGGCGCTGCCTCGCCGCCGGCGGGCTGCGGCAGCAGCAGCTGATCTATATCCAAATCGCTGCGAATGATGGGCAGGCCCTGCGGATGCAGCAGCTTGCGGGCTGCACGGAGAGAGAGATTTATAGATTTATAGATTCATTTCGGAGAGAATCCAATGCCACGTCCCCCCTCACTCACCCTGCACATAGTCCCGGCTGTAGAAGGCTATCACGTCGTGATTGCGACGATCAAAGTAACCGCTGCTCTGGCTCACGTCGCAGGTGTCGCACTCGCGGCAGAACTGCGCCCACCGGCACGGGTACATCTGGAAGCCGATGGGCGCGTAGACCTGAAAGCCCTGGATCGTGTTCATGCGCACGCGATTGAGGAAGTCCGCCTTGAAGCCCATGCCCGGTGTGGCCAGCAGCACCAGGGACTCGAGGCCCAGCTTGGGCAGCGCCAGGTCGGCCACCACCAGGCTGAGCAGCTGCCGCGGCCCGTACATGGAGGCGTGCAGGAGCCAGGCCTGTGGATCCACCGGGTCGTCGCTCAGCTGCTCCGGCAGTCGGATGGACACCCAGGCGATCCGCGAGCCGTCCGTCTTGTATTTCGAGGAGAGGTCCAGGGCCAAAGTTTTCAATGCCTTGAAGGGATCCTCGTCTCCCTTGCTGGGCGAGTCCAGGCGGTACAGGAAGATCTGCGAGGATAGATGGGAATTGTTACTAGAAATGATACGAATGTGTGCCCGCCCGCCATCTCTCACCAGCAGCAGAAAGGTGTTGTCCTGGTTCTGCATACAAATCCGCTCGTATTGCTCCACAAAATCCAAGGCATCCGGCACCTGGTGCTCAAACGACGGCATCAGCATGGCGATCCGTGTGCTCTCGGTGACATATGGCGAGGGCACCACCTCAACGCGGCCCAGGGGCTTGACCACCTCAAAGCTCTTGACCAACAGCCGGCGACTGCGACCGGATCCCTCCATCAGGCTGAGATGCAGCTGATAGTCCATGCCGCGGGTGGCATCGAACTTCCGGTAGGCACTGTGCAGACTATGATAGCTCAGCCGCGGATGCTTGAGGGCCGCATATTGCAGGGCAATTTCCAGGACCTTGGCAAAGTCCAGGGCCTCGATCCGTGAGAGGGGGGCCACCGCATGCTCGGCATTGCCGTGCGGCAGGAAGCTATGCGTGGCGTTCAGCAGCTGCCACGTGAGGATGTCGTGTCGCGTCTCCGGCGCACTTGGCGGCGGCACCCCCAACGGCCAGCGGATCTCGAGAATCTTGTTCGAGATGCTGCCATTGGCAATGCGATAGGATTTCTGTTCCAGCGCATAGCCGCGCTCCTGCACCAGCTCCAGGTGATGCTGCCAAAGGGATTGTTGTTATTTCTATATATTTCTTTATGGAATATATCCTCACTCACCTTGGAGTAGTAGGCGTGCAGACGATAAAAGTCTTCGGGTGTCTGGACGGGATACACGGTGCTGGCATTGCGGAAGGCCTCCTCCTTGGCCAGATCGCTAAAGTCCCGATGCCGTCGTCCTGGAGCGTCCAGGGCATAGCTGTACTGTCGCATTCCCTGCAACAAATGCAAAATAATGGATGCCATTTGAGTGAGCGGAGTTCACAGCGCCAGTTGGCCAAGGTCAAGGGCAACTTCTGGGTCTGGGTCTGGGAATCCCACGACTCGCTGCCAGATGGTTATCCCTCTCTTTCCGTCTCTTTTACGATCCATAAAAGCCAAGCGAGCGTAATTAAATTAACAATGTCGCACTAAACGGAACAGAGATCGGGGTCTGGAGCTGTTTCTTTCTCTGGAGGAGCAGGAGGAGTTGTAGGAGGATCATTAAAATTGCCGGCGCACATTAATCAATTCCCAGCGTAGCAGCTTTCCAGCTTTGCAGCTTTGCTGATGCCGCCGTTAAGCAAACTTTCTTGGTCAGTTAATTAAGCGAAAAGGGTGCAAAAAAATATATATAAAAAGAGGGGAAAAACAAGGCAGGGGCTTTGTTTAAACAGTTGCAGTCGAAAAAAAAGAATATCTATCATAAAACAATAAAACAATAAGTTCTGAATAGCTGGGAGTTTAGGAAAAATACATATCTAATATTTTGATACTCTTTCTCTCGCTTTGAAAAGTGCTAAAGTGCCATTGTGTTTACCTTGACTGTGCAGGGGGACCACACATATCACATAAATCATTCCCTGAGGCATAAATAAACCCGAAATCGGATGCTCCTCATGCTCTAAACATTGCATAGAAGTTGTTGCCCAAAGTTTACTCATGTCTCTTCTGCGAAATCCAAGCAAAACGTGAGTGTTTATAAACAAAAAAATATAATCAATAGTCAGGAATAATAATGAGTAATGCCAAAAAAAAAATATAGAAAGCAGTACAAAAGACAGAATTTATAAAGGAAGTACGTCTTAAAAGCCAAATAATTCTTTCGAAATTAAATTCTAGTTTTATGAATATAAATTAATGCAAATTTCTATCAAACTAGAACGTCAGGAGGAGATTATCACCAAAATTTACTAACTTTAAGATCGATAAACAAGACTAAATCGATGCGCCTGGTGATGCCTTCTATTTGGAATTGAGGATAGAAAAACTAAACTTTCAAGTGGAATTAAGAACTGTTTTCAATCTTTTGATATGTGGAAATAAAAAACTGTAAACAATTTCAGTGAAATTTCAGCTGCTCTCAAACTGTCACGTCGCGTTAAGTTAACACACAGAAAACACACACTCTTTTAATCGAAATTCAGTTGTTGCTACTCGGAAATTAAATAAACTGAGTTGTCCATCAACCTCTAAGAGTCTAGAGATGCGATGTGCTGGTTTCTTTCCCGCTTTCCGCTCTGATTTTAACTCAACCCATTTATTTATGCTCTTTTCCCCCACACAAAAAAATATCTGACGCACACGCTGTTTTGGGTGTGAGAGTACTTGGGGGGTTCTTGTTTTCAGTTCTCTTTTTTTTTTTTAATATTATTAATATTTGCTTTGGTTTTTCAGGGTCAGAGTTTTGGGCGCAGAGTTGTCAGAAGCTCTTAACCAAGATGATATTTACCTAATTTTAATGATAATAAAAATAATGTTAATAATATTCATTATTCTTCAAAATAGCTCCAACACAAAAATAAAATTACATTTACAAGATTTTTGAAATAATTAAGAATCTAGCCAAGCTGAGCTGGTAACAACACTGGTATTGTGTATCAATGAACTGATTTCTTTCCCCGACATCGGAGTATGAGTGCGTGTCTTTTTAGGCAAAAGCTAATTGTTTAAATAAATAAAAAGGCATGTAGGAAGACGGAGCCAAGCAGAAGCTAACTGAGAAGGCAGCAAATTAATTGAAGAACGCACAATGTCTTCGGATCTGTTTACCCACAGTCCATAGTTGGATCGAAAAGGGGAAATATATTAAGTATATTGCTAGGCAATTATTTTGTTTTAAGTGTATGGAAAAGTTTAAGCATCGATTTGTGTTGGATGCGAAGTCTGCGTTTTAATTTTATCACTTTTAATGATAAATATGTGTACATATTCTATTATTATTATATTTTCTCTCTCTAAGGTTACGGAGAAAGAAGAGAGAGGAGCAAGCCACCTCAAGAGAGCGAAAATTGCTCTCTCGTTCGCTTTTGCTTGCAAAGCGCGAAAGACAGGGTGGGATAGAGAGGAAAGAGAGGAGCAAGCCAGTGCAAAAATTGCTCTCGACACTTGAAACCAGAGAGGTGCCCTCTTTATTCGATGCACCCCCCTCTCTAAAGGGATGAAAAACTCACCTGGAAACTCTCCTGGCAGCCGGCCACCCGACTGGCATACTTGACGCACCGCCCTATGTTGACGCTGTGATCGCCGGTGCTTCCGATCCGGACGCAGCGTTCCAGATTGTTGCGCATCTTGCGGATGACACTGCTGCTGAGCAGGATGCCGGCCTCCAAGGAGCAGTAATTGCGATCGCTGACACCAGGTGGCACCTGATCCTGTTCCTGATCCTGATCCGCATCCGCATCCAGATCCTCGCCGGCTGCTGGCTCGTTGGAACGAGCAGCCGCCAGGTGACCGATACGGGCACCGCCCATATACAGATCGAACGTGATGCTCATGTGGTAGAGGAGCTTGGTCAGCTTGCGGGCGTCCACGTAGACATTGTCCGGGACGAGCAGGAAGTAGTCGTACTCGTCCAGGTAGTTATCCGCAATGTACTTGACCACATGGAAGGGGCGGCGACTCTCCTGGGTGTCCGTGAAGCCGACAATGTTCTTCAGCTTGTAGTTGGTCTTGACGCTGTCCGCGTAGATGAAGAACTTGATCTTGTTCACCAGGTGGGCGGTGGTGCGATTGAAGGCCGTGGCGAAGGTGTTGATGTGCTCCTGCGAGGTCATCACCCCAATGAAGATCTTCTCGCGGATGCCCAGCTCTGAGGAGTAGTATCGCGGGCGAATCACATTCTTTACCTGTTTCGGGAATTAGGAGAAATCTTTTTTTTTTAATTTAATTTTATTAATTAAGAAGAGGAAATTAACGAAATATGAGATTTTTATATTGTTATTAAACGGTATTTATGGTCTATAATAATTTACTTATTAACTAAAGAAATCTATCATAGTTTTCAAAGAACTCCTTTGAAATCGAATATATTATTTATTTACTGGAGTTATTTAAATACTTTTAAGCACCGTAGAAAATAATTATAATAAATATAATAAGAAAACAATTCTAATAAATATAATAAGAAAATAATTATAATAAATATAATAAGAAAATAATTATAATAAATAAAATATTCAGTGTCATAACCTCATAATTTAAAAAACAAGGAAATAAATGAGAAGTTTTCTGATATATATATCATTATTTTACTAATGCTCCATTTTTGTATTTATTTATTTTTCATAAACTCAGATTTATTTCGTAATTTAGTGTCATAATCAGGGGGATTTTAATAATTTGAGTTAACCAATAAATGAATGAAAATGAAACTATAAAGTTCAATGTTTGGATTCGTAATTAGATAGAACCATAGTTCCCGTTCCCCTTCGTAAACTCTAATAAGTGAATGAATGAGTGGCTACACTGGCCTAACCGCATAATCAAGGGCATCAAATTCATTCAAGTAAACTAATAAGCTGGAGGAGGAAATCAAATGATAAGCCCTTTCGGACTTGGATTCGTGTTGTAATCAGAGTCCGGCACCAGGCTGGGGGAGCCCTCGCGCTCGCTTTCGAAAACCGATCTTGAAAAGATCTCCCCAAATAAATTCCTGATATCGTAAGTAGATCGATCGGGCAGTACGTGACTCCTTGGGCAGAAGGGGAATATTTAAAGAGCGAATCACATTACCCACCGAAGGAAAAACGATAAGCAGATAGTTCTCCATTCGAAGTCGAAAGTAGAATTTTTTGATAAATAAAAAAACACAAGTGGCTAGCCCACCTGCCTATTTTTTTTTTTGGGTCTTTTATCTGCCCAATTACATCAATTCCTCCACGCTTATGTACTTATGGTGACTACCTCATAAAGCGAGTACTTCAAGTGGTTCCCTTCCTTTTTTCGGCCACTTGAGGAGAGGCAAGGTTTTATTTCGAATTCTTTGTTATTCTTTTACGACCAACTAGATGACTGTTCAAAGATTCGAGGGGCCGATGAGGAATTCCCCCTTCGCGCGAATATATATCCATTATCTGCTGGCAGCGAAACAATTTCCGATTGCGTTTCCCAGAATGCCCAGAAACGATGATAGTGTCATTTTTAGGGAGTTAATGCTCCCTGACACTTGGATGGAATATTTCTAGTTATTTATTGGATCGCAAGCAAGCAAGCAAGGCATGTGATCGGGCACTACTCTTGATACCCTTGATATCGAATTAAAAATGGCAAAAAAAAAAATATATATATATAAAATAAGCCTCATTATCGATAGTATTTAAAGCTGTTACATTTCGCTGTCTCATTTTATTTTTTAACGCCTTTTTAAAACTCCAAACCTGCCCCAAAATATTAAGCATTTCCTTAGTAAAACATAAACAAAATGTGTGAAAATGTTTTAAGTAAATATTGCCTGCAATAAGAAGCCATAAACAAAACTCTCAATCATTTTTACTACGAAATAATTGATTTGTTTTGGCTAAAACTTTATGGATTGCCGAGTACTTGGACTTGAGCAAATTGTGAATAGCTTGTGAGTCACTGTGCAAAGATTTTCGAATGGCTAAACACTCATTTAGTTTGGCCAATTTTGCATGCTTGCCACTGACTTTGCTGGTTAATTCATGAGGCATCTGCCGAGACGGAGGCGGAGTCGGAGACGGAGACTGAGACTGAGACTGGAGACCGGCAATTGACCCAAAGAGATGCCTACTCCTCCTCTTTTGGCTTTACCATCCACCTGCCAGGCCAGCGAAACTCCACCTGAGCTCGTTAAATAAACAAAAGGCCAATTGCCGGGTTGTGCAACAGTCTACAGGAATTATGGCTAATTAAAAATCATTCCTAATAGATTTTTAATAACTGCAAACAAGCTGTTTGTTGCCAGGTTTATTATGGCATCGTTAAGCGCTAAGCGGCGGCGGCGGGGCAGGGTCAGAGCTTCTATTAATATTACTTCATGTTTTTTTTAGGAAAATACTCTTAAATTCAGGGGCCATGGAATCGAAATAAATATGAAATAAACATCTTATAGAATATAGAAAATACACAGGAGAGCAGAGAAACTTGACGAAAACTGGAAAGAATTTGCTGTTAAACGTTTTAATGTTTGATTCAATTTATACCATTTGTTTAAATTGAATTTTAACTTAATTTGTATAATAATTTAAGATATTTTCTTAGCTAAAAATTGAAAATTTGTTTGTAATAGATTCTCATGTATATAACATTTGTTGTAAACTGTTGTGTTTGAAGAGCATTTGAAGTTCGTTTAGCCAAGTTCGCACTCTTCCACTTTGAGTTGTTGTAACAGTTCTTCATTTTTTAATTTATGTTTTAAGATATGCACACATTTTTCAAGTCTTTTTTTTTGTGTTCAGTGTTTAAAGTCCTTGGATCTAAGGCAATATTGAAAACCCAAACTAGGCGTTTGCTGTTCAACAGTTGTTAGCAAACAGACTCGTCTGTGTCAGCAATTAGCAGTGATCACCCTAATAAATATAAATACATGATTAAGAAAGCTAAAGGCACTGGGAAAAATAATAGCAAAAGCCAAAATCATGTATAGGCATTAGCTTAAAATAAATACAAATAAATAAATAATACAAATAAATACTCCGACAATTGTTTTGAGTATTTAAAATAAATCAAAGCGAAGAAAAAAAGACAAAATCAAATCTCAATGTGCATTTTTTTAAATTTTAGTCTGAAGTTTGCAAAGGAGTCATTTTTAAGGGGTTAAATTGTTAAAATTGTAAAAAAAATGTGCAAAAAAATATTTATAAAAATAAAACTAACTCAAAACAGTTTTCCGAATTCAAATTAATGTATGTTTATTTATTATATTATATTATATTATATATTATATTATATTTATAAGTTCGGTATCCCTAAGTTAGCTTTCTTTTTGATTTTTTATTATATTGGCCACTTCCTCTAACAGAATTTCTTTCAATTTAAGGCTGTAATCCGTCCACCGCTGAACTACTCCAATTAAGCTACAAATTACACTTTTATTTTTGTGACTTGGCACCTGAGTTCAATATCGATTTCGGATTCAAATGAATTGCAATCTAGCATCGAGGGCCCAGCACTTGGGCCACATATGCAATCGCTGCAGTCGCCTAATGGGTGTCCATGTGGCGCTTTAATTACCACGCTGGGGTCGCAGCTTGATCCGATCGCCATCGAATCGCATCGTAACGGATCGGACCAAGTGCTGACCTTGTGCCAATAGCACAGACGCGGACAGACACAGCGGGGGGGAGGGAAAGCGTGGGGAGGGGGAAAAGGGGAGGCAGGCGCAACGCACATTTGCCAATCATCAACTGTGTAAATATCGGGCGAAAGGTAAACCGCGGGTAAAAATAACACAAAAAAAAAAAACAACAACACATCCATTTCGGTTGAGATTTCTTCTATTTCTTTCCTCTTTTTTTTATGCGTTTTGTAGCGGTTTTTGGGTAAATAAAAATGCTTTTCGAATTATGAATGATGCATTTGGGGGGATACAGTGATCCCTAAGCTATTTTAGGCAATTAATAATAATTAAAAAAATTAAATAGAAATTATTACAATAGGTATCTTGTGAGTCCTAATACTTAGGATAATACACAAAATATCAACAAATCTTATTAAAATTGTTAATTTTTGATTATTTGATTTATTGCCCATAATAAACATTTAGGTATCGATTCGTGTAGATGGAGTATGGATATATCGATGTATATCGATGGAGATTGAACAAAATCTTCGATCTGATATTTTTTGATATTCAAAGATTACGATATTTTCGATATGATATGATTGAATGGCCCATGTATTATTAATATTATTAAGGCTAGTAAATAAATCCATTTTAATAGTAATTAAATTAATAAAAATAAATATAAAAAATAAAATAAAAATCCTTTTAGATATATTTGTGGCACATTTCCACTGTAATTTGTAATTCCGTGAATTCCGTAACAAGGTCGGCCATCATGGAGAATTCACTAAAAGGTTTGTTCACCTGAACAATGATTTCGCATCTTTGGTGCGCTCGAAATTCCACATAAAATGCTAATAAATTTCCCCCGGGAGCGAAGGAAATCGAGGAAATCTGCTCTGCAGAGCACGTGGGCGGCATGAGGAATACATTTTTTGTTGAGTGAAAGAAAATATATAACCAAGATAGGCGGTAACCAATAACCTTGTGACGTAATGACAACAACGGAAGTGAGCCAAAATGTTCCAAGAGAAAAAAGCATTTATTCAGAGGTATTGGGGAGCCAGCTAACCAGGCTAACCGGGGGCCTTATCGACGGCTGCCTTATCAGTAGATATTGCCAAGACGACGTCACCGGCAGCCGAAACAACGGGAATACAAATAAAGAAATATAAAAAAAGAAGAAGGAAAAACAACAAAAAAACCACATTTTCAATTTCAATTTCCATTCGACAAAAATTTAATTAAACACACACACAGATAGGGAGGGGAGGGGAGTCCATATTTGTTTACTCGCCGCCCCACTAATAAACCCCATTCTTTGATCACCTTCTGGCGGCCAGACAAAATATTAATAAAGATTTGAAATAAAAAGGTAGAGTCCATATCCATTGTCGCCATTGTAAATAAAAAATTCAAATATTTTAAGCTCAAGATTTGAGTGCTAATTGCTAGAGAATCAATTTTATAATCCAAATAGTTGTAACTTTGAAAATAACAAACATTTTAAATGAAAATGGCAAGAGTTTTTCTACTTAAAAGATTATTTATAATAAAAAAATACACTCTGTGCATAGTTTCAGAAGACTCATTCGCTGATTCTTGTGGTAAAAGTATCTTTATACTGTAATGATCAGCAATTAATTAATGAAAAGAAATCATTATTAATTAACAACAAGCACAATGTGCTCCTCAATGGATTATAAACATACGATTCGTTTCATAATTGAATCAATTACTTAAGGCTAACCCCCAGTGTCTTGATCCGATCATTTAAATAATTGACATTAAATACAGTTCACTGACGTCTTTCAGGGCTGGGGGAGGAGGGCAATAAATTACGGAGCGACTGTATGCAGTTAATCACTGGTATTAGTATCGATAATACGGCTATTAAACAGTCACCCAAACCGGATTCAAAGGCAATAGATCACTTTAACCGTTGACAAATCATTCGATTTGATTTGATTTGATTTGATACGCTTTGCTTCGTTTAATGAGAAATGTCGAGTATGTAAAGTAGAATTTAATCGCTGGCTAAATATTTGCACATTTGGCAGGCCCTACTTTTGCCTATCATTACAAGGTGCTTACGGGGGCAAACACAAACTAAGTAGTGGCCATATAAAACTAGTACACACTTGCGGCTATATCTGGCGATTTATTGCACCCCAAGCCGACGACGACAACGACGACGACGACGACAAGGAGGGCCATATAATCACTGTGTGGATTTTATCGCGTCCTAAGTTCATGTTTAGTCGAATCCTGAGTCATCGGGAGGCTTCCAAGGGATTCAATTCAAGTTACACAATATTACCACTCAGTGAAATTCGCTTAAGACTAATTAGTTTGCTATAAACTTTTGTAATTAATTTGTAATTCAATCATTCCTTCACCCAAAGAAATCTCCCTTTAAATGCACTCACATTTCAATAGATTCTCCTCAGTTTTCCCCAATTCCATTACGGATCAGGTGTATATATTTATCATACATTAGACCTCGGCTAATCTCAGCTCGTTTTCCATTCCGAGAGAGAGGGCGGAAAACTGCAGCTGAAAATTGTATTGGATGGGACAAATCTTAATTGGGACAAGTGCGAGTGCTCCTCCGTTCGCTCGGATTAGTCTCGTCGCGTCTCGTCTCGTCTGGCGACGCTTGTGCCAATTGATGTGCCCTGTACTCTGTACAGTCTGCCCTCGAATAAAGGCCACAGCAACTGGCACCGGAAATGCGACGCGCTTTTCAATTAAGCCCACGCCAAGACGACGCTCAGGCCCGATCTGGGTGAGTTTCAGAATCCATAACGATGTGAAAATATAAGCCTGACAAACTCCGGTCTCCCATGGCTAGCCCCTAATCGTTGTAAATTCAATTCGAACAAGTTGGATTACGTCTATTAGACTCAACGCGGTAGTTTATTTATAAAGTAAATCCTAAAATTCTTGATTCTCTTAATAAATTCATTTAATTCGTTTGTTCAGCGAGGGCAATGCTTTAACTATTACGAGACTAATTGTGATGGGTTTGAATATAAAATTAAGATTGTCTGCTAAAATAGCAGACCCTGCTATATATTTTCTATATTTTGCCAGGTTTAATTCAAAACTAGATCAGAATCTGGGAAACTTCAAAGTTAAATTAGCACAACTTTAACTTACTTTCTATTGCATTTTGATTCGACTTTTATTTGCTACTAGATCTACCTCAGTTTTCTTCATTTACATCCATCATGTAATGTACCTTGTGAGTCATATTAATTAGGAGGGATCTTACTTGTGATTAAGCATTAATCAGGGATGTTTTTCGGGAGATAAAATCCGATAACATATCGAAAATAAACTTTGATATATCAAACATATCGAACATAAACTTTGATATATCACAAAAATATCATTAAATTTAATTTTGTATCTTTTTCGTATCTTTTTATCAAACAAAATATAGTTTAAATATCGAAAACTTTCGCTTTATATATCGATGTTTGCATTAAATCTAAGTGGAATATCGATTTATTTATTTTTGCTGATAGTTGCTTTTCCCGTTAGCAAGAACAGTTGCAAAAACAACCCGACCTTGATGTGATATTTGTAATTATTTTACTATGCCTTCAATTCTTTAATCATCTTATCGCTTGAGATATATTTTCTGGAACAAAGATTATCGTATCTCTGCAAGGTGTTTGCTTAATAAATGTATACTATATGTAAGTGACATCAGGCTGATATCATATTATATAGATCAGAAGGGACTGAAATCCCTATTAGACCAGATTTAATCCTTATAAATTCAACTGAAAGAACGGAGGCTTCATTCAGCTCTTGGCTTCGCTTTCGTTTTCGTTTTTAATTAAAATCTTGCGCAACTTCTGGCCACCCGTACAGCCGATAAGCGGATTTATTTATAGACCTAATGCTAGTGCCAGCTGATAAGTCCAATGAAAAAAAAAAAAAAAATCGAAAACCCATTGATCTACACGAGGTCACTATTCTTTAATATTCTTAATAAAATATACAGATACGGGGAATTTTTTGTAACATCTATAAAATTTTGCCTAGGCCTCACTTGCTGCCAGGATGCATGCCGGCCGAGGACAAGTACTTGTCGAACAGGTACTCGCCCACATCGCTCTGCGACCGTTCCAGCTGCCGTATGAGGTCAGCCAGGACCTTCTGGCCATCGACCTGCTCCTGCAGAAAGTTCGCCTCGATAAAGTCACACAGATTGGGATCCGACTCCTGGCCGGCCAGGGCGTGCAGATCGAGCAGATGCTGGTTCACCTCTAGCTCCATCCACAGGGCGTGCCTGAGGGCCTCCAGGGAGCTGGCAAAGCTGGGCACCGGCTCGGGCACAATGCTCAAAGTGATCTGTCCGCCGCGTTTGTTCATGTACTTCATGATCTTCTCGGCATGCTCCCGCTCCTCGCGGCTCGCCTGCAGAAAGAAACCGTGCAGGCCCGGGGAGCTGATGTCCGACCTGTCAAAGTGATAGGCCTAAGGAGCTCGATTTTAAATGGGTCGACTAAGTGGGACTTGTGGCTCTGAGAGCCCCTCACCATGGCCAGGTACTGGTGGCACGCCATCAGCTCCATGTTAATCTGTGCGTTGAGCTTGATCTCGCAGCTCTGGGCAAAGTTCTGGCGCACCAGTATGCACATGTGACGCCCAATGCTTCGGAAGGCCATTCCTATTCCCAATTATTTCCACTACGTTTTTTGTTAATTTCATCCGAAAGCCAGAACACAAACAGAAGGCCAACTGAGTTGGCAGCTCGACGCCAGGTGTCGAGAGATCCGATCGATCCATCGATCTCCGAAGGGGTCGTCACCATCATCATCCATCCTATCCCCTCCTAGTCGGCAATGCCTGGGTTGGAGTTCAAAGTGCTGCCGGCTCTGATTTCACTTAACTTCCACTTAGCAAATACTGTGTACACAATAGTATATATATATGTATATATAGACACACATATGCACATAATATGTATCTCTGTGTCCAGCAGATATGTTTGCTTTAACTTCAACAAGCACACACCACACATGGGCACACACGGGGCCACGCTAAGTAAACCCAGTTATTGTCTTTTATTAAGTGAATGGAAGTCGACTTTTGTCCGAGTTTTGTATAATCTAGACGTTGCTCTTCCAGAGGGTATTGCCCCGACCCCAGGTGCTATGTAAATCTTACATCGCATAAATCAAAAATAATAATACGAAATTACAGCTTAATTCAAGGAGAGCTCTAATGATTTATGGAGCATCTTTCATATGCTTTGGCACTTTTTGTACGTTTTTTGTAAATAAAACTAATCGAATCGAGTTTTTATTATCTCCGTTTGCAGTTAAAAAGTAACTCTATGGTTTTTGCTATTGCTTGTACATTGCAGGCAGAGTAAAGAGAGCTAAAGAAAGACAGGTAGGACATACGAGGTTTCTTTTAAATATTAAGAAAATTTATAATTAAGAATTTAAAGGGTATTGGAGATGTCGATGCTACACACACACTCTTCAAAGGGAATAAAACTCATATATTTTATACTTTATGATTTTTTTCAAAGGAAGTTAACTTAAGGTTTTGATGATCTGAGTGCTTGAGTGCTTCATTTTTTGTGGAACTTTATTATTATTTTTGTTTTGTTTTGTTTTTCTTTTTTTGTTATATTACGCTTCAGGGTATTGACAATTTGACGGTCACTTAAAAAAGCCGAGTTTAAATTCTGAGACACGCGTGCGAATGAGTCGCAGGCATTATGATCGCAGCATTTAACCATCCCCAAACCGACCGGCCAGACACACACATTACGCACACACCGGGGAAATGGTGACTCTTGAGACCATGTGCGCCTCGTAAAGAAGGCAATAATAAAGAAACAACTAAGCATTTTCACCACCGCCTGCGGGAGGGGGAAAAACGAGCCGAAAAAAAGCTCTTAAGAGTTATGCAAATCACCATTGCTGGGCTTTGCCAGGGGGAGGATTAAACATAATTTGAAGGGTTCGAAATATTATTAGAAATAATTTAAATGAAAGGGAATTACTTCTTGAGACTTGAAAGCAGTTATAAAGTCCCAGAGTTTATTAAAGAAAAATGATCTACTTCTTGGCGGAGGTTATTAAGGAATTATGTTAATTGAGAAACAGGTTTAGTTACCACAAAATAAACCCAATAATTTAATATAGTAATCTTAATCATTTCAGCTCGAAAGTCAGACGTATATTTAATAATTAAAGCACATAACTCAGTTACGTGTTTCCCGCCATTAAAGTTCAAATTGGGACGAGTGTGACAGCTTCGGTGACACTTTTACATCACCTCCGAAAACCTCCAAAAGTTATGGCAAGACAATCCAGTTTGCGTTGTCATAAAAACGTGCAACAAATTATTAACAATATAAAGTCAGAAAAAAATTCAATGCAAACCTCAGCATATGGAATCGAAAGGGGGAAAAAAGAAATTAATCAACATAATTTGCTGAACATGAGGTGTAAAAAAGCGTACGTACGCCATAAGAAAATATTTAATCGATTCCGAGGCTCATTTGATTTTTTTCAGAATTTATGCTTTGTGCCAAGAAATGTAAATTAGTTAAATGAAATATATGTACATAGTTATTAAATACTAAATATATGAAACGTAGCAATTGATTAAATATTAAGCTATGGTTTCTGTGCATAAATATTTTGCTTGAGTATTTTTAATTGAATTAAACATTAAACTAGACCTAGTAAATTCCCAGAAATTAATAGTATTTCTTAATATTTGCATTATTTTTTATTTTTAAATTTGATATAGGCATTGCTTCCTATTCCTATTCCTATTAACCCTTTGAAATCAATTTATTTCAGTGGAAAAATTTATTTAGATTAAAATAACTATTTAAAAATAATAATCACTTTAGCTCTACATATTTTTTATTTATTTTTATAAATACGTAGGAGACATTTAGTTACTCATTTTTTCTAGAATTCCCATTCTATTTAAATCTAATTAAGTAGCAACCAGATCCAGGCCTGCCTCTGTTTAACTGGCAAAAAATAAAAGAAAACTAAAGAGAACTCTGGTTACAAGTCACGGCTTTGAGCCCAATAAATAAATAAATAACAATAAATAAATAAAGAAATGGGCGTGAGTATGGGGCGAATTTCACAGTCGATAAGGAAACTTAATCGGCAAAAAAAAACAGCAACAACAACAAAAAGTATATAGAGTGACGTCTGAAAAAATGGTGAAAATTGGACACTGGGCAACAGGGTCTCCCAGTCTCAGTCTCCGGTCTCAAGTGATCCAACGGGGAGCACGGGGTCATTGCACCCGGGAAATACTTTAAACAATATGTGAAATGTGAACAAAATGCTCGGTGTTAATTACAGTGCTCGCTCGCAAACTATAACTGGTTGATTAAGAGGTTTTTCTCTTGAAATCAGAAGAGGAGTGCCACATGCGTTTAACGACCCACAGAGCCCGGCTGTATACTGTATACTTGTATGTATATTTTTCTGCTTGAATATTAATTGAAGTTACGGCAATGAATATTTGTTGCTTAATTGAAGGGTTACCACGTTCTGAAATCCCGGCTGCCCAGTGTATGGTTCCGGCGATAAGCAGGAAGGTCAATAAATTGCTATCAGCAGCAGGCACTGATGTCTGATGGCTGATGTCTGATGTCCGATGCCTGATATATGAGACATGAGAGCACGCTGCCGCCAACGACGACGACGACAACGACGAAACATTTGCATTTTTCGGTTAGCATTTCAGGGGGACTCGGATTTACGGAATCCTATATAGAGAGCTTGGGAGAGGTCTTTACAAATTGTACAAAACTATAAAATGTATCAAATTTAAAGGAATTAAATCGAAAATAAATGATGAGCTAAATCGATACGGAAAACAGTGATATTTTTCGGTTTACAATCGATTTAAAAAATAAACAAATTGAACGATGAAAAATAAATCAAATAAAAGGGAATGTATTTGAATGAATGAATGTAATTTGAAACAATAGATAAATCGTTTACTAAAAGAGAGATATTATAACAGTTTTTTAACATATTTACCAGAAGCCTTTCCTAATTTAACTTTCACATTTTTTAAATTAAAAAATAATAATATTCCCTATATGTACATGTATGAATTAATGCATTCTCATGCTAGAATGTTAAAATATATTTGAGTGAAACGTTTACCTGATTTGAATCAGGATATACGGAAAATTTCAACATCTGCATGTACTGAAAACAAAATATGATAAATGAGCAAATAATAATAATATGGATTTATTATCTCATGCGGCTAATTAGCTAATTGTGTAGATTGTACAGTAAACTACATATATCGGATACACATATAACCCATCAAATACAGTCGATAACTGAAGTACTAATTTAAATCGAATGTTTTCTTTTTTTTATTTCCAATATTTGGTATATTTTATGAGAGATCCTTCTATCTTGCTTTTATAGGCATGCGAAATGTAGCTCCTTAACGAAGCTCTAAATTATCCGTCAAATATTTAATTTTAAGAAGGCTTAGCGGGAGCAGTATGATCAATAATATAATTTAGAAACTTAAATAATATTATCTTATAGATGTAATTAAATAATATATAGAGGACATACCGGCTTCTTGGCCTCCAGCGGCTTATTGATTAGGTTCAGATGAGGCTCAAAGTCCTGGCCAAAGCGCTCGATCCGTTCGATCTCGGCGGCCTCCTGCGGACACTCCTCCTGCTGGACCAGCTTCCACACGTCCTCCGGGATGTAGCAGCTGAGCATGAGGCCCAGGAGCAGGCCGATGACGAAGTAGTGGTTCCGGCTCAGCCCAGCGACCGGTCTCCGCATGTTTCCCACCTCGTTTTGCCTCTCCTCCTTCCAGATGGTGAAATGTGCGTATGTGTGTGTGTGTGTGTACAGAGGATATTGGAAGGGAGACGGTTATGGCAATGGCAATGGAAGGGAGATGAAGATGCAGAGATGGGATGGGTGAGTGTGAGTGATGCGTGCGAGAGGAGGAGCAAAAGAGAAAGAGAGCGGAGAAACTGGTGAGCCGAGGAGAGTTTAAGCCAATTGTCATATGCACATTTTCGCTGCTTCTTATGGCACTTGTTGCTGCTGCTGTTGCTTCTTCTCCTTTTTGGTTCCGCTTCGATTGATGCTTCTCCTTCTGGTTTTTCCCTGCCTCCCGCTTTCCCGCTATCGCCTTTCCTTGATCTTCGGCTCGCCTTCTTCTTGGATTCCAACAAGTGCGCTTGCCGCCGGGCCTGTTTATTTTATTTTTGGCACTTTTTGCTCTCTTTTCCCCGCACGCACTTCTTTCGTCGCTCTCTTCGCGGTTTCTTTTCTTTCATTTTCGATACATTTTCCGTTCAGAACACCACACCGGGACAGTTCATTTATTTTACTCTTTTTCACACCAAACAAATTTTGCCGCAAAAATTTCGTTTCGCTTCCAGCGCGCGCGGGGTTGAGGGGGGTAGTAAGCGGAAAAAAATAATAAAAAAAATTCGAGCGCCAGCCCGGTTCCACTGCGCGAAAAGTAAACAATAAATTAGAGCTGGAAAGATCCCGATGTCATTATCAACAATAACGATAACGGATATCGATTAGGGGACCATATAACGATATTTTCCCCTATGATCGCTTTAGGGTTGCCGAGCCGCGCAACTGTCAATGCACGATATTACCCGATATTAGGACTGTTCTTATGCTTAATATTAAATATTTCGTAGAACGAAAATAGTATTAGTATTACCAAACAAAAATGTATTTAAGAAGGTTTATTTTCTCAAACCAGACAAAAAATGTTTTCATTTCCAACGGAATAAAACTGTGCAGATCGTATTAATTCTATATTATACATATGTATAAGTCGAAACGTGCCAGATCGGGCCTTTAAAGTCAAATTTCGTTAAAGTCAAATTTTCATTAAAGTAAAATCAAATTTCGAAAAGCACAAAAAATTGTCCTATAAATATTTTGTGATTTTTTGAATTTTGATTTTAGTCTTATGAAAGTGATGATTGCATAATACTCAACCAGGCTATAGACCTAATTACTTAATAATATAATAATTACTTCGTAAGAGAAATGTAAATTTACTTTAAATAAATATTTCGCTAACAATATCGATGTGTGCCTTTTTAACATCGATAGTATCGTTAGGGACATCGCTGCTCTTGCAGCTCTGAAAAAGGCGCCAAAACGGAGAGGCACGCAGCTGTAAATAGCATTTCGCGGACACAAACAACAAATTGCGCGTTCAGTTCAGCTTTCGCCACTCTCGAGTTACTTGATTTACCGCAAAAAGCAAACAACAATTTACCATGGATGTTGCAGATGCTCAGGTCGGCCAGCTGCGCGTCAAGGACGAGGTGGGCATCCGCGCCCAGAAGCTGTTCCAAGACTTTCTCGAGGAGTTCAAGGAGGACGGTGAGATCAAGTACACGCGGCCGGCGGCCAGTTTGGAGTCTCCCGATCGCTGCACCCTCGAGGTGAGCTTCGAGGATGTGGAGAAGTACGACCAGAACCTGGCGACGGCCATCATCGAGGAGTACTACCACATCTATCCGTTCCTCTGCCAGTCGGTGTCGAACTATGTCAAGGATCGCATCGGCCTGAAGACCAGCAAGGACTGCTATGTGGCCTTTACAGAAGTGCCCACGCGTCACAAGGTGCGCGATCTGACCACCTCCAAGATCGGTACGCTGATCCGCATCTCCGGCCAGGTTGTGCGGACGCATCCCGTCCATCCGGAGCTTGTCTCGGGCACATTCATGTGCCTGGACTGCCAGACGGAGATCCGCAATGTGGAGCAGCAGTTCAAGTTCACCAACCCAACGATTTGCCGGAATCCCGTTTGCTCCAATCGCCGTCGCTTCATGCTGGACGTGGAGAAGAGCCTGTTCCTCGACTTCCAGAAGATCCGAATCCAGGAGACGCAGGCGGAGCTGCCACGCGGCTGCATACCGCGCGCCGTGGAGATTATACTGCGCTCCGAGCTGGTGGAGACGGTGCAGGCCGGCGATCGTTACGACTTTACCGGCACCCTGATTGTCGTCCCCGATGTCAGTGTGCTGGCCACGGCCGGGACCAAAACGGAGGCGGGCTCGCGCCACAAGCCCGGCGAGGGCATGGAGGGTGTGACCGGCCTGAAGGCTCTGGGTATGCGTGAGCTTAACTATCGCATGGCCTTCCTTGCCTGCAGCGTTCAGGCCACAACGGCACGATTCGGTGGCACCGATTTGCCCATGTCGGAGGTTACCGCGGAGGATATGAAGAAGCAGATGACTGACGCCGAGTGGCACAAGATCTACGAGATGTCCAAGGACAGGAATCTGTATCAGAACCTCATTAGCAGCCTATTTCCCTCGATCTATGGCAATGACGAGGTGAAACGGGGCATACTCCTGCAGCTGTTTGGCGGCGTTGCGAAGACCACCACGGAGAAGACCTCGCTGCGTGGCGATGTCAATGTGTGCATTGTGGGCGACCCGAGCACGGCCAAGTCACAGTTCCTCAAGCAGGTCTCCGATTTCTCGCCACGTGCCATTTACACCTCCGGCAAGGCATCCTCGGCGGCGGGTCTGACGGCCGCCGTGGTCCGTGACGAGGAGAGCTTCGACTTTGTGATTGAGGCCGGCGCTCTGATGCTGGCGGACAATGGGATCTGTTGCATCGACGAGTTCGACAAGATGGATCAGCGCGATCAGGTGGCCATACACGAGGCGATGGAGCAGCAGACCATCTCGATAGCCCGTGCCGGCGTCCGGGCCACCCTGAATGCCCGCACCTCGATCCTTGCCGCTGCCAATCCGATTAACGGTCGCTACGATCGTTCCAAGAGCCTCCAGCAGAATATCCAGCTGTCGGCGCCGATTATGTCCCGTTTTGATCTCTTCTTCATCCTTGTGGACGAGTGCAACGAGGTGGTGGACTATGCCATTGCCCGCAAGATTGTCGATCTCCACTCGAACATCGAAGAGTCCGTGGAGCGCGCGTATAGCCGTGAGGAGGTGCTGCGCTATGTGACCTTTGCCCGTCAGTTCAAGCCTGTTATTGGCCAAGAGGCCGGTCGCCTGCTCGTCGAGAACTATGGACATTTGAGGCAACGCGACACGGGAACGGCGGGGCGGAGCACCTGGCGGATCACGGTGCGCCAGCTGGAGTCCATGATCCGGCTGAGCGAGGCCATGGCCAAGCTGGAGTGCTCCAATCGTGTGCTCGAGCGACACGTGAAGGAGGCCTTCAGGCTGCTCAACAAGTCCATCATCCGGGTGGAGCAGCCCGACATTCATTTGGATGATGATCAGGACCAGGCTCTGGACATGGACATGATGGTGGATGATGGCATTCAGCCGGATTTGGATATGGAGAACAATGGAGCGGCCGCCAATATGGACAGCGAGGGAGGAGGAGCCGGAGCTGGAGGAGCCTCTCTTCCGCAAAAGAAAAAGTTCACGCTGTCGTTCGAGGATTACAAGAACCTCTCCACAATGCTGGTGCTGCACATGCGCGGCGAGGAGGCACGCTGCGAGGTGGAGGGCAGCGACACCGGGATGAAGCGTAGCGACGTTGTCACCTGGTATCTGGAGCAGGTGGCCGAGCAGATCGAGTCCGAGGATGAGCTAATCTCGCGCAAGAACCTCATCGAGAAGCTGATCGATCGCCTCATCTATCACGACCAGGTGATCATTCCCCTCAAGACCAGCTCCCTGAAGCCGCACTCTCGCGGTAAGGGCGACGAGGAGCAGCCCGAAGACGATCCCCTGCTGGTGGTGCATCCCAACTACATTGTGGAGTAACATCTCTCTTCCTCTTTTCTTCTTTTTTTTGTCCTCTATTGTTAGTGGTAAGCGTAGACCTAAGCTTAAGAATCGTTCAAAAATAAAGGTTCATCTCGAGTTAGTTTCCCTTTTTAATTGTACAGAAAGAAGATGCGTAGCTAGATGGATGCTCATCATCATCTCTCCCTACTTCTCAAACGTGTAGTGCTTGACGCCGTCGCCAGGATACTGCTTGGCGGCAACCGGGCGATACATCTTCTTGTCCTCCAGCCAATAGTACAAGGCCAGGCAGCCGGACATTACGCCCGCAAAGCAGAGGAAGTAGTAGGAGTTTTGGTAACGTGGCTGCTCCGCCTGCGAGTAGCGATCCTCGCTGTACAGATCGTGATCAGCCGAGATCTAAAATAGGGAAAATACTCCTTTAGTGACTGGATCTTGATCCAAGTTCAATACTCACCGGCTCGTGCTGGTTGCGTTTGTGCTCCGGATAGTCCCAGGGATAGTAGGTGTCCTTGGCCTCCACGCCTAGGCCACCACCGACCTTTGGATAATCACCATAGCCCAAGCCGTCGTCAGCATACGGCCTGTACTCCTCCGGCAGCAGATAGTACTTCTTGGCCGCCTCCAGGCGCTCCTTCTCTGTCTTGGGATAGGGGGCGGGCTTGAAGTCCTTGTTCCAACCAGCCACTGTCCACCAGGCGAAAGGCGGCAGGGGGAGCAATCAAAGTGTGAAACAAGAAACGGGACAAAGTTACGTAAACAAAAAACAGAATGACGGGCCCGGTTACGGGACTGTGGCGATACTTACTGCTGCGCACCGCCTGGCGTGCCAAAGCTGGATTGGCAGCGCACAGCTTCTGGGCCAGGCACACGGTTTTCACAAACGCCGACATCGCAGGCTCTCTTAGAAGTTCGCAATAATTTTTTGTTACAACAGTCGGACCAGGCGAGAGACAACAGCTGTTGGGCTGCTGCGGATGGTCAGTTAACGATAGTCGTGGGCTACCGCCTATCGATTGGTGTGGGTGGTGGGTGAAAGTATTCGACAAACGTAAATATTTAGCTCCTGGCGAAAGTTAACGCCCTGCAGACTTAATTAGAAATATGTGTGTTCAAATTGGAATATACCTCCCCACCGGTGGTATTTAAAAAAATTTATATCCAATTTCGATTGCTAAATACACTCTGGCAAAAAAGTGTTATCGGTAGTTCCAATTTGTGTTTTGCAGTAGCTATCGATAGCGTTGTGCCTATCGGTCTGCAGTTGTTTTTGTTGTTGCGGCGCGGTGGCACAGGAAAGTGATCGAGAGAGCGCAAAAAAGTTGGCCGAATTTCTTGCTGCTAATAAACAAAGCGTAAAACGTAACTGGAAAAATGGTGCTACCGCTACTGCAGCGTTCCTCGCTCCGCTCTGTGCAACAGCTGGCCAAGCCTTGGGCCGCGTCCGCCGTCAGCCAGCGACTGGTAAGGATTGCACAGAAGTGTCCAGTGTCCCCCCCCCTCACCTGCACGCGCCGCCACCGCCTTTGGGCCTTATGTAATGGCAGCTGATGCTGCACTTTTGCTAAACCCCACAAGCCATTTGTCAATTAATAGCTTAAATAGTGTTCAATGATAGTTGGGAGGAATAACAAATAACCGGCGTTTCGTAATCATTATACAATGGAAGCAAACACATCCAGTGAGTGCGCCTGGAAAGTGGAATCATGGAATCTCCTCCTCTCTGCAGGAGATGCGTCCACCCGGGAAGCACATTGAGTGAAACGCGCTCTTCACTCCAATCAGATTGATTTTTCGCACTCTTCCACTCTTTCCAACTGCTTACTTCTCGAGTTCACAACAAACACGGCGGAAAAAAAGAGCTCGCGAAACGAGTTGTAATTCGGTAAAAAAAAAAACAAGAAATGTGTGCCGGCAATTGAATTCTAAACCGGTTAATTGCTTATTCATAGCTTTGGCAGCAGCCCGACACCTGGAATACTCTCCCTTTTCTGCTCTGATTACCGGTGTGTCTTGCGCTCATGCTGGTAAGGAGGTGTGTCCGTCCGGCACTCGTGATAGTTCCAGTTTGCCGTCGTCTAAGCTTCCAGATAGTGGAAGTCGCTCAGAGATTCCAAAAAGCACTCATTGCACACACTCTGGGGCACACGAATAGCTTTTTTTGGGGTCTCAAATCTCTTTAAAAAAATTCTTTAAAATTAATTTTATTTTTTTTTTTTTGTAAGAAGGAATAGGGATCTTTTTTTTACGAACTTATTTTAGGGAAGGGGAAAGGGAAACCCCTTTACTTCCCAGATAAGAAATGCTTTATAAGATTTCCACAGATAGGAGCAGACCCAAGCTGATTGGCCAAGCACCCCATGCTGGGAAGAGTCGTCGTCGTCGTGGTCGTCGTCGTCGTCGTCGTCACCCCTCCTCTCCCTCCCATTTCGCACTTGCCCCCAACTCTGCTGCTGAGCAATGATTTTATATTCTTTCGTATTTTTTCTTGATATTTCCGTCGAGAGCCTCGTTTCGACTCAAGTTTTATAAGCTATAGACTCCGTCGTCGCTTATCGCCTCAGCAGTCACCTCTGAGCAGCAGCTGTGGTCGAGTGGTCGTCCTCTGATTTCATTTATCTCCCAGCCTAAATCTCTCGCAAAATGGTAAATGAGGTGGGATTGGATCGCACGGATCACACACTAAATTCTGGTTATTTTCCCCCACTCACTCTCTCTCTCTCTCTCTCTTTCTCGCTCACTTTCAGGCCTCCCAGGATTTCCGCGTGGAAAGCGACACCTTTGGCGAACTGAAGGTGCCCGCGGACAAGTACTATGGCGCCCAGACGATGCGCTCCCAGATCAACTTTCCCATTGGCGGGGCCACCGAGCGGATGCCAGTGAGTGTGCACAGCCAAAGAAACACCTAAATCTCGCTGACTCAGGAAAGCAGCAGCAAGTTTTAACACCCATTAATTGGCATTTTTCTCATATTAACAAATGCTTAAAATTAAATGCTTAAAATGGGTGCTAAATCTTATGTGTTATCTGAAAGAGCGAGACAAAGTTCACAAGATTTATTTAATTCAGAGAATTATCTTTCGCTTTTAACTCTTATGATTCTCAAGGGCCAAGAATAAAAGTAATTTTAAAGATATTTCAAAGATATTTCAAAGAAATTAACCAAAAATTATCAAAAAATGGGAATTTATAAGGAAAATGCACGATAAGAAAGTCAAAGAATGCCTAATTTTGCATAAATAATTTGTTATTTAAATAAAATGTTGTCATAAACCTTGAGTTTTAGAGTTACTTAAAGCTTCAAGACCCCCAAAGAAGACTTTAGAAATGAAAGAGAACTTGAATAATAATATTAATCCTGCGTTCCCTAGAAACCCGTGGTCCAGGCCATGGGCATTCTGAAGAAGGCCGCCGCCGAGGTGAACAAGGAGTTCGGCCTGGACACCAAGGTGAGCGAGGCCATCTCCAAGGCGGCCGACGATGTGATCTCCGGCAAGCTGTACGACGATCACTTCCCGCTGGTCATCTGGCAGACGGGCTCTGGCACCCAGAGCAACATGAACGTGAACGAGGTGAGCACAGCTCCCTCTCCTCCCTCTCTCAATTCTCCTCTCCAATCCTCCGTTCTCCCTCCCTCCCTCTTGCCAGGTGATTAGCAACCGCGCCATCGAGCTGATGGGCGGCAAGCTGGGCTCCAAGACGCCGGTGCACCCGAACGATCATGTGAACAAGTCGCAGAGCTCCAACGACACCTTCCCCACCGCCATACACATATCGGTGGCTTTGGAACTGAACAATAACCTCAAGCCGGCCATCAAGACGCTGCACGATGCGCTGAGGGCCAAGTCCGAGGAGTTTAAGGACATCATCAAGATCGGACGCACGCACACCATGGACGCCGTACCGCTGACCCTCGGCCAGGAGTTCAGCGGCTATGCCCAGCAGCTGGCCTACGCCCAGGAGCGCATCGACGCCTGCCTGCCGCGCGTCTACGAGCTGGCTCTGGGCGGCACTGCCGTGGGCACTGGCCTGAACACCCGCAAGGGTTTCGCCGAGAAGTGCGCCGCCAAGATTGCCCAGCTCACCAGCCTGCCCTTTGTGACGGCGCCCAACAAGTTCGAGGCGCTGGCCGCCCGCGATGCCATGGTGGAGGTGCATGGCGTCCTCAACACGATCGCCGTCAGCCTGATGAAGATCGCCAATGATATCCGCTTTTGGGATCGGGTCCGCGTTGCGGCCTCGGTGAGCTGTCGCTGCCGGAGAACGAGCCTGGGAGCTCCATCATGCCCGGCAAGGTGAACCCGACGCAGTGCGAATCGCTGACCATGCTGTCCGCCCAGGTGATGGGCAACCAGGTGGCGGTGACGATTGGCGGCTCCAATGGACACTTTGAGTTGAACGTCTTCAAGCCACTGATTGTGTCCAATGTGCTGCGCTCCATCCGGCTGCTGTGTAAGTGCTCCTGTTCGTGCTTCTCCAACTTTTCTTCCTTAAATCCTTCTCCTTCTCTCTTTTCCAGCCGATGGCAGCCGCACCTTCACTGCCAACTGCGTGAACGGCATCCAGGCGAATCGCGAGAACATTGCCAAGATCATGAACGAGTCCCTGATGCTGGTGACGGCCCTCAACCCGCATATTGGCTATGACAAGGCCGCCAAGATCGCCAAGACGGCGCACAAGAATGGGACGACCCTCAAGGAGGAGGCCATCAACCTGGGCTACCTCACCGAGCAGCAGTTCAGCGAGTGGGTGCGTCCCGAGCAGATGCTGGGACCCAAGTAGGCCTCACACACATCACTCACACACACACACACTCTGACCTCTGACCTCTGACCCCCACAACAATAATTTGAATAAAAGTGAAAAGAGAAAATGCTAAAGCAAATCGTGGCCACTGTCCAGCCGGGACACTTCTTTCTGGCCCGTCGTCATTTCTGGGAGGTGGTTGACTTGCGGGCGGAGAAGGAGGTGGTGAGTAGGACGCGGCCGCGGCCGCGGCGCTTCATTCACAACACTAACAAAAAGAAGGAGGGGGAGAAGGACAAGTTCCGGCTGGAGAAGGACACCTTCGGGGAGCTCAAAGTGCCGGCGGACAAGCTGTACGGAGCGCAGACAATGCGCTCCAAATTGAACTTTCCGATTGGCGGTTATGCCGAGAATATGCCGGTAGGTATCCAGCAGCGCCTCCTCCTCCTGACGCAGCTCCTGACCCTGCCACTCCCACCCCGTCTAGATGCCCGTGATCCAGGCCATGGGCATACTGAAGAAGGCCTGCGCCGAGGTGAACAAGAACTTTGGCTTGGAGCCGCAGATCTCAGACGTGGTGTCCTGTGCCTGCGACGACGTCATCTCGGGCAAGTTTTACAGGCAGGGCCACTTTCCGCTGGTCATCTGGCAGACGGGCTCCGGCACCCAGACGAACATGAACACCAACGAGGTAAGCTCAGAGCTCAAAGCCCCCAAAAAAGACACTAATGCTCTTGCTCCCCTTTCCAGGTTATCAGCAACGCCGCCATCCGCATGATGGGCGGCGAGCTGGGCTCCAAGAAACCCGTCCACCCAAACGATCATGTGAACAAGTCGCAGAGCTCCAACGACACCTTCCCCACCGCCATACACATCTGCGTGGCCGTGGAGATCAACGAGCGACTCATTCCGGCCGTGACGCACCTGCGCAATGCCCTCAGGGTCAAGTCGAACGAGTTCAAGGACATCATCAAGATCGGACGCACGCATCTGATGGACGCCGTGCCGCTGACACTGGGCCAGGAGTTCAGCGGCTTTGCCCAGCAGTTGACCTACGGCCTGGATAGGATCACCAACTGCTTGCCGCGCGTCTACGAGCTGGCCATAGGTGGCACCGCCGTCGGCACTGGCCTCAACACGCACAAAGGGTTTGCCGAACAGGTGGCAAAGCGGATCGCGGAGCTGACCAACCTGCCCTTCGTGACGGCGCCCAACAAGTTCGAGGCGCTGGCCGCCCGCGATGCCATGATTGAGGTTCATGGAGTCCTCAACACGATCGCCGTCAGCCTGATGAAGATCGCCAATGATATCCGCTTTTTGGGATCGGGTCCGCGTTGCGGCCTCGGCGAGATACAATTGCCGGAGAACGAGCCTGGGAGTTCCATCATGCCCGGCAAGGTGAACCCGACGCAGTGCGAATCGCTGACCATGTTGTGCGCCCAGGTGATGGGCAATCAGGTGGCGGTGAGCATTGGCGGCGCCAATGGGCACTTTCAGCTGAACGTCTTCAAGCCACTGATTGTGTCCAATGTGCTGCGCTCCATCCGGCTGCTAGGTGAGTTGTCCTCCAATCCTCTCATCTCCACTCCAGGTCAATCCTCTTCTGGACAGGTGACGGCTGCCTGTCTTTCAGCAAGAACTGCGTGGAGGGGGTGAAGGCCAACCGGGATGTCATCGACAAGATCATGAACGAGTCCCTGATGCTGGTGACTGCTCTCAATCCGCACATTGGCTACGACAAGGCCGCCAAGATCGCCAAGACGGCGCACGCGAACAAGACGACGCTGAAGGAGGAGGCCCTCAAGACCGGCATCACCGAGGAGCAGTTCAAGGAGTGGGTCGACCCCAAGAAGATGCTGGGACCCTCATAGTCAGAATTGATTGTAAATTTTATGTTTCGATTACGATTGTTATCGTGTAATAAATTTGGCTCTCTCTCAGCTTTCAAGGCATGAGAACGTTCTCTTTATATACGTGTTGTATTTATTCAATTTTAATTGTTTATAATGCTATTATGGTTTTTATAATTTATAACAAAGATATTAAATTTTTCAAGAAGAAAATCCAGCTCGCTAATCGGTTTAGGTCCCCGCTAAATGCATCGGTTTCCTGGTTTAATGGGTCAGTAGCATAACTGGTCACACTGTTCGTACGGGTTTCAAGTGTTTTTCTATGTTTTTATCGCAAAATTCTGCCCGTCGGCGAGGCAAATAAAATTCACATAAAATATTCGATACCAGCAGAATCTTAATACCTGTGCCACCAATCCGAGCACCTGTCCTATATAGCCCTATATATTGACATATTGCAGCCCAGAGCTGAAAAGCCGATTATCTAACGAAAAAGTATCGATGTATTAACGATTCGAAGTTCGAACCTACGCGAACGAAGCAACCAAAAGTGATTAAGTCAGCCAGCAAGGCAAGTCGTCGCCTCTCGTAAATTATCTGTCCAGTCCAAAAAAACTGCCCTAAATCTAAACCCATTTCTCTCGTCCTCTTAACAAAAAGAGAGATAACAAATTTCGCTCAATAGAACCAAAATACTTTTCGGCTAGGATTGTTCGGCAGAGACTATTTTGCCTTGCACCACCCCCCACCCAGCCGCCGTTGGCCTTGCAACATCAAATTTGCGACGCAAAAACAAAACACACACAAACACACACACACACAAGGCGGGGACATATCTATACCGATACACCACCACCCACACGCCAGCTGTTTTTTGTTATCGTGGTATCGATCGCACGCATGAGAGCGACAGTGGTCGCGATAAACAAGAGGAAGAGCGATAAACGGGGAAAAAGCGAGAGACGAGAAACGAGAAACTGAATCTAAGAGGTAAATATCTTAAAAGTTAAAAAAAAAAAGAAAACTGATTTTGAGGAGGATCTTCTTCTTGTTCCCTGGAACCCATTTGCAGGTCCGGGCGGGCGGAAAGATGTCTGTGCGACTGTTGACCGTGCGACTGATCAAACATGGTCGCTACATTTTGCGCAGCTACTGTAAACGTGATATACACGCCAACATTTTGGACCAAAACCAACTGAGGACAAGAAGCAAGCGAGGCTTTCCCCTACCCTCCAGCGCCGCCAATGTCCTGCGGGTAAGCGTTACTCCTGTCCCTCCTTTTGCATCTGAAATTCCCGGTAATCCTCGCGTTATCTCCGCCTGCAGCCTGCAGCACAACCGTCGGCGGCAGCAGCCAAGTCGGCGCCCAATCCGCCAGCCAGTGTCACGCCCATTGCTCCGTCGCTACAGAACAGCCACAGCAATGGCCTGTTCCGCGTCGGTCAGCAAGCACGAAAACTCTTCATTGACAACATCCTCAGCCGCGTGACCACCCAGTACTCGGAGGAGCTGCGCCAGCGAGCCACACGCAGGCTCTTTTTCGGCGACTCGGCACCATTCTTTGCCCTGGTCGGCGTCAGTCTCGCCTCTGGCACGGGGGTGCTGAGCAAAGAGGATGAGCTGGAGGGCGTGTGCTGGGAGATACGAGAGGCGGCCAGTCGTTTGCAGAGCGCCTGGAATCGTGATGGGATCTCCGAGACTTTGGACAGTAAGTTCACCATTGATAACTTGGATGTGGGACCGGCCATAGCCAAGGGCTGTGCGGCGGTTGTCTACGCGGCCAGCTTTAAAAAGGAGGAGGATGCTTCGGCGGACGCGGAGCAACTTCAGGCTACACTGGATCCTGCTGCTGCCCCTTTGGCCGTGCCCGCCATGGCCCCCAATAGCTGGACGACAACCAGGGAGATGATGTCGCCGTTGCAGAACATGTCCCGCTTTGTGCACAACTTTGGTGGTTCCGTGGACAACATCTTTCAATACAGCCAGACCTCGGCGGCCAGTGACTTTGTGGGCGAGCTGGAGAAGCAGCAGGAGCAGGAGCAGGAGGATCATCAGCAGCGGCAGCGGCAGGCCTCCTTGACGGAGGAGGCTAGACTTAATACATCCACGGACACCTATCCCCTGGCTCTGAAGATGATGTTCAACTATGACATCCAGAGCAACGCCCTGTCCATACTGCGGGCCATGTACAAGGAAACGGTGCCGGCGCGTCAGCGTCGCATGAATCCCGCTGCCGAGGAGTGGGAGCGTCTCCTGCAGAACCAAACTTTGACCCTGCCCCCGCATCCGAACATCGTCTGCATGTTTGGCTTCTTTTGCGATGAAGTGGGCAACTTTCCCGACGGCCATGTCCTGTATCCGGTGGCCCAGCCGCAGAGGATCAATCCGCAGGGCTATGGACGCAACATGTCGCTGTATCTGCTGATGAAACGCTACGATCACAGCCTGCGTGGCCTCCTCGACACCCAGGAGCACCACCTGAGCACCCGCACGCGCATTCTCCTGCTCGCCCAGATGCTTGAGGCCGTCACCCATTTGAGCCGGCACGGCGTCGCCCATCGTGATCTCAAGTCGGACAATGTGCTGATCGATCTGCAGGACGATGCCTCCGCTGTGCTGGTGCTCTCCGATTTCGGTTGTTGCCTGGCGGATAAAATGCACGGTCTGCGTCTGCCCTATGTCTCCCATGACATTGACAAGGGCGGGAATGCGGCATTGATGGCGCCGGAGATAATCAACATGGTGCCCGGGCCCTTTGCCGTGCTCAACTACGACAAGGCGGATCTGTGGGCATGCGGTGCGCTGGCCTACGAGATCTTTGGCAGTCGCAATCCCTTCTATTCGAATAGCGGCGGCCTGGCCTTGGAGCGCGGAGAGCTGACACATTCGCTGCGTAACAGCGACTATCGGCCGGAGCAGCTGCCGGCGATGAGCGACGCTTGCCCGCCGCTGCTGCAGCAGCTGGTGTACAACATCCTCAATCCGAATCCATCGCGACGCGTGAGTCCGGACATAGCGGCCAATGTGGTGCAGCTGTTCCTCTGGGCGCCCTCCAAGTGGCTCAAAGTTGGCGGCATGCCCAACAGCTCCGAGGTAAGCTTTAAGCTTTAATCACGAAATGTAAATCACGAGTTCTGACCCCCCCTTCTTTCCTTGCAGATCCTCCAGTGGCTCCTCTCGCTGACCACCAAACTGATGTGCGAGGGACGTCCCCAGCTGGACGGAGCATCCGGAGCATCATCGCCACCAGTGTCATCTGCTAGCGGCAGGCGCGCCTACGTGGAATACCTTCTCATCTGCAGCTTCTTGGCGCGCGCCCGCCTGCGTCGCATTCGCGGCGCCCTCAACTGGATCCAGAACGCGGTGGTGGCGTTGTAGGCGCGCGGAGAAGCTGAAGCTGAAGCAGGAGCCTCCTCCCCTACTCTTCTACTTGTTACTCTGAGAGAAAATCAAATGAAAACGCGTGTGATACCAATATATTTTACATATGTATTTATAAAACGAATTCAAAATTAATAGTGGAGAATTTTAGTCGTGAACGAAGCCCTCCCGCAGCTCGCTTAGCTCATTTATTTCGTTCAGAAGCATCTGCTCCTCCTGGCGCGCCTCCGCCAATTCGTTAACCAGCTGCTGACAGCGCATGGTCGCAGCTCCAGCCTCCGCGGAGGTCTGCTCAACGTCCGCCATGGATTTGTTCAACATTTCTTTTATGTTGCTGTGCATGTCCTGAAGGATCTGCAGATTCGACTGCAGGAATTCACTTTGCGTATCCATTCAGGAGCTCGCTTTTTGATTCTTCTGATAAAATCCGTCAAGGCCTGGTTTTTTGGTGTGTTAAATGAATGCCCAAAGGAAAGAAAAACAAAATTCCGAATATTTTTGCCTATTTTGCCACGCTAGAGATGGCAAAACTGAAATGCCTGACAAATGATAACGATAGGTCGATAACGAGAGCCGATTGCAAGTTGACCGCCAAATTTAAATACTTTCAATGATTTATTTGACTTAAAGGCAGTCCCGTTTATTGGCTAAGCTCCACGCGACTGACGCACAGTTTGTGGTCGTAAAAGGAACAAGTGGCCATGATGAGTGGCCCATCGCCACTGTCTCCCGGCGCCCAATCCGCGCCATAGCAAATGCTTTTGTGCTCCTCGTAGGCACCCAGGAGCCGCAGCGCCGGCTCCTTAACATCCAGCTGCACCACGCTAAAGTTGGTGTACATGCAGGCGGCCAGAATGATGTCGGAGCGAACGGCATGCGGTTTCAGCCGCCAGATGCCGCCGCCCAGGTTATGCTCGGCCAGCGTTCGCTTCATGGAGCGGGTGTCGAACAGGCGTAGCTGCTCGTCGTAGCTGCCGGTGAGCAGGTGGTGCTCGTGTCGCGGATGACTCAGTAGACAGGTGACGCCCGCCATGTGGGCCCGATTCGTCCAGGCCCGCTGCTCCGTGCGCAGGTCGTGGGCCAGCAGGAGCATGTCGTCGCCGCCGCTGTACAGGAGATGTGGCGACCAACGGTCAAAGGCACACGTCCAGGCCTCGAAGCCGTGAGCGGGCCAGGAGCGCTGGCGCGTTAGGTCGCCATTGGGTGAGTATGTTAGAAGATTCAGGCCGCCCTTGGAATCGGAAATGGCCAGCTGAATCTCCTCCTCCTCCTCCGGCCGGCGCCGCCAGTCCAGTGCCAAGGCCAGTGGTTGCTCCTCCCCCTCGGCGCCCTCCTTAAGCGCCAGACACGTGCGTTTTTGGAGCTTTTTCGCGGCAGCGTCAAACTCGTAGACCTCAAGTTCACCCACAGAGTTAACGGTAGCCAACTGGGGTCCACTGTCACTGCTGCCCCAGGCTGGCAGCCACTTCATGTCCAGTATGGCAGCCGTTTCGATGCACTGCAGCCGCTCCAACGTAGTTTCGTTGGCCTCCCCAAAGTGGTACAAGTACACACGGCCCTTGCGCGGACGCGACTTTGTCTGTCCCTCAGTAGCTTCTCCCTCCTCCTCCTCCTGTACCAGTTGGTAAGTCCCGCAGGCAAAGTATCCCGACTCCAGGCCATCATGGGGCAGCCACTCCACGGAATCCGCCGAGTATTCCGTATCTTCGCTGTGCAACGTTGTGAACAGCGCCATGGCCGGTGCTATCGATAATGAAACAAATAATCGATGACAGCACGAAGCATGGTGCCGCTATGCAAGGTATCAATCGCGAGAATTGCTCTCATTTAAAACGGAGAGAGAGAGAGAGAGAGCCGAAACGCCTTAAATTATTCACCTTAATACACAAATAAACCCAGTTGGGGACAATAAACATTTTGCACTCTTTGAAACAGATCAGTTTCTGAACATATCGATATCAAGAAAGGAAGCTAATTATCGGTAAGCCAAATGGCCACCGGGAGAGGTCGCTCGCGACATTGGAAAGCTGCGAATTTTCCACTTCCAAAAAACTTCCAGCTTCTATCTGGGGACCTGGAAACACGATGGTCGCCAGCTTATATCTTATTTTTATAATTTAAATAAATATAACAAGAAGCAGCTTATGATATATAATAATTAATCGATTTGTATAAAATTAAAACCGAAATTCTGACAAATATATATGTATAATACCAGAGATACATATCTCTGAGCAGATACAAATATGTAAAAAAAACATTTTATAAGACAATTTTTGGGCAAAATAAAGCTTAGAAATACATTAACTAAGCGAAAAATTCATTCATTTCAATTCGAAAAACTGTCCTGAGTTAGTTTTTATAATGCTAATAGAACTGCATGCTGAATTTAGATTTATTTTGAAAATAATTTTTATCCATTTTGTTTTTTTACAATTTTAACAAATTAACCCCTTAAAAATTTCGAAATTTTGAATGTTAAAATTTGTTTTTCCTCCCAGACATGGCTAGATCGGATTTATGGGGTCGGAAATGACTCCTTCACCGCGTTTTGCAAAAGCCTCTGACTTAAATTATAATAAAAAGCAAGCATCGATTTTTGATCTTATTAGATTTATTTGTTATTTTCGTTTCGTTTTTTGCTAATTTAAAAAATTAATAGTTAATACATACAACTACTTAGTGCTCTGTTTACGCGCTACATATTCTGGATTAGGTTTAGTTGATCTCTTCACTCGCTTACCTCTCTAGTTTTTAGCTGCACGATGCCTGCGATCCGGGTTCCAGCTTCCAAACATCTCGATTTGTGTGGGATCTCTCTTGGAGGTGGTGGGTGGAGGGGTTGGTCTCTCTCTTGGGGGCGTCACAGTACCCGGGAGGCTGGCTTACACACACGCAAACGCATAGCAGCAGCAGCAGCTATTGCACCTGACTCTTTCTTTCTTTCCTCTGCTCTAGCTTTTTACAATCTCTAACGCCGACGTTAGGAGGCAATGGGCCTCCTCCTCGACTTACATACATTTAAAACAAGTTAAAAAAATCCTCTTAATCATAACTATAGACAATCGATTCGCGCAGATATCTACTACTCCTCCGCCTACTCCTCCTCCTCCGCCTTGTGCATTCCATCTCCATCGCCTCCTCCTGTAGGCCACCTTCGTCTAGACAGCTCTCCGCCTAGCGACTGGTGGTGGCGTTGTGACGCCGCCGCGTTCCTCATTTGGTCTTCATGACGATGATCGGCTCGAGTATTTTCAGCATGTCGTTGTTCTCGGGCGCCCCGGTGCCATTGCCGCCGCCAGAGCCAGCTGCTGCTCCCCCTGTTGCCGACGTTGCTGCCGTGGATGTCACTGCCGCTGCTGCTGCTCCGGCTGCTGCTGTGCCGGCATAGTCCTTGACCACTTGAAGCTTGCTGAATCCCGGATGGGGCTGCTGCTGATGCTGACTGATGGTCACCAGGCGGTGCTGCTGCTGCTGCTGCTGGTGGTGGTGGTGGTGGTGCTGCTGCTGCTGCTGTTGGTTCAACACAATCGCCTCGTGATGCGAGTGCTGTTGCTGCGCCAACTGTTGCAGCTCGTGCTGTTGCAGCTGCAACGGCGGCAGCTCATTGGAGCCATCGCCATCCTCCAGTTGGGAGTCCGTTTTGACAACGGTCACAAAAGCACCGCTGCCGCCGCCGCCACCCCCATCGCTGCCCGTGGCCGTGACCGGTTCGCTTTCGTACAACTGCTCCGTGCTCGTGTCCTCCCCGTCGTCGTCGTCCTCCTCCTCCTCGGTTTTGGCCCGGAACTCGGCGCTGGTGGCACTGCTGCTACGCGGCGTGTGGCTGCGCATGCGTCGCATGCGCGCATACTCCGCCTGCTTGGATAGCCGCTCCTTGCGCTCCTCCGTGTTCTCGGTGGCACGGATTTGGGCCCGCTTCAGGCGTGCCCGCTCACTGAGCTTCTGCAGTCGCGTGGCCCGCTGCTCGGGCGTTTCGTTCGCTCGCACCGCTCGCTGATGGGCGGCCATCTTGTCCAGCCGCAGGCGCTTCTCCTCCTCTGTCTCGTATTTGTTCGCACCACTCCGTCGCGGCGTCACTGACGTCCGGCTATCGCCATCGGCCGTGGAATGTACATGTATCTGGCCGAGATCCTGCTGCTGCTGCTGCTGCTGCTGCGTTGGCTGGGAGAGGGGCCTGCCCCTCCGCGGGGTGCTCGTGGCCAGCTGTGGAACGGCCAGCATCTGATTCAGCTCCTGCTCTAGGAGACTGTTCACCTTCAGCTGCTCCTCGTGGGCCAGCGGATGCTTGCGCGGTCTGCCCCTGCCCGGCGTAGTGGTCACAATATGTTGTTGCTGTTGCTGTTGTGGTTGCTGCTGCTGCTCCTGCTGCTGTCCCAATCCGGCGGCGGTCACTGTAAGTGTAGGATTCGTGGTCGTCGTCGCCAGGATGTTGTACTGCCCCCCGGTGGGACTGTTGCCGCCGCCGCTGGTGGCATTGGCAAAGTGGACCGGCGTAAAGGGCGGCGGCACCGCATTCGGTCCTATCCCGATCTGGAAGCCATTGTGGTACATGGGATAGTAGGTAGTGGTGGCGGCGGCGCCCGTTGCACCCGTTGTACCGGCCGCCGTCGTCGTTGTGCTGCCGCCGCTGGCCGTGTTGCCCGCCGGAAAGGTGGCCAAGTAGGGGAATTGATTGTACAGCGGCGTTGCCGTCGTCGTCGTGGCCGCCTTTAGCAGCTTCTGATGATCGCCCGTGGTCACGATAACCTTGGTCTCGCTGTGGCCCAGACTAACAGACCCGCTGTTATCGTTGCCGCTCGATCCCGATCCCGGAGCATCGTTGTCCGACTGCAAAAGTGGACAAGGAAAGAGAGAGAGAGCGAGAGAGAGAGGAAGAGATAGAGAGAGAGAGAGAGAGAGGGAAAGGTAATGGGTGAGTTTTGGTTTTGGGTATTTCAAGTAATTTCCACAGAAATCTCACTACAATTTATGCTTACTTTTACATCTCATATTTAAGAGTTTAAAGCTGTTTAAATTCACCTGCCCCCATACGAGATCTTGCTTGTCAACTCTTCAAATCTTCAGATTCTTCATTTCTGCCCGAAACTTCTCTGTTCTGTGGACTGTACTTTTGAGGCATATATTTCCAAGATCTCAGTCAGTCTGTGACGAAAGGATTTCCTTTACTACTCTTCATATTTTTGAAAAAAAAAAATAACGAGGCTGTACCTGTACAGCCACAGAAGAGCTTTATAACGTATTATTTTGATGAATATACAAATATATTTTTATAAAACAAATCAAATTGAAGCTCAAGTTTGAAATAAAACGACTTTGCAACAAATTCAAACCTGCCGCTGACAAAACATCGATCTTAATCGATATAAAATCGATTATTTGTATACAAACTTGAACAACTTTCAATTGTTGTCAAGATACATCTCTGAGGCAAATGATTATACAAGTTATTTTTGTTGAATTTTAAAAAGCCAAGAGATACGAGGGAACACTCTCACAACACACTTAATTTAATAACATTCTCAGGGTTTTTTTTTTTTTGAATAGAATACATTTTTTGTTTTTGGTTTTTTAAATTCTTTTTTTTTTTTAACTTTCATTTTGTTGGTTTTTACAAGGCTACATTTTTATCTACACTCTTAGAAACTTGTGAGTTAAATTACTGCTTATTGTTATTAACAAAATGAAAGCAAAATGGATAAACAAGAGTCTGTGAAGAAGAAAGAATTCTCCTCCGCCTTGAGAAACAATCAACGAAATGGTTAAGGCTGAGAGCAGGCACACTCTTCCTTCGCTTCCTTATACCATTCACATTCTTCTGTCTGTTTCAATTATCAATCCAGCAGTTGAATTCGCCAACTGCAAGGAATAATATTTGAATGTTCTTTTCATTGAGTTGGTTTTATCAAAAATTTCATAGTTTACCAGAGAGAGAGAGGAGGGAGAAGAGAGAGAGAGAGCTTAACTGGCGCTTCCAGAGCAACTTTGCGCTACTTTTCATTGGCTCTCTGCAACTGGAGAATCAGAGAGAAGAATCATAAGTATTACGGGGTTGCCTCCTCTCAACAGGAATGTATATCGGAGGGGAAAGCTGCGATATTTTCATATCGCTTAATTTCATATCGAAAATATATTATATATTCGAAAATGTTATTAAATGTATGTGTGTCTCCTTTTCCGATTATATTTCGATATATTTCGATTTTCTTCGATATATAAACACATATTGAATAATTGCAAAGCAATGTTCTTATTGTTTAAACTAAATAAAGACGGTAATCTATATAGAATCATTACCCAAAGACATCAAAGTGAGTAAACCTTAACCCTGAAAGGCTATCCTCCTAAGAGCTCATCCCTGATTTCAGATAGTTACCACTTTCCGTGTGCATTATGTGATGTGTGTGCCTGGTGTCTCCCCACTAGGGGAGTCCCTGGAGATCCCACCTCCCTAATCCTACAACCCTAATCATCCGTCTTCCGGTGTTGCTGCTGCATACGCACCTGAAGTTCCTGCTTCTTGGCGGAATATTTGTGCGGATAGAGCTCCAACTGACCGCCGGCTCCTGTGGTGGCGATGCTGAAATGCGGCATATGCGCCTGCAGCAGCTTGGTGGCCGTGCCGCCTCCCTTGCCGGCGCCGACGACGCCATCATCGCCATAAATTTGCTGGACAAAAATGCTACCCGGCTCGGTGCCCTCGAGCAGAGCGGCAGTCACCTGTTGCTGCTGACCGGCGGCGGCGGCGATGGTGTATCGCTGCTGTTGCTGCTGCAACTGTTGCTGGCTTAACTGGTTCTGCTGCTGCTGCTGCTGCGGAGTCAGGGGCTCCTGCTTGAGCTGCATGGGACCGCGCAGTGATCCGGGTGTAAGGAACATGCCCTGGCCCATGTACTCCACTCCAGCCAGGGCCTGATGCTGCTGGTAAGCGGCCGCAGTGACCAGATGCTGCTGCTGCTGTTGATCCTCGGCCGTGGGCTGGGGCGTGCCAGCTCCTCCTCCTCCTCCTCCTCCGTTGTCCGATGTCGACGCCTGGTTTAGATTGATAGTGTGTTCGTTAGTACAATTGGCTGCCGCCGCTGCGGCTGCCGCTGCTGCAACAGCCAGCACCTGCTGCTGCTGCTGTTGCTGCTGCTGCTGATGCTGCTGCTGGTGGTGCTGATGGTGCTGGTGCAGCTCCGTTGACGAGGAGGAGGACGACGTCGGCGTTGTGATTAGCACCGACGACGATCCACCACCGCCGCCACTGTGCACCACATGCTTCAATACCTTCTTCTTTTCTCTGACCTTTTTGGCGTAGTCGTTCAGCTTTCTCAGTCTTTCCTTCCGCTCCTCCGGCGACTCATTGGCGATGCGCTGTCGCGCCCTCGCCGCCATCTCGGCCAGTCGCAGCTTACGCTGATCGGACGTCTCGCTGGCCCGATACATGCGCATCCTTTCGGCCAGCTTGGCCAGACGCTTCGCCCGCTGATCGGGCGACTCCATCGCGCGGCGCAGGCGCTGCCTGGCCGCATTCCGCACCAGCCGCATGGCCCGCTCAATCTCTGACTCGTTCTGTCGCCGCTGCCTATTGGCCTCGGCGTTGCGTAGCAATCGCTTCCGGTACTCCTCTTCGCTTTCCCGCTGTCGCCGCTCGCGCATCCTTTCAGCATTTCTGGCCAGGCGGCGCTGGCGTGCCTCGGGGCTCTCGTTCCAGCGCTGCTGGTGTGTTGTGGAGGCGCCGGTAATGGAAGCTGAGCTGGCGCTAACGCTGCTCGGTGGTCCCAACGGTGCGGTGGCGGTCGGTGTTTGTTGCACTTGAACTTGCTGCACCTGCTGCTGCTGCTGTTGTTGTTGTTGTTGCTTTAGACTGGAGTGGGTGCCGTAGCCGGCGGGTAGGGTGAGCTGCAGCTGTTGATGCTGGAACTGGAGCTGATCCTGCTGCTGCTGGAGATGATGCTGCTGCTGCTGCTGTTGAAACTGATGATGTTGCACGTGCTGCTGTTGCTGTTGTTGCTGTTGCTGGAGCTGCAACTGTTGCTGGTGATGCGTGGAGAGGGGTACCAACAGCGCTGAGGGATGCTCGATGAGGAGGCGTGTATTGGGTCCATTGATGGCCAGCACATGGGTCGCGTACTGCTGCTGCTGCTGCTGCTGCTGTTGGTGGTGGTCAAGTGTGGGCTCTATTTTTATCCCATTGGGATCTGGTTCCATTATTCGTCAAAGCCTGAACAACAATCGAAATTGTCGTCTGCGGGTTCAGGTCAACAGGGTTCTCTTGCTTGTTCTTGTTCTTGTTCCGATTCCTTTTCTCTTGCCTGTTCGGGCTCCTCCTCGTCTCTTGCCTGCTGCTTTTCTGCTGGTTCCTTTTCCCTTGATTCTTCTTGTTCCCTTTCTCTTGCTTGTTCTTGTTCTTGCCGCCGCTTCGCTGATCGCCACAGTCGCTTCGATGGCATCTAATGGCCGAAACGGATCTGTCCGCTACCCGCGCTCCTCCTCGCTCTTTCTGTTTGTTTTGTTTTGCGGTCGTTTCCGAATTGGCGGCGGCGGCGCCTGGTAGTTATATAAAGAAATATGTGTGTGCTGGCTGGCTGGCTGGCTGCGCCGCGCTCTCTCCACCGCTTGCGCCGTCTCTCTCCCAGTTCGCTCGCTTGCTTGCTGGTTCCGCGAGGTCTCTTTTACAATCTCTCCCTGGGCTCTCTTTTGCGCCGATCGGTTTTCGCGTTTTTGCTTGTGGCGGAAGTGACTCCCGGATCCTTCTCCTCCTCGTTGCCTGTTGTTTCCTCCAATTCCCTTTTCCTGCTTTCCGCCGCTTTGCAAGGCGCTCTCTTCTTCTTGTTCGATAGTAAGCGACAATTGGCGCCGCTGCTGCTGCGCTGCCAGTGCTTCCAATCGATTTTTCACATGATTATATACACACACATGCACGCCACCAGGCAAAGCAGCTCACACACACGTACACGCACACCTGCACACCGCCAACGCATACAAGCGCAAAGCTTAAGTGTGTGCGTGGTTTTTTCCGCTCCTATTTTTGCCGTTCGAAGATCTTTGTTTTTTTTTTTTATCTTTTTGTTTTTCTTTCGTCAAAATTTGCATTCATTTATGGCCCCCAATCATTTGGTGGCGCCACTCCAAGCCTTGCTCCTGAGCGAGGAGCGCAGGGTGAAGAAGATGAGAGCTTTGGCTGCCGGGGACTGGGGATGCGGCATCGCCTCACATATGAATCCGCCACACATCAGCGGCCGTCGCGCTTGTTTTGGTTACCAGCGCCATCAAATAACTCCCACACGCTGCCTGCTGCTGCTCACCGTGTGTGTGTCCAACGAGTTAGGTGGGGGGCAAAAACGCGCTAAATTTCCGGCAATAGGCGCGCAGGCAAATATTGCGCCGTCAACAAACACACATCAAAAAATAACCACAAAGTGTGTATGTATTAGGGTTGTTGATAATATATCAAAATAAATATATCGATATTTTTTCAAAAAGTTATATATATTAATATCGTGACATTTTGTTTGCCCAAATATCGAAATGGCGATATTTTTATTATATGTTTTACGATATTTTTTACTTGGGCAATTTTAATTAAAAGGCAAACCATAATAGGTGAGGAAATCCGTCCCTCTACAAGCTGGCTATGAGATACCGTTAACAGATAGCTCGGTGCTTTCTTAGCGGCTGGCTCAGAAATGTGTCGTATGGACCCATTCTAGTGTCCTAAGTAGGATCAACTTAGTGCACAAAAATGTGTTTCTGAAGTCTTCAAATTCTGCATATAGAAAATGATTCTAAAGACTGTCCGAAAATATTCATATCAATATTTACAATATAATAATAAGAAACGTATTGTCAAATTTTTATTTAACAAAAAATATAAATTATATCGATATTTTTAAGTGATTTTTTTATTTGTTATTTGATAAATATATGAAAAATATTAAGTAAATATCATCGATACGATATTTTTGTTTTAAATATCCGTCTAGTAAGTATACATATTTGCTTGTACAATGTTGGCAACTAAGCATCGATGCATCGATAGTGCCAGATAGATGTTTCTGCCGCCCCTAGCCATTACCTTTTTCGAAAAATTTATGAAAGTTTTAAATTTGATCGGTCCCAAGTTTTTAAGATGGTCCTTGCTTATTTCTTACGAAAGCAAATTCGTTTTTAATGAATTTACGTCATAATAATAGGGTTTTAATGAACTCGTGATTTGTTTTTGCTCAGAGCTACGTTTTCATCAAAGTTATTTACCATCGAACAGTTTACTTATCTGTTCTCCCAATCTTGCAACCTCTTATTATAACACATTATAATTGTTTTGATGGTCACACTGGTTGGCTGAAAATTAGAGCTAGACAAAAATCGATATAGCGATACGATATTTCGAATGGTTTTTTCAAATGAAAATTGTATTTCATTACAATCATTATTTATTTGCGGATATATTGTCCATATTTTTCCTCATTCCCAGCTCATCGATTTGTCACTGTAACAATATTTATTTCTCTCTCTTGGAAGCAAAAAGAAAGCATATGTTGGAAGGTAGTGTGAATCGATATCGCATCTTTACGATAGTACCGTCAATGTTTTTGCAACTCAGTGCTCGGCCCATCTCTAGTTGAAATCATATGACTCCCAATCGATACAGAAAGAAAAAAAGTTGAATTTTCACTGTCGTTTCGCTTTGAACTCCACGCCTTTCGCCACACAATTCGCGCAACTCGAGGAGCGAGTGCAGCAGCAAAAAAGCGACAAGTAACCGCAACAAAAAGCAGGCACTTTGTCACTCGCAGTCTTCGTTTTTTTTTCTCTCCACCCACTCTTTGCGTTTGTGTGTGTGTCCGTGTGTCAAGATGAACAGCTCGGGATTCATGTTCAACATCGATAATGGCTATCTGGAGGGTCTGTGCCGCGGCTTCAAGTGCGGCATCCTGAAGCAGGCGGATTACCTGAATTTGGTGCAATGCGAGACCTTGGAGGGTGAGTATCGGTTCCCCTGCCCCATTTGCCGAAGGGGGGGGGGGCTGTGTTTCTCCTACTCTACACATTTTCCCACACGCACACGCCCACACGGTCACATGACCAGGCCGATAACAGCAGCGTGCGTGTGTGTGCATATACACTGCTGTTATGCCTGCGTGTGTGTGTGTAAGCTTGTCTTGTGATTTGTTGACGTTTTTTCGCCGTTTTTTAAATGAGAATTTTCGGAAAAACGTTTATAAAGATGACAACACCAGCCATTGGCTTGAAACATAAACATTATGGGGATAGTTTATATTAAACTTAAAATCACCCATAAAAATAAATTCCCTTAAAATATATGCATTATTGAACCTCTCAATTCTTTTGCAGATCTCAAGCTGCACCTGCAGGGCACGGACTATGGCAGCTTCTTGGCCAACGAACCCTCGCCGCTGTCCGTTTCCGTCATCGACGACAAGCTGCGCGAGAAGCTGGTCATTGAGTTCCAGCACATGCGCAACCATGCCGTCGAGCCGCTGTCCAATTTCCTGGACTTCATTACCTACGGCTATATGATCGATAACATCATTCTGCTGATCACTGGCACGCTGCACCAGCGTCCCATATCGGAGCTGATACCCAAATGCCATCCCCTGGGCAGCTTCGAGCAGATGGAGGCCATCCATGTGGCCTCAACGCCCGCGGAGCTGTACAATGCGGTGCTTGTGGACACGCCGCTGGCTCCCTTCTTTGTCGACTGCATTTCGGAGCAGGATCTGGACGAGATGAACATTGAGATCATCCGTAACACGCTCTACAAGGCGTATTTGGAGGCGTTCTATAACTTCTGCAAGAACATGGGCGGCGCCACCGCCGATGTTATGTGCGAGATTTTGGCTGTGAGTTTGAGATTTTCTCTCATATTGCTTTCTTTTTTTCCAGTTTCCTCTTATATTAACGTGTCGCATCTTCCCTTTTTCTTATTAAGTTCGAGGCCGATCGTCGTGCCATCATCATCACCATCAACTCCTTTGGCACGGAGCTGTCCAAGGATGATCGTGCCAAGCTGTATCCCAACTGCGGCAAGATGTACCCCGATGGCCTCGCGGCCCTCGCTCGTGCCGATGACTACGAGCAGGTGAAGACCGTGGCCGAGTATTATGCCGAATATGCTGCCTTGTTCGATGGCTCTGGCAACAATCCCGGCGACAAGACCCTCGAGGACAAGTTCTTCGAGCACGAGGTGAAGCTGAACGTGTACGCCTTCTTGCAGCAGTTCCACTTTGGCGTCTTCTATGCGTACCTCAAGCTCAAGGAGCAGGAGTGCCGCAACATTGTCTGGATCGCCGAGTGCGTTGCCCAGAAGCATCGCGCCAAAATCGACAACTACATACCCATCTTCTAAGTGCAGCAGTGGCTCCGAAATAATAATTATTATACGTGTTTTTTTTCTCTCTCCTGCCTTTCGAGATGTTGTCTTTTTTTTTCTATTCTATTCTATTTTCTATTCGTTCGTCCCCCCCTCCCGTATCCTTGTTATGCAATTTTGTTTAATGTATATTATATATTATGATACGCTGTATGTGGTTTTGTTACGAGTATTATTATTATTTTGTCAAGTGTTCAAAGTGTCCTCCGTTTTCTCCCCGATTGGCCTAACTATATCTATATCTATATATATATATGTATTCGGGAGATATCTATCGTATTTGTGTGTACATATGTATAATTATAAATGATCGAAAGGAACGAAAGCAGTTCACATTGATTGTAGAGAAGAAAGGAAAGCATCAGCGCCCATATGTTAACTACTATATAGAACAAATGCATATACCTATACCGCAGCAAAAACAACATAAACATAAACATAAACATCAAAACCACATATGTGAATGATAAATCAATTATTAAAACATGTTTTCAAACATTCCCTTAAACTAGGCATTTTTTCTTAATTACTCTTTGATTTAGGGAAGTATATAAAAAATATCGCGATCATAAAGTCGCATTAATCGTAATTTTTTAATATCAAAAATACTGATTTTATTGACAAATAACCAAAAAAGTCGTATTATATTTGTGAAATATCGATTTAAATATCAAAATTAGTGAGGAATATGGATACATTATCGATATAGACTCTGTCCCAGATCTTAAGGATATTTCCACAACGAAAGGCAGTTAGACTCTTTATAAATTCGAAATAACACTTTGCATTATCTCTTAAGCCCACTTTCTTGTTTTGTTTCTCCGTTTTTATTTTGCATAATTTAATTTCAAATTAAATATGTTGTTTTTTCTTTTTTGGAGGTATGTCTCTTGGATGCTTCTTCATTAGCCAAAGTCTGAAATGTCAATCGATTGGACAAAATAATAATCACGAGTCGTTGTCGTCGTTGTCGTTGTCGTTATAGGGTTATATAAATATTGAATAAAAGTCGTCGAAACGGGTTTTTCGTTGGCGTAGAAAGCTTTTTCCTATTACATCCACAATCGGCAGGGGCTCAGCCTCTATTTTATTATAAACTTGGAATAATCTACAAAGTCTGCGAAGTAGAAAACTAAACTAAAGTGGAACATATTCGATGTGCTCAAAATTGTTAACTTTATCATGTCGATTTATTTATTTATCTCAAAAATACCCCATTTAAAATATCCAAAGCAAAGGTTATTTAATTTAATTTTATTTCTTTCTATCTATTATCTCACATCGATCTCATATCGATTTATTGCACAAATATCCCTCAATTTAAATTTGATACAAAATCGGATATATCAATATTCCCTGCCTTCCCTACCTACATTCATCTGTGTAAGCTCTTTTCTTAGTCACCTTTCTTGGAATGACTCGTGTGAAGCCGACAGATTGATAAAAGTCTATGGATGAGTTGGCACTGTCCAGGACTCCCATTGAGGGCGATCACGTACTCTTAAGCTGACACAGGTGTGTCCCTGGATCGCAATGAAGATCTTCTTTGTCGTCGTTCCTTGGCCTTCCTTCAAGGCCTTCCTACATACTTCCCAGGGTGTGGCGGCAGGTCATTCGTCACCCTGGTGATCGATCTGCTACCTAGACAAAGGCGCCCTCATTGCTAGGTGAGAGGAGCAGGAAGAGCCAGTGGTTAAATGCATATCAAAAATATATACTCGACTTTAACTTGAATTTTAATTTAATAATTAATTAATTTCATGAGGGATGTGTCAATATTATGGCCTGGCTGAAAACGTGCATCTATTATTTAATAAACATTAAAATTAGAATACTTTTTAATTCATTGTATGCGTTTTAAGTTTGCATTTTTTTATTGAATAATATAAAAAAAATATAATCAGAAAAAGAGACAAGTGAGAGATATTTGTATAAGTCGATATTTTAAAATTAAATGCTATTTTCGATATATAAAAAATCGACAGGCAAAAGTTTAATATATTTTCTATATGGTATTGAACACGAACTTGTTCTCAATAGAATATATCTAATACTTTTCCTTTCGATGTAGACAAAAAATGTTTCGCAATATTTTTCGATGTTAAAAAAATTTTGTTTTTTATCGATCTATCTTATTAACTATTCTAACTATTCCCCAGTTTCATATTTTTCTCTCTGTGTGTCGTGTCTCTGAATGCTACGTGCTACGTGCCCATAGATCCGCCGCCTTACCGTTAGGCTGTGGAATTGGATTTGGTTATGGATTTTGGCCTACTGCGTGGATCGGTTGGATCAGGTGGCCCTGGCCCCCACCGGCCAGGTCGCAACAGCTACCTGCTGTTCGAGCAGAAGGCGGAAGACACAACACAACACGTTTGATGCGATGCATCATGGGGCCAACGACCACTCTTTCTGGCCAAAACCCATTTTTTTAAAGTCGTTAAATTAATTTATACTGTGATTTGGCTTAAAAAATTATTGTAAAATGTCAAATTTTACACAATTGTATTATTTTCCAATGCTAATCATAATTTAAAAAAAAAAATGCTGAACAATTTTATTTTACACTGAAAAAAAAATTAAATCTAAAAAAAAAAATGATAAGACCACGCCCATTTTTCTTAAAATATTTTCCTTTTGTAATGATAAACAGTATTCAAAAAACAGAACTTAAACATGTTTCTTCGTTTAAAAGTTATTAATTGATGCCACAAAAGGTGGTCGTTGGCCCCATAGTGCGATGCGAAAAGAAAGCTAGCTTTGTTGTTGTTGGATTTGGAGCTCGATCAGCTGGTGGCCCCGAACCTGTGGACTCGCGCCCATAACTCTGGCCTGGTGCCACCAACTCCGCGCAGTCGAGTTCCGCGTCTCCGAGCGTTGAGTTCAGATCTTTAAAAGGCACCCAGCCGAAGTCAGCTTCTCCCAAAGCGCGCGTTCAAAGATCATTAACTACTATCATCTGCTATCTGCTGCTGCTTATTTTTTTTAGTGCTGGCTTCCGTAATAATAAATAATTAGTTAACTCCGGGAGTTGCCTTTTTTTGTTTGTGTTTCAAGTGCAAGTGTGTGGATAACAAGGATACCCAGGATACCAGGAGGAGGAATAGCCAAGTCTTAGGTAAAGTTGCAAGTAGAGTTTGTGTAAATCCGAGAAAGAGAGAGAGAGAGGAGAGAGATGAGAGACAGGTGAAATGCGGTCGACAGTTGCAGAACATACACCGAGCACTTAACGGGGCCAATAATGATGATGACTGGCAGACCAGGAAAAGCCAAAAGTGAAGCCAAAGCCAAAGCCAAAGGCAAAGCCACAGTCAAAGCCAAAGCCAGGCCGAGAGGCAATTGCACGTAAAAGTCGCCGTGAAATTGTGTCAACCAGTTTGGCTCCGACTTTGACTTTGACTTGGTCTTCGTCTCCGACTCTGAGTGCGGCGGCTTCGACTTGGACTGGGAATTCCTCTTTAGATATCCAACTACGTAGCTCGCATTCTTCCTTTTGCCTTGTCATTAATTTATTTGAATTTGGCAAAACAAAAGAAACGCGTTCTTCGTTTTACTTTCTACAACGCCGCATTCTTCGTTGTCTGAAGACGCGAAGACTCGGCTCCCGGGTGCTGTTGTCTGGAAAGTGGAACTGTCTGTCCGATTGTTGCCCCAGCTGGTTGCTGGCGGGTTAATGGTTAATGGTGGCTCTGCTGGCTCCGGAGATCTCTTAACCAGCTGTGCCTGCCTGGCTAATTGCTGAAAACAAATACCCAAAACAGTAAGACAGAAACTAGAGTGACGAAAGTCTTATACGAAATTGGTTCATTTAAAAAGAACATTTTTTTAAATGAATTTAATGTTTTTAATGAATTTTTCTTAAATTTTTAATTCCAAATCGATTTGATTTCTTCAAATTTCGATATTAAAAAGTATTCGATATTTTCGATATGATCTTTCATATCGAATTTTATTTTTGTAGTATAAAGTAAGGTTCTGAATAGAAAATAGTTCATGGGTAATATTTTAAAAGTAATATTATTATTTACTTCAATTATTTAGGCCTTGGGAAATCCCATTTGCTTTTCTTCTCCAGCTTTAAACTAATTTAAGCTAATTTTCTGGTCCATCGGTTCAGCCTTGACCGGAAATGCTGGCCCCCTTTTTGGGGCGCTTTAACCCTATATTAACCCACGGCCCACGCGAATAGCAAACAAATCCAAAATTTCACCGTTGGCTGCATTAAAGAACTTAACCTTAATTTTGGCATGGGTCTCCTCCTCCCTCTCTCTCTCTCTCTCTCTTTGTCTCGTTATGGTAACTTTGATTTTTTCCCCTTTGCCTCTTCTGCTTCTGCTTCTTCTGGCTTTCTGCTGGAGATTTCACCCACACACACTCATCGAAGAAAGTGTTAAGCACACACACACACACAGCAAATCGAGCTGAAAAAAGACACAAGAGAAAAATCTCCAAAAGCTGAATCAAAATTATGCAAATGTGTGTTGGGTTATGCATGTGTGTTATATAAACCAAAAACAAAAACAAAAACAAAAAACTAAAGGATGTAAAAGTCTGACAGACTGCTTAGCATAATCGAGGCGCGATGGGTTTCGTAATCAAGAAAAAAAAAGATAAGAAAAAAATAGACATTAATGATTCGAAATCAAACGAAATCTTTACGGAATTTTCGCAGACACACACTTTCGCTGCCGCACCGAATAATTAACAGTTCGATTTCAGTTTCGATTTCAATATGAGCAGCGACCTCCCCCTCCCCTCTCTTATGATAATTTCTTATAAAAAAAAAAAACTGTCTGCCTCACTTTCTATTTTCCTATGCGTTTAATAATTAATTAATGCTAATAACTTTTCACAACCGTTATAATTTATTGACAAAATTCGAAAATGCGCTCAAAAAACACAAACGGTGTGCGAGGGAGAGCACCACCCCGCCACACGTGGGGGCAGCTCTCCCCCCTCTCACTCTCTGAGGGCGATACTCTTCCCTCTCCACACCCCCTCCTATCAGCAGCTCTCTCAAAACCCGTCGACATGCAAATGAACTGGACTCTTTTGTGAAGGGTTATACGGTTACATATTGGAATTTCCAAGTGGGAGTTTGGAAGTTCCACATTTGGGATGGGGGAGACATTATGAATGCGTGTCTCCATTGAAGAGGCCAGTTTGAACGGTTAATTCGGCCCACATTCCGGGGCAACTCTGGAGGAGAGATGAACCCAAGTGATATGTTATAATTTATACAGTAAAAACCCAGGAGAATGGATTCGTATAATATAGATAGATAGGTGTTCTAATTTTAAAATAGATTTTTAGAGTTGTCTTATTTATTTTTAGATCGATTTAAAATCGATTCATCATCGATTACTCTGAAATGTATAATAAAATGGGTAAATGAATGGTAAATTTACTGCTAAAGAAAATGTAGGAAACTAAAACCATTCTATGTTAAATACAATTGCATTTTGAAACCCTGAAGACCCTGTGTATTAACCCCAAGACCTAAATAATTCCGGCTGGAGTAAGCCTTAAAGAGGCCCTTGGCCCTTCCATAACTTTTGCTGGCTTATCGTATACGCTTCTGGCCATTCATACTGTTTCCATCGAGTAACTGGCCAACTGGCATTCATTCTTGCTTTGGACAAGTCCGACTTGGACTTGCCTCTGGCTACGTCTTTGGCTCTTCCACTGCTGCCATATTTAGCCGCCTGCACACTTTCTTTGCCCAAATACTAGCTTCGGCCACGGCCACCAACTGGGTCACATGGCCACACAGCCACATCCAGCCAAGCAGAAGGTCATCATCAATGGATGGGATTAGGAATGGGTATGGGTATGGGAATGGGGATGGCCGGTAGGCGGTGCCCAGAAAAATGAAAGTGGAACAGGTTCTCAGAGACGGTCGAGATTTCTGTTTATTATTATTTACCATTTACCAAATGATGTAAGGAAATGTGCCGCATTATGGGAGGAGAGGAGAGATAATGGTCGTCGAAATAAGCCAGTTATGGACACGGGCTTATTACACACAGACACACAGTCATTGAGGCAGGCTAAGGAATCCATGTGAGGGAATGTTTGGAATGAATGAATGAATGAACGAGGGTTACTTCCACAGCAGCTACTTGGGCCACCGAATCAGTCACTTAAGCATACGGTTTAGGGTTCCAAAATGTTAATACATTATTAATAGATATATAATATACTATTTTTGAGAGCTATATAACATATCGTGCATGCTGAAAGTTTACTCAAATTGTGTAAAATATTATTAGGAACCGGGTTTCCATAAAACAAGGCGTACTCAAAGGATGCTTATTGAGAAAAGTATCTCTATGATATTTATCATATCGAAAATATTGTAAACTTTATTATATCGAAATTTGAAATATACTAAAATATCGTAGAATATAGATAAATATTCCTATAAAACTTGTATTTCATTTATTTCTACCTTTCTCCGAATAGAATGTTCCGACAGGAATATACATATTTGTTACATATGTATGTATATTTAAATAGAAATGTTAAAGTATAGATTAATACAGCGAATTTTGATTAATATTGTTATAGAAAATCAAAAATCCAAAAAAAAAGATATATATAATATATAATAGAATATAATAAGAAATCAAATAAGATATTGCTGCTAACACAAATTATGTGCAAGCAAAAAGGCAAATTTGTTGTATTTATATTATATAACGAATGCCTGATTTCTCACTGTGCAGATCTTTCGTTCAACAACAACAAATTAGATTCTTATCAGCCAAGTAACGGAGCTCGGGCTCAACGAATAGGCAGAGCAAAGAGGAGAATGCGCCAAACTGTTCTTGTCAGTTGCTTTGGGGAGCAGCTGGAAGAGCCTTGGCATGGGTGTACGCATATTTATTTGTCTTTAAATAGTTCTGCTGCTGCCCTGGGTTTCTCCAGCGCCCGAGTTGAGCTCCAGTTAAGAGCCGCTAATTGATTCGGACATCTCTTGGGTTGCGCGGCACGGTGAGTCAATAGCTAAAAATTTCACTTTGCCAGCAGCGGTGACTCCCCTTGTTGCTCCTCCTCATCTTCCTCCTCTTTTTCCTTCTCTTCCTTCTCCTCCTCATCCCCCGAGGCCGCGTTTGAGTTGTGAACGCGCTCCGACTTGTTGGCTCTCGTCTCAGCGGAGCAGTGAATGAATTCCAAATTCCAAACGGCGGACCGAGGCACTTTTCGTGGCTATTCTAATGAGGCTAACCCAATTCGTCAATTAAATAACTTTGCAGCCGAAGACAGAGGAACAGAGGAGATTTCACTCTCGTTTTTGGTAGTCTCTCTTTTTGGGCTGCTTTTCGCTTTCGTTATTATTATTTTTTCTTTATTTCGGGTAGCCCCCCCCCATTGATTTTTGGGCTTTAATTTGTTTACTTTGCCTTTCGGTGGAGGCCAGTTGAAGATGAGCGCGCAGAGTGAAAGAAATTATGTCAATATTTATTTAAATCCATTTCTTTGCGAAAAGAAAAAAAAGCAAGGCATCGAAAATAAAAAAATCGGAGAAAGAATGCGGTGAAACTTAATCGCTGGCCACTTGAAAGCGACGATTCGGCGGAGCTTGTTGACTTCATGGGTATACCTTTGGGTATTTATGGTATTGAGAGCTACCTTTACATTGATTTTCATTTTCTAAGGGGACTCGTCGAGTTTTCTCTTTCAAATGCTGTCTGCCAATGATTCAGTCAGTTCTTTGCAGAATGTCAGAAATTTGCAGACAGTTCCTGTTTCTCTCTCGTCCTTTTCTTTGATTTTTCTCTCAAGCAAAACGAAATGAATTAATTAATCGCTCTCTTAAATCCCCAGTTGCATCCACAATGACTAGCTACCGGAAGAACCTAGGGCTAGTGCTGCTGCTGCTGGTGGTGGCCATCGCCCAGCTGGAGGCCAAGACCGTCTTCCGGCGCACGGACAAGATATCAGAGAACTTCAAGCAACTGGACCTGCCGCCCGAGGAGATCGATCCGAATGTGGCACCGCCAGAGTCCGAGCCCCCCAAGGTGGACGATGTGGTGGACGACGCCGCCGCTGTGCCGGTGATCGATGAGAGTGCCAATGAGATAACCAGCGCGGATGTGGAGTCCACCGGCAATGCAGTGCCGGATGTGGCCACTGCTGCTGCTGCACCTGCTCCTGCTCCCGCTGCTGCTGCTGCTGCTGCTGTGGAAACTCCTGTTGCTGAGGCTGCTCCCGAGGCAGCTGCCGCCGCCGCCGCCGTCACGAAGCCACCAAAAGTGACCACGGCCAAGCCGGAGAACCCCATCACCAAGTACTGCAAGTGCTCGGAGTCGCACTGCGACTGCTGTCGCAAGTTCGGACTGCCGCTGCTGACCAGCCAGGGATGCGCCCGGATCGCCTACCTGGGCAACGACGAGATGAACGTGTCCCTGAAGTATGGCGACATCACCCTGGCCTCGCGCCGCATCTCCAGCAAGCGGGCCCGGCCCATCTGCGTCGGTCTGCCCGGCGGCTATTCGCAGTTCTGTGGCCGCGTCTATGGCCTGTCGCGATCCAAGGAATCGAAGGACTTCAAGGCCTGCCTGGCCTTCGAGCTGCGCTCCGACGAGGAGGTTGAGGCCTCGCTGCGCGTCTCCTGCTTCAAGTTCGGTCCGGAGGGTCTGCGGGTGGCCGAGGCGGAGCCGTTGCCCGCGAAGCCAGCGAGCTCGGACGATGATGACGATGATGATGATGATATCTTTGGCTTTGCCGGTGAGTTAAATATTTTGTACATAAATCAAATAATTCAAGATTCAAATTCAAATTAAATAAATACGAAACCACACGAAAAGGTGGGACAACGTGGCGTATGCGTAATATTATTCACATATCACGTATACGCCTAGTGGAACCTATAAATATTTTTGTACCTATTATTTAATCTATATTTCTGTTCCATATTTATATATCTATTTTATTTTTGTCCTCCCAACGCTTAGCTGGTGGCGACGACGACGAGGACGAGGATGACGACTATGACAGCGAAAGCGACAACGATGCCGATGCCGATGACGATGATGACACCGAAGACTATGCCGAGGACGATGATGCCGAGGCGCCCGAGGACGCTGACTATGGCGGCTTCAGTCTGGCCGGGCTCCTGGACGAGCTGGACGACGACGAGGACGAGAAGCCGGCGAAGAAGCCAGCGACTGCAGCCGCTGCAGCGGCTGTCGCTGATCAGACCAGGGAGCATGTGAGCACCGATGGTGGTGCACAGGTGGAGGCACAGCTGGTGCAGAGCAAGGACGAGGCGGGTGCTCCTCCGGCTGCTGCTGGCACCACCGTTCCTGCCAAGGATGGGGGGGAAGCTGCCTCGGCTGCCGTCGAGGGTGAGGTGACACCGGCTCCTGCTGCTGCCGCCGCTGACCTGGACTCCACCACGCCCAAGGCCAAGAAATCGAAGAAGGCGAAAAAGAACAAGAAGAAGAAGGCCGTCGCGGAGGCGAACGAGGAGACGGGCTTCGCCTACGAGCTGCTCAACGGCATCCTGGATTTTTTCAACTGAGCGGCCAGCGCGAGTTTGCCAACATGCTGGGCAACAGTGTAAATACCTTGTACAGCCGCAGCTGGCCGGGAACCGGAGTTAGACTTAGTACTTAGTGCCTAGGAGGGAGTCCCCCTAAATCTGAATCTAAAAATTCACTTATTTATTTGTGCTATTTATTCGATCGATCCGTCATCATCAGCTGAATGTTAGTTCTTATTTATTTCTTCAAATTTGCTTAACAAATAACAAATAACGAATAAAAATGTGGAATACTTGTAAGCTGTGTCTTCGTTTTCTTAACTCCCCCGGCAGGGACACCCGTGTTGACACCTGTCCTCCGCATTTGTGATGTGCATAAATTACCTGTCCTGGCAATAAGCTTCAACTCACCACAAAGTATATGCAGCGGTGAGAGCTGCATTTGTTACCAGAATTGTGCCCCGTTCGACCACAGGATGCAGAAAAAGCCACAAAGTGCAGGGAATTATAATAACATATAAATCTACCAAGAAGGGTCATTTTCCAGCAGCTTAAGGAAGTTTCCCTAGAGGCTGCCATTTGTTCCAGTTGAAAGCATAATAATTAGTAATTATGTTTAAGAACAAATCCAAGTAACTCCTTAAGAAGGGTATTTGAATTTTAGCCAGAAGATTGCCCCCTCATTTGCGATGATTTGTTAACTTGTTCGGCTGCTTGCTGAGTTTGCTGCTCATCAAGCTTTTCTGTACTTGATTTTTATTTCAATTGAAAACAGATTTTCGAAAGGATTTGTATTTTTTTATTGAACCAATTCTTTTATTGATTCAAAGGAGAAATGACAGTCAGCTCGAAGCCAGCGAGCTCGGACGATGATGACGATGATGATGATGATATCTTTGGCTTTGCCGGTGAGTTTTTAAATCAAGTTAAATATTTTGTACATAAATCAATTAATTCAAGATTCAAATTCAAATTAAATAAATACGAAGCCACACGAAGAGGTGGGACAACGTGGCGTATGCGTAATATTATTCACATGTCACGTATACGCCTAGTTGAACCTATAAAGGATTTGTATTCTTTTATTGAACCAATTCTTAGAAGTGGAAGTCAAAACCTGGTTAGCCTGGCACTTCCTGCTGTGCCTCTGCTGTTGCGGTGTTTCTGTTGCAGATTCCGCTTCGTGGCAGACTCATCTCTGGCCTTCCTTAGCATCTCTGGCATTTTGATTAGTCCTCTCCACACCACCACCACCTCCTCCTTTTTGGGGACTCAACTACCTAAGGCCTCCCCGAGCACACACATTTTTCGACTTGATTAAGTGCCCGGCCGCACCATTTGTCAAACTCTGCGTCGGAGCAACTTTTAATTAGAAACTATGCGCATAGTGGCACAGGGCGTGATGGATTCCGAATTCTGAATTCCGGATCTATGGGCATCATCCCTTAATTAGCTGGCAAGCCCAAGACCAAGCCCAAGCCCCAAACCCAAGAACTAAACTGCAAGTCATATGTATATATATTTTTTGCATAGATTTATTTTGTTTAATTCAATTGTACACATAGAGTAAAATATGTAACTTGTATGGGTTGTGTAGACGAAAACTCTGCAACTCTCCGATTCAATTTGATTGAACGGCTTGGTTTCGCAACAAAAATAAAAAAAAATAGATTTCAAAAAATTACAAAAAATATATAAAAGAATTTCCAAAAAAGCATCAGGGGTGCCCATGCGTATTCCCTTTTTATTCTCTTTCGATTCAACCCTTTTACAGGTTTCACCATTAACTTTGCTATTTCTTTTGAAATGCAATTTGCTTTTGAATTGCTGAAATATCGAGATTGTAATTATTTTTGTGAGCAGCATTGTCCTGGGGCACCCCTGTTCCAAATATGTAGTACTTTTTGCTTTTGAATCAAATTTGGTTGGCTTTCCCGTGGAACCTTCATCCCTTTTCAACTCAAATTGGTTGCTTTGCACGGAAAACTTCAAAAATTGAATTGAAATCATTGTGAAAAAGGAGCAAATGTCGTTCTATATATCAATATATATGTGTATATATGTATGGTTATCAATTACAAATAGATTTCATTAAAAACACACACAAATACATCATCAAAGGGTTAACGTACACATAAAAAAATGTATTCATACGTATATGTGTATATATTTTCTTGTATATTCGTGTATATAGATTTGATTTGTAAACAATTTTGTTAGTCAAAAAATTGGGGATGGTATTTTCTTCATCATTTTTGTATAGTTTTTTCCTTTTTTTTTTTTTTTGTTTTTTTAAATTTTAAATTTTTCATCTTATAATTTTTTTTTTAGAGAGAAAAAGAGCCGTTTGAGGGGAGGAAACCTATAAGGGGACAGCATTTCCCTAATAAATCCATAACTAAATCCACCTCCGTTCCGCTTATCACACACTTGATATATGAGATATAGAACAAGTCCGCCTAGCTGGCTATCAAAAATTCCACTCAAAGATCATTTCCCAAATTCGTATAAAGTTTTCTAAATCAACTTTAGGTATTCCTCACATTTTTTTCATGCAGAGAGGAGTCTCTTCTAGACGTGTGTATGTGTGTGTATATCTGTTTAATATGGATTATATAATTATATATGTGTATATATGTATATTTATGTAGATATATTTCTCTTGGTCTTAGGTCTAGGATATTCTGTGATTAGTTAAATTCTTAAAGCCTAGTCAATCGGTGTTTGTGTGCGGGGGAATGAAGAAACATCGTTGATCAAGAGCTCAGCAGGGGTGCTCATCGTCCAAAGTGGAGTTGTCCTGCATTAATCGGTTTAAGGATATCGTTCGGATAACATAAATTATACATATATTAGTCTGGACAATCAGTCAGCCACTTTTGAAGTAAAAGTGCCTCTAAATTCGGTGAGTTCTTTGGAAAATTATAACGAAACAAAGCCCACGGGAAGGTCGGAATGCGTTATCCCTATCTTCCCTAGAGATATAAGCGGATATATGTCTGTATGTTTGAGCCCCTGCTTCGTGTAGGTATAATATGTTTATAGATAGCCCTGAAGAAGGTATGTATGTAGGTAGTGTCAGTGTGACCATGCCTTTGGCTAACTCTTGCTCATTCACAACAGGTCACTCCCAATTCGTTGTTCCGTTCACTTTGTTCGTTCATCTCTCCTCCCCGATCTGGATCAGGGCTTTCACATTCCATATAACATACGTTTATCGAGCTGGAACAACATACAATAATTCTCTTTTCTTTGCCCAGCACTTTGGCATGCTTAAACATGTTGTGTTCTGTTCGGTTTGGTACAGTTAAGGTACGATGAGTGCCTACAGTTGCGGTCATTAAATACAACAATTATAAATAAAAAATTAAATATATATAAACAAAATAATGAATAAAAAATAAGTGAAATATAAAATATAAATAAATATTAAAAATAATATTAATAATAATAATAAACAAAATAATGAATAAAAAATAAGTGAAATATAAAATATAAATAAATATTAAAAATAATATTAATAATAATAATAAACAAAATAAAGAATAAAAAATAAGTGAATAAGAGAATAAGTGAAATATTAAAAATAATTGTAGTAAATATCTAAACAAAATTAAGTAATAAATACATTTGTTAACAAACTAATAATTCATAACTCGTAAGGATTACTCTCTTGCATTAACTCTTTCTCTTTCACGCTTTGCCTGCCATGTACAAGCAATTGAAACAAAAAGGAACGAGCGCTTAAATTAAAAAAATAGGTCTTCGTAATTATATAATCTAATACATTAAATTATAAAGAGAGTATAATATAAATAATTAACACCAGCTTAGTGCTAAAATTTTGACCGCATCTGTATATATTTGTCGTTGGTGGTGACTGTATATGTTTTCATTTCTTTTTTTTTAATAATTTTCCATTCGTTTAAGTTTTTTTGTAGCTTTTGTTGACCTTCCGCATAGCAGAGCTCTTTGTTGGACACACACACACACAAATTAAGTGGAAACTTTGTCTTTCTTTTTCGTTTTAATCCCATATTGTTGCCACTATTGTTTACAATTCTTTTGGCCTTCTGTCTTCTGTCTTCACCTTTCTTCACTAGGAATTAAGTACCTTGGAAAACCGAAAAAAAAGGAGAAAACACTATCCAACATTTTTACAGAAGGAAAATGATAATCATTTCTCAGTTAAAAACAAGAAAATATCTAAACAAGGAAATAATACAAAATAAATAAATATTAGTAATAAAGGAATAATATTTAGGAATTTGATAATAAAGAAAATAATAATAACTAATTAAGAATTTTGTTTTTTGAACTCTAAAGTATATAATTGTTAATTAACAAATTATGCCGAATTAAACATTACTTTTTTAATTAAAATATATTCTCAATAATAATAAAGTAACATAAGCTAATTTATTAATATTAATCACTGTGAAAATAAATTCCAAATAAATTAGGGTATTGTGTGTGTGTCCTAGTTCATTTATATAAAATACAAATTTGTTGCACAACAAAAATACATCAATAGTAAAATCTTGATTGTGGTTATTTATGGGCGCCACCAAAAAACATCCTCCCTGGCGCATTCAATTTGCGTATAGCATTTGTTTGTAATACAATATAAATTTGTTTAGCAAAAGCAAAACGAGCAGCGACTATAAAGGTGCAATTTTCTTTCACATTTTGTATAATTTCTAGAAAATATAGATAATAAAATATAATGCTAAAATATTCTATATGGTTTTTTGTTCTCTTTGTCTATTTTATTTAGTATTATTTTTTTTGTTAGAAGAATATTGCCAAAGGCAAAGGCGGTAAATAAAGAAGCGAGGGCCACACACTCACGAGAAAGTGCATCTATGTTGCACCTGGTTACACCGCATGCCTCAATGCTGCTTCTGGTCACACTAAGAGAGTGCCTTTATCTATCGAATCAGTGTGCCCAACGCTTGCTTTTACAAAATAAACAAAGAAAAAGTGATACAAAATATTTGTTGCAATATTTGCACATTTAGCTGGACGAATTTTCGAATCTTGAGTACCATAAATATTTTGCACCTCTCTAGCTCGCCTGCTAATTGGTCGAAAAGCGGCTTTTGTTTGTATTTTTTTCTCATTCAATGCCTTTGTTGTTGTTGTTGTTGAAATTGAAGCTCGACGAAAGTACTCGTACGGTATTTTCAAGAATGTTTTACTAGTTTTTCAACACTCTGGCTTTGAATAAAAGATTTTTCACAATAATGTGCCGTATTTCGCTGTTCATACTTGTTGCCTGTCCTGATATTTATCTATTTCCTTTCCGATTGAGTTCTGAAGCCTCTATATTTGTTGTCTCTTTGCTTGCTGCTTGGTAAATTTTAATTTTAAATTTGCAAATTTGCCTTTAAATGTACCCATGTATAGTAGTACAACGGGTATTTTTAATTTACTCCGATTTGTTGTTGTTGCTTAAAAAGTCTGCTGATCAATATTTTTGTTTGACTGAAAATTATTGTCGGCATTCGCAGCTTCCGTAAAATATCGATCCCTTTTACACACCCGCCTCGGAATTCCTCTCGGAACTCTGTGGAAACGGTGAAAAGTTGGTGCTCTAGAAAATTATTTTTCGACTAAAATTGGTGACGACTCCCTGTAGTTTTTTTTTCTTGTGAATACCCAGCTCTAACCCTCGCCAAGCACTGCTGCGATGTCTCTTGATCCTTTTGCTCGGATCCCTTCCTTCTCCCTTACTTACTTCCCCTAGACTTACCCTGATTCTATGCTACTCTCTCCTCCCTGATTCCCCTCTATATATACAGTCAGTCTATGCCTCGCCCTTGGCCTTGGTGATGCACTCTCTCCCTGCCTGCCTGTTTAGATCACAAAGAGATCGCTGCAGCTGGAGGAGTTGCGACGCCTCAGATTGATGGCCTTCTTGAAGCGCAGCACCGACGAGATGAAGACCTTGGTGCGGGCGGTTAGCTTCTTGACCACCTTCCGGTTGCAGGAGCTGCGAGGTGCCCCAGAATCAGGGCCCCCAGCAGCCTCCTCCTCATCCTCGTCCCTATCTCTGTTTCTGTTTCTGTGCCGTAGCCTCTCCTCCTCGTCTGGGATTTGGGAGTTGTCGAGGGCACGGAGTTCGTGGCGACGCTGCAGCTCGGCCATGGCGGCGGCTGCCGTGGAAGTGAAGGTGGCGCCATCGAAGGAGCGCCTCTTGCTGAATCCCGGGCGACGTGGTGGCGTTCGGTGGCGATGGTGGAACTGCTGCTCCTCCTCCTCCTGCTGGGCGGTCAGCAGCTCGAATTTGCTGAGCTGCTGTTGATGATGTTGTGTGTTATGTGAGATCGGATGGCAAGACTCAGAGACATCGCCATCCTCGATCTCACTTTCGCCCATCTTGAGGATGCTCTCCAGATTCAAGGGCTTGCGATTGGGATTCTCCACGCGTGTTTTTCTACCTCCTACACCTACACCTCCTCCTACTCCCTCTGTCTGCTGCTCCTCCTGTCATATGTTCTCCATCTCCTCCTCCTCATCCTCTTGCTCGTCTGGCTCCTCGTCCTCGTCGCCCTGGTAGACGCTCATCTGGCGGACCATGCGACGGGCAGCATGCAGGTGCATGCCACTATGCTTCTGGATGGCGCTCTGGAGATTCAGCAGCTCGTAGAGCTCCTTCTCCGTGAGCCGGCGCAGGCGCTGCGGATTGAGCTTCACCTGGGCCACAATGCCCACCAGCAGCTCGTCCACATTGTGGTGCAGCCCCGAGGAGGTCTCGATGAACTTGCAGGCTATCTGGGTGGCCACATAGCGACCCACTGGTAAGGGAGGTTGAAGAAGAAGTTCTGGTTTAAGTCTCTTTGAATTTAAGTATAAAATAAAGTCAATTATAAATTCTAGAATAAAATACATAGAAAATTATTTAGTAAATTATATTAGTAAATTATATTCGTAAATTGTATAGTGCATTAGTAAATGATATAGTTTAATATACAATTAATTATTATATTAAATTATATCTACTCACTGTACTGGTTCACCACTCGATGCCGCTCCAGATCCGTCTTGTTCCCCACCAGAATGGCACCCCGCGAGAGAAGCATCTCGTTCTCCTTGAGGTACTGCAGCACGCGCTCCGCTTCCTTGAAGGTCTTGCGATCCACCACCGAGTAGACGACCACAAACAGATCGATGTTGTAGGTGGCGCAGAAGGCCTCCGTCTGGCATTAGAACGAGGAGGAGGAGGAGAAGGTTCGAGGTAAGTTCGATGGCCATATGGCGCTGCTATACAAAAAAAAAATTGTGCTGGGATGCTGAAATCATGGCCTCCCCCCCCCCCAAACCTCAGCCTGAACGCTTTTCTCGGCAGCTCTGCCTCTTAAGCTCTGCCTCGACGGCGACCTTGGCCAGTTGACGACTTAAGGACTTAAAGCTCAGCGCCTGCAAAATTATGGCGACCTCAATGGGTAATGGGATTCATAAAGAAAGAGTCTTTAATGAACTTTAAACAAAAAAATAAACAATAAACTTGATTTGTGGTCAGTTTTAGGTATTGAAGTAACCAAGAAACACCCCTCAAGTCTCTGGCATATTCATAAATATATTCAAACCCATTTGCCTTACTTTGTTGCTGTTTTAAAGCCTCGCAGCAAAGGCACAAAAGTGTTAATGACATTTGGCTAGTCGGAGGCAGAGAGGGGGGTTGAGATGGGCCCCTGAATGGCCTTTAACCCGCCACAGCTGGCCCAGTTGGAGCTCAGTTTTGGGTTCGGGTGGACAAGGAGCCCAGACTGGAGAGGAGGAGAAGCACGACTGCGAGAAGGACACTACACACTACACACTACACACTATGGCTTCAACGTACTCACCGACATCTCGCTCGCTGGATGGTCAATAATTTCCAAATCCGTCTCAATGTTATCAAGCAGCACCGACACCTTCTTCTGGCCATAGTCATCATCTAAGAAAGAGTTTACAAAAGAGAAAAGGAAACCAGAGTTAAAGGTGTTTTCTCTGTGTTTCCTTCTACAAGAAATAGATTTACACAAGGACTTGGCAGTTAATGTAAGTGAGAGAGAGGGGGATTTCAGGGATTATATTTATTCAATTTACACAATTTGAAGTAAACTGTAAGGTATTTTATTGCATATACATTATAGTATATAATATTTAGTATAAATATATATATTTTTCCTTTAATAAGTGTTTTTCCTAGACAGGAAGAACCTAACCCAAAGAGATTAAAAGGCCCTTTCCCTTGTTATCATCCTTAGTTTTTAGGAAGACTTTAAAGTTGTCTCAAAAATCAGCCACAAAACAGCGATTTAAACACGTTACCCTTTCCCCCCGCTGTTGAATTCCCTTCCCCCCACACAGAATGTGGTCCCAAAGTGCAGTTACCACTTGCTGTGCGGCCTTAAAATCGATCAAATTGCAGCAGCGAGGGGGCTCTGGCGGCCATAAAACCGTAATCAGAGTGATTTCATTTGGCCAGCAAGTTAACGTCTTTGTCATTGACTCGTTTTTTTAACCGAAACGAGTCATAAAACGTGAACAGGGTGCAGGGAGCAGCCTGGGTTGGTGTTGGCAGCTCGTAAAGCCTGCTCCAGGACACGTCAGGACACTGGGCAAAAAATAAATCAAATAAACCTAGCAAATATATATATGTAGGTATATATTGGAATTAATACTGCTTCATCTTTATCCTGTAGCTGTAGCAAGACTTAATGTTCAAGTATCATCAAACAAAGAACAAAAAATCACTCAAGGACAAATAATCCTTTTGATTTCTCCCAGTGAGTCCAGCTTTGTCAGCAGTTTTACATGAGCCAAAAAAGATACAGTACAGAGTAAAGGGAGGGGCTACCAGAAGGTAGAAAGATAATGGAGGGGAAAGGACCCAGGAAAGGACTGCAGTTTGCGTCCAACTTCCACTCTGTTTGCATACAGTTTGTGTCAAATATTTGGAGGAGAGTTCTCCGAGTAGCCGCCCTTAGGCTATATGCCAGAGAATCCTCCACAGTCAGAGTCCTTCCCCATTCCAGTTCCAGTTCCATTTGCATGTGCAAGTAATATAATATATTTGTTGCAGAAATTGTATAGGAAAGTGGAAAATATGACAACGAAAAGCGTGTCCTGCGAGTCCTTTCACAGACTTGGCCGATTAGTCATTGTGGCGGCAAACCAAAAGCCAGTCATTGCAATGCAATTATATAAATTCCTGCGCAAAGAATGGGCTGAACCGGCCAAAGGACTTTCTGGCCACAAGCCATTCATTTATGAATGTTATGGCCATGAGATTTGTGGCTTATTAGTGGTTATGGTTACCAGTGTGTATGGAATTTAGGCTTCATACTTGGAGGGGGGTCTACAATGTCAATGATAATTAATTACAACAATTTGATAGCTTTAATGAAGCACTAATAAAATATGATGAAGCTTAAGGTATTAAATAATACTTTAATTGTGTTAATTTACAGCTTATTAACACATGCAGCAGGTACAACTCTACCTGTACTGTTCAAAAGGACAGCAGTGCATACAAGTTCAGACGTGATACAGGTACAGTTGTGCCCAAAAGCACTCCTCTAGACTTTATTATTCTAAATTGAAATCAGATTTTATTTTAATTAATTTGAACTTAAAATTAAACAAGTTACAACATGAAAAAAAGTACAGTACAGTTGTGCCAAGCGAAAATAGGTCTTGAATAATCAGGAAAAAAACGGAAATAAAAATGGGAAAAAAGAAAGGCAAGCCCCGACTAAATTTAGTTGAATCGGAGGTGGTATGTAATAAATCCAACATCTGCTCGGTGGGAGTGGTCAAGTCCAGTCAGTGCTGGGCCCCCGCCCAGATTTGGTCATGCAACGCCACGGCGGCTGCCATTAGTGAAAGATGCCAAGCACCCACACGCAGCCCACACACACAGAACAAAAAACTCTAGTACTTAAGGTTTTGATTTTGCTTATCGATTAAAATTTCCCTAAGGCACAACAAATTTTGAGCTAGCACTACAGATGCATTTCAAAAGCCTTTTTCTTTTAAGCTAAGAATATATCGCGTTTAATATCATATCGAAAATAATATAAGCTTTGATGTATCGAAGATATCGAAATATCGACAAATATGAAATAATGATTTGAAATTTTAAAATCAATTATAACTCAGGCAAAAATGCTTTAATTTCAATTCGGAAAGCTTTTCTGTGTTAGTTTTAATTCGGTTAATAAATCTGCAATAACAATTAAAAGCTTTTAAAAATTAAATTTTTTTAAAATTACTTTGACAATTTTAATGATGTGTTCCTTATAAAATTTTTAAAATTTTGGTAAATGTTTAAAATTAAGCAAATTAAGCGGATAATTTATAGTTAAAATATCGATTTTATTATATTATCTATCGCTAAAATGTCTTAAATATTGATGCAGTAACGATGTTTTACGCCATTCCTAGATACTTGGTAAAAAATCCTTAATTTTTAGTTTTGAGTTTATTTTAAACATTAAAGTATTTGTTCATTGCAGTGTATTCGCTTGCGTGCCCTGAAGAAGGGCACTAAAAACACAGAAAATGGCAAGTAGAGAAGGGAAAAGGGCGACACGCACACAGGGCAGGGGACATCCTGCATCCTGCAGGCATAGAATTGCAGGAACAGGCACAGTCACAGTCACAGTCACAGCCACTGGCACTGGCACACCCACTAGCACAGGCACATTCCATTCCCCCTTTCTTTTTTCCATTTCCACTAAAACAATTCGTATGTGGCGGTCATAAAGTTGGCTCCAGCTTCAACTCCTGCTCCTGCTCCTGCTCCTGCTCCTGCTCTCTGCTCCTGCTCCCTGCTCCCTGCTCCCTGCTCTCTGCTCCCTGCTAGTGCTGCTGCTGTGCTAATTAAAGCCTGGAATTTTATTATCTCGAAAACAGAGCTGCAAATTTCTGCGTTATCCCAATGGGAGGCTGGGGGCCCCCAAACTCAAAGGATGCGTAGCCCCAGCAAATGGCAGGAGAAGGCCGGCCCAGGGACTGGCAAAAGGCCAAAGGCATTCACTCGAATCCCAAAACAATGCCACGCGCAACAGTTAGCTGCGGTTGCAGTGACCCTGAACCGGACACTGATGCCACCACCCTTCCCTAATAGATGAACAAACACACACCCACGTGGCGAACCCCTCAGGTCAGTCCCGGAAAAAGCCCCCCAAAATAAAAGAACTAAAATCCGATGACATCCAACATGCTGTCCGGATAACCTGTGACAGGTGCATGACGAGATCTGCTTACAATTACCACGAAAACCCAATCCCACCCAAGAGCAAACTCAAACAAAATCCTATAATTCCTCCACAAAACCAATCTCATGCACAGGAATCTAGTCCAGAAATTTACATAGTTTTCCTTGTTTATCAATAGCTGTTCTTAGCTTTGAATATGGCTACAGTATCGATAAGTCAAAGGTTCTATTTAAAGTAGGAACATTAAATAGTTTTCTTGTTATTTAAAAAGCTTTACAAATGTGCTTGTAATTTTAATACATTTTTTTTAATATTACTAGAAAAATGTGCACTAAATGTTTAGATATATATTTTTTAGCGATAGCTACAGCATCGATATAGCGTTCTTGCAGTGTTGTGTGCCCCGAAATTATCTCCTGTGAATATGGAATATTAAGTTTCGGCAACTTTTCACTACAAATTGGATTACCCGGCAAAAGCCGCTGGAATATGTCTCAGCTGTAATTAGCTCAGCGGCTGACCCGGCAGAGTGTGGCTCAAAAGGTAATTCAATAAAGTCCGAGAGTCCGGCCAAGAATCGGATGCATTCTGATGCATCCTTGGCCATCAATTAGGGCGACGACACGTGTGTCGCAAAAATAAAATTGATGACAAAAGGAGCGGGGGGAGCAGGGCCCAGGCGGTGGCCAGAATTTTTCAGGAATAAGATGAGGATGCATAACCATCTTATTATTTATACATTGTGCTCATAATATTTGGGTTTTAGGTCAATTCACTTTCCCCAGCTTCAACTTCAACATTTATTAGTTGCATTTAAAACAATTTTAATGGAAATTCTTCAGTGCCAAAAATCCATTTAAGGGCTCCAGCCTCCATCCTTTTCTTCCCCAAAAATAATACTCCGAGGGGAGCTGGGAGCAGGGGAGCAGGGGAGCAGCCCCACGCTCTCTTCCTGATATGGTCGCAAAAGTTAATGAAATTAGCGCTGGGGCTTTTCATATTTTATGACTTTGTGCCGTAATTAAAATGCAAATGTGTTTGATTAAAAGCCGCATAGTGAAGGAGCCGCGCAGAGGGGGCAGAGGCAGTGTCTTCGCGGGGACTTGGTTTTCAATTACTTTGAATTAATGGATTTCAACAAAAACTACAAGTCACCTAGATTAAGGCCCAGTCATATTAAGTCTAAGCTGCAAGAACATGAATTAACCATCATTTATAAATATATGTATATAACTTGTTAAATATTTAAATAGATATATATATATTTCGATTATTAAAATAATATATTGCTAACAACTTCTTTTAATACCAAATAAAATACGTATTTGTTGTATTAATTTTTGTACAGATTGCAGGCTACAGAGTTACTTTTCTACGTATTTAAAGATATATATTTAATTATGAAAATAATTTATATGTACAAGAAAGGCAATAAAAAAGGATGTGATGTTTGGAAATTTAACTTCCAAATGCACTAAATATTTTGGTAATTTGTTTATTTAAAGGAAATCTAAGCAATATTTTACTTTATGCGCAGTCCCAGTTAAAGGGTTATTGGGGAGTTAGTTCTTGTTGTATATTTTTAGGGAAAAAAAAACAAACAATTAAAGTTATGAAGCTAAAAATTAACTAAGATAGCAAGCAAATAGTTTTGCATAACCGAGCAGGAGGGCTCTAAGCTCAGCACTTACACTGTAATTATATAAGACTCTAAGACCCTGAGAACATTTGGGGATGAGTTTTGAGGGAATTCCCACTTACCGAGACTCAGGTCGTAGGCGCATATGTAATCGGATGTGGTGAACTGGTACGTCAGGGTGGTCTTGCCCACGCCGGAGGCGCCGAGCATGGCAATCTTGAAGGCGGGCACATTCGGATCTCCGTCCGGTGGCCTGTCCCCCAGCACCATGGGATCCCCCCCGTCCACGACTTCTCCGGAGGCCCGCGATGCGTTGCTATGGATGATGGGTGAGAGGGGAGAAAAAATACACACAAAAATCAATGGGGGTTCCAAGAGGTAACCAAAAAATCACCAGTGCTGTCGCTGCATTCAGTTTTCCTTCATTAATTATATGTTTTTATTTAGCTTGCAGGGTATTTTAATTTCAGTCAAGAGCTTACAAATGAGGGAAGGAGTCATTTCCGACCCCGTTCAATAATTAATAATAAATTTGAATTAAAAAAATTATTCAATTAAGTATGCAGATTTTTAAAGCTGTTGAAAACTATCACAGAAAAGCTCTCCGAAATAAAATTAATGGATTTTTGTCCAAGTTATGAACAATATTGGTAATAAAAAGCAACCCAATTTTTAAAATTATTTGAATTAGAAAACAGAGAAAACCCCAAGAAAAATCCAACACAAAATTAAAACTTAATGAAATCTTCTTCTGGACTTTTTAACCTGATTTTCTGTACTTGTTTTTGGAAGTATTTAGAATGCTGACAGCACTGATAAAAATAACAATAATCAGACAAGCGACGGCGGCGGCGGTGGCGGCTTTCCTTTGACAATGAGACACAAAAATGCCCTGGCATTGTTGCCACACACTCATCTCCATCTTCATCTTCATCTTCATGAGCATCAGCATCAGCATCAGCATCTCTCCGCGTCCATCACGGCCCTTTTATCAGCCCGTTGTTAATGGCAGCGGAAATTGTTTGGCGTGGAAATTGTATGAAATTAGTGCCGACTATATGGACGACGTGCGAATGCCGCACGTCTCGCCTGGCATTGTTGTCGCCATGCGAACTGCCACTGTCTCCGTGGGGATTTATTGTCATTTTATAAACAATTTATTGCCAGCCAGCAGCCACCAGCCAGCAGCACAGCCACTCGTCGTGTTCACTGAGTCGGTGAACCACTCCTGAACTCACCTATTGTGACGATCCAGGCCGCTGGTGGAGGTGCCCGTGGATGTCACGGATTTGATCGAACGTGACCTGCGGCTCCTGCGAATAAAACAGAAATATATTATGGGGAAAATCATTTACAAGTTGCAAATTATATTATGAGGCAAATCATTTACAAGTTCCATTTTATGTACTCATTAAACATTCAATATTTCTATTTTAATTCAAATTAATATTGAATGGTATTCCTTTTTGTTGGACATAAAACTCACCTTAGGGAGTCGCCCAAATTACAAACCCCGTGAGAGGTTATACTGAAGCTACGTAAGCGATAGTAGCCCATGTCCGGATCACCGGTATGGATGGCGGACCGGCGCATATCAGCCAATCGGGGCTGTAAAGACATAAATATATATATATGTACATAAAGAAATAAATATATAAAGAAATAAATATATAAAGAAATATATTTATTAAGAAATATATATATATTTATATTATATATTTATTAAAAAATATATTTATTAAGAACATAAAGTATTTATAAAATATGTATCATCAGCTTATTAAGGTGAATTTTTTGAGAGAAATGATATGAGATTTTATGTTAATTATGTTAGCTACAAATTGAATTTTGCTTCGGGTATATTTTTTATTTGAATTTAAATTACTACTTTTTAAAGACTAGAAAAAAAAGAAAGATTATTGGTTTTACTTTTTCATGAAGCTCTCCATAATGTTGTTTATAAAATAACCATTTTATTTTTGTACAATAGAAAAAATCGTATACGCATCTTCTTAAGTATTTCCCTTGCTCAGTCAGAAATGTGTGTTTTAAGCTTTATATATTTTTGAACAAACATATAAGAATTCTTTTAAAATATAATAAAAAAAAATGTAATGCATGGGTCTTAATTAAGATAATATAATTCCTGAAGTATTTTTAATTTTTAATAACAATTGAATTTTTAATCTATTTCCTTACGCTTTTTTAAATAATTTTCTAATAGAAAAAAAATCCTGTTTAATCTCTAAAAAAATTACGTATTTCTTGAAAATGTTCCTTTGTTAGACTCAAATTTTCATATATTTTCATTAAGCTTCCTGTAGATTTTTTTTTTATTTGTAATTGAAGTAACTCCTCTGCAAAACTCTGCAAAAAAGTACGTATACGTAATGTGCGTGCTTTTAAGAACATTGCGTATACGCACCGCTCACCGAACCCAATCAAGTACAGCAACAGTTGGTTTTTAATAAAAACGTATGTATATATATATTTAGATGCAAAGATGCAAAGAAATTCCCGACTAAGTTGTAGGCACAAACTGAATTGCGAATTAAATTGTGTTGGCATCAAAAAAGCAATCGGGCTGCAAGCGCACTTGTACCTTCAATTAGCCAGTGCCATAAGGTGTGTGCATAGAGGCTTTATCCAGGCCTTTTATTTCCGGTTGCAAAAGGGGCAAAGCGAGCTGCTGTTACTGCCAATTCCAGAGCCAAAGACACACACACACACACACACATATTTTTGCGGTTGCACAAAAGTTTCCCATTTTTATTCTCTGTTCTGTTCTGTTCTTTTCTTTTTATTTCTTGTTTTTTGTCTGCCTCCAGGGTCTCTGTTTTATACTCTCGCCTTCTTTTTGGGTGTGGATGAGGATGAGTGCGACTGCAGCCGACAAGTTGCCACCGCTCACTTGACACTATTTCGCATTTAATGCCTGCACATTCCCCATGCAGTCCATGCAGTCCCTGTGCCGAGTTCAGTTCTGGCCCGGAGCCATCTACGTGCTTGCCATTGATTCGCTTTGAAGGTTTCTCGCTCACTTTAATTGCACACAGCAACAAGAACTTGGGGTTTGTGTTTAAAATATATATTTTTGGAGGTATTTAATGTCTTATATTTAAAATTAATACTTTGAGAATTGTAGAAAGTTTACTAATTAAGTAAAATGTGCTTTGTGCCTATTTAATTCCTAAAAAAAAAATCAATCAATATTACGTATACGCAACTTTTTAGTATTTTGTAGTATTTTTAAAGTTTTTTATATTTTAATTAAAATATAAATTTTCAATCTTTCCTCTTTAATTTTCTCAAATTGTTGTTAAGATTTTCTTTTTAAACCTTCCAGCTTTTGAAACTTTAAACTTTTTGTTTCTATTTTAAAAACACTTCTTTTAAATATATATAAAAAATTATGTAGTATTAATTGAATTATTTTTCTTAGTGTTTTTTTTGTTTTTCAGTATGTTTTTTCCAATGAAATCAATCGAAACTGAAAAGTTAGCGCATGAAAATGATGGAAACTTTGTAGTCCATCGACCACAACCCGCAACTATTTTGAGTTAGGGTCGATGCACCTGAATGTTCCACATTTCCCGCTGCCGTTCCCACGCCCACTGGGAACTCCCAGAAGGAGACAGAGGGAGCCAAGTGAGCCGAAGGTGCTGCAAGCAGCATGTGCAGCTGAGCATTGCAGGTGGCAGACTCGAGCAATTTCACAAACTAATTACATTAGCCACGGCGTCTAGGACTAGGACTAGCCTGGAGTGCTTGCAAAACAAGCGTGTCCTTATGGCTTTGCGGGGAAGTCAGAAAATAAGAGGCGCATCAACGCAATCGCAGCCATAAATCCTTGTTAATGGCACATCAAAGCCATAAGCAGACCGAAAAGGATATGGAGAAACTATAAGATAAACTATAGGAATGTGTATCGAGGGGTAAAGTAAGATATAGCATGGAAAATATTGTATATCGAAATTTTAAGCATCGAAATTTTAAACATCGAAATTTTAAACACCAAAATTTTAAACATCGAAATTTTAAACATGCAAAAATAATATAATCGAAAAATAACCAAACAATAAATATCAATTCTTTATTAATCGCCAATAAATCAAACGCCACTTTCAAATATTGATTGTTTATTGAATTTGGCATCAAATGTCGATATAATAACGATATTCTTTCTTTTCTGTCAGCCTAAGGATAAGTTATAAGTTATACCACTCAAAACTATAATTTCCTGAACGAAGTTTTTAGATAAAGTGAAAAAATAAAAAGAAAATAAAATAAATATAAATAGTTTAAAAATGTCTCATTGATTACTTAGGAGTAAGTATTGAAAGTATCGAAAAGGGTATGCTAATTCTTACATTTTTTAAATGTGAAGATGAAAAGGAATTTTCTAGTGGCCACCAGGAATTCAAAGATACGTCCAAAGAACTGCCAAGTTGCGCCTTGATTATGGCGATGTGCCAAAAAATAGGAGAAGAAACTAAAAAAATAAAAAAGGCGTTGCAGGCCGCACAAGGTGGCCGCACAAGTGGGATTTTCGTGGTAGATTAACCAGGGAAATGGAAACGAACAGTTGGGGAATCCCCCTCTCCCTTGACAGGATTAGCTGGCGTCACACAGCAAAGGCTTAAGCTCAAGGCAATGACCCGGCCAAAAGGGAGGAGCAGGCCAGGCCAGGCCAGGCCATGCATCAAATGCTCAGTCATGCTGAATGCTGAATGCTGCAAACTTGGCCACAAACACTTGCACCCGACCCAGACATCCCCAGATACATGTGTAATCTTTGCCTCGAGTTCATCCTTTCAACTATTTTTGGGAATATTTCACCGCCGAGTGGAGTGGAGTGGAGTGGCGAGTGCTAATGGGTGTCCTTAAATGGCCTTTGTTCCTTCCTCCTTCCCCGAACGGACCAAGTTTCAATTACTTGTGTCGGCAGTCCCATGTCGATGATAATTCCCTAGAGCCCTGCTCCTTGAATTTGCTTAACTGACTGCTTCCCAGAGGGCATGAGGATGAGATGACTGACGAAGTGTTGGCCAACAAAATAAATAGTTGCAATGACTGGACCCGTTTTTTTTTTTTTCTCTCTCTAACAAGTCCTGACGTGCTTGGAATTCCATTTGTTGTCTGTTTATCTGTCATTTGTCATGGTTTTATTATGTGCTTAAAATGGGACTTTTTTTTTGCATATATAAAGCCATATTATTGCATTTTTTGGGTTAATTTTTAAGAAAGCGAGTTTTTTAATAACTGAAACTTGAGATAACTCTCAAGAGATGATTCAAGGATATTTTATAAGTGTATATAAATTTAAAACTGAACTTATTTCTTTGCTAATTTAACAAGCTTTTGGATTTAGGAGGAAATTATTAGCTGAAGTTAATTGATTAATTGAAATTTTTAGTTTATATCAAACTGGAAGGTATATAATACATTTTATGATATAATACATACACAAAAATATCAAATAAATATAGAAAAATTGCATAATATGAGCATAATGTGAAAATATCAAATAAATATCCATCTTCTCTATCGAAAAATATCGCGTTCATAATCTTAAACTTTAATATATGTATATCACCCTTTTAAATAACAAAAAATCGTATTTAACTTTATAATAACGATATTATCGATGGATATCGAAGGGAACACACTTTTGGGACATATAATTCAACATTATTTCAAAAGGTATTTCAATTTTTATATACATATAAAACTTAAAAATATTGAAAAACTATTTGAAATTTATTTGATATTTTTCTGATTATTTGAGACCTATTTATCGAACTACTGTTCGATTTATGGCAACTTTGAAATATCGATTTATGTGTAGAAATCATAGCAACTCACCCTTCGGCTCTCTGCTGGCATGCTGGATGTTCTGAGGCGTTGGCGTTCCAGCTGAGAGCGTCCTGGTTGTGATGATGATGATGTAGACACAACATTGGCTGCGGCCACCAGGCTGGCCATATTGGAGTTGGAGGCACTGCCTCCTCCGAAGGACTCGCCCACGCCCACGCCGCGCTCCCGCTGCTGCTGCTGTTCTTGCTGCTGTTGCTGCTGCTGTTGCAGTTGCGTTTGCGTGGACTTGGCGGTGGTACTTTGTCCCGAAATCACCATGACCGGGGACAGCGAGTCGCTGGAGGTGGCATCGGGGCCACTAGTCACCTCGGCGACAGCAGCTAAGGTGCTGCTTGAGCCACCCAGAAATCCCAGACCAACGCCTACACTGAGATTGTGTGCTGACCCGCCCGGCAGGCCTTCACTCCCGTTTCCCAACCCACAAATCAAGCTGCCTACTCCTCCTCCTCCTCCTCCTCCTGACCTATCGCCAGCCGCAGCTCCTGATGCTCCTCCGCCTGGCATCATGTCCGCGGCATCCAGTCCAATGGGACCGTATTGCGGGGACACTGCTCCGGAAATGACCTGCTGGAAGGTTAGGACGCCAGCGAGGGACATGCGATCCCTGCAAATAAATCGTACGTTTAGGGTATGATAAGAAATATTTATAAAATATATAAATAATGAGCAGAAAATAAGCTCAATTTGAGGAACATCGAATTATTAACACCTAAATTTGTCTAAATTGTGTTCAGTTAGGCTTTAAAAATAGAAAATTATACTAATAATATATTATAATAATTATAGGTATACTTTTCGAATATTTTCATTTTAATGTGGTTTCCTTAAAACAAGATAAACAGTCCAAAAAAGTCTTATAGGTTGTTAAGTTATTTATATATTTAAACAAGTGGAAATTTAAATTGAATTATAATCTTTTATATATTTAACTGAGTGCAGTTTTAATCTTAATTGTATTCTGATTTCCTCTCACTCTCTCTAGTTTGTATATTGACCTACAAAAACCGACAAAAATCGAGAAGAAATTAAATTGCATCTCATAATTGGATCACTTGGCCGCCGCCGCCGATGCCCCCAATGAAAAACCCTAATTGAAAATGTTCCGAGCTCCCGGGCTAGCTTTTAGTGCAACTAACCCTTTGTTGTTCGGTTCCGCCTAAAACCTAAATTTTCTGTATTTAGTTAGTGGGTGGTGGGTGGTGGGAAAAGGTCAATTCGTTAATTCGAGCTAAAAGCTAAAAGCCAAAGAGCTTTCCAGTGAACATTTTGCAACTTGCAACAGCATGCATGTAATTGTTTTTGCAAAATAGCTAGAAATTCATGAGTACTAATTGAATCAAAGCCTTGCTATGGCTAAAACTTATTAAATTAAATATTCAATTATAAAGTAGTGCCAGAGCAGCTCTCACCTGGCGCTGCTGCTATGCGAAATGCGCTGAAAATCCTCGGGGTCCAAGGGGGCGCCTCCGATGCTGTTGCGAGTCCCGTAATTGTACTCCGAATGCAACAGGTTGCCGGCTATCGAAGAGGCCCGTCGTCTGTTCAAAATCGGCGACTTTTGGGCTCTGAGACTCTGCTGAAGAGATAAGAAAAGAGAAAATATATATTATAGTGGCTTGTAATTATATATAATTATTGGGTTTTACGTTATATTTCTAAAGTTCCTCCAGAAGGTATCAAAATATCTTTAATGTTTGTATTTAATAAGTTAAAAATGATCAATATTATTGGATAGATTTTATTTTAATTGTAATATGAAAAATTATGGCATTAACTTTAAAAATTTATATTATTGATAAATAACCGAAAAATGTTACCTAATTTGCCTCTTTTTTAATTCAAGCATATCGATTTATCGGACTTATATCGGAACCCTTAAAAAATATCGATTTTTACAGCTATCGAAATGTAATTTCAATTTTTCTGACACATCTAGTTTCTACCGAGTTACATATATTATTACTTATAATTATTTACCGTTAATATTAATTTATTTTATTTACATTACATTGTATTTATGATTAATTATATTTTCTTTTTTTTTTAAACTTACTCGACTGCCAGTTGGATTTTGGGCGGCATTGAGGAAGTCGTTGTAGGTGCTGAGCGGCGGCACTGTGGTTGGATTCGAGTCCGTGCTGTAGTCCCATTCCTCCACCGGAAACTGCTGCTGCTGGTGGAGGTGGTGATGCTGCTGCTGCTCCAGGAACTGCTGCTGCTCCTCCACACCATAGCCCTGTTGATGGGACTCAAACTGGACCTGCTGCTGGTGGGCATCGAACTGCACTTGCTGTGATTCGAACTGTACCTATTCAGAGGCGGAAAAGTAAGAAGAAGTAAATAAAAGATTAGAGACCTGCCTTTACTATATTTTATATAATATAAATAATATAAAAAATATTTTTATATTTTTATATTTTTAAACTTAAACTTATTTCTACCTGTGGCTGCTGCTGCTGCTGGGGCTCAAACTGCACCTGCTGCAGCTGTGTCAAAGACTGCTCCAGGGCCTGACTGTAGGCATTGTAGGCCGCCGCTGCCGCTGCCGAGGTGCTGGCTCCTCCCTGGCCATAGGCCGTGGCCGGAATGGCGGTCAGGTTGCTGCGACTGCCGAAGCCGCTTTGCTGCTGGACACGCTGCAGGGCCGCCTCGCGGGTGTGGTAAGCCCCCAGGCCACTGTGCGTGGGCGGAGTGGGCAGAATGCGATGTTGCTTCAGATGAACCAGAATCTGCTGTTGCTGCTGCTGTTGCTGCTGTTGCTGATGCTGCTTTTGAGGCTGCTTGAGGATCGGCTTGAGCACATTGTAAGCCAGCTGGTGGGGAGCCGGCGACGGCACCGGGCCCTGGTTGCTGCTGCTCAGACTGAGGCTGTCGCTCTCGTCGCAACTGGCATCTGAGGACCCGAGCCACGGACAACAACCAGGATAAGGTTGAAATTGAAATGGTAAACAAAATTAATATTGCAAAACATCTCGGCACAAGGGCAGGGCAATAAAACTCAGCACAATAGGAGGAAAATACTATACAAACTATGTATGGCATGTACATAGTTCCCAGGAACATAAAAATAATACAAAAATATATGAGAGCTACGCCCTTGAATATTTGCCACCATATGTACATAGGTGTCCAGCTTTGTTGTGAGTTATTAAATATTTAAAACATGAAAACTCATTAAGTGGGATTTTGTGCCTGCATAAATAATGAATTATAATTAAAATAGGGTCTCTGTCATTACCAATGTCAATAAAAATATATTTTTTCCCTAGGCATTACATGTATTTTACAATGATTTCATTAAAAAGAGACTTTAAACAAAAGAATCCAACTAGGACGTGGAAAGTAAATAAACGCATTTCTATGGAATTCAGCAACCATCAAAGTTCAAACCACAAAAATCATATTAATTAAAAAAGTTGATCTAATTAAATGCATTAACGTTGATAAATGACAAATAAACAAGCGCAAGATAGTCAAAAAAGTAAACAAATATATTAAGTAAATTGTACTTTTCACAATAAATGCAATATTTAACTAACTTTCTTTATGTTTTCTCTCTTAAATAATTTTTAATTGCATCCTGAGAAAGCTTTGCATTTTGTGCAATTTGAATCAAAGTGACAAAAAAAATTATGGGCCACAACAAACAGTCTCTTTATAATTTCCTTTTTGCCAGCTTCTAGTTTCTCTGAAAATCCAATTTAAATTACAAGGGAAAATCACACACTTCGGTCCGATTTTATTTTCTAATTGTTCCGGCCGAGCACGAGCGGTGTCCAGGGCCACCTTGAGATAGATATTTGTATGGGAACTCCAAGAGTGGCACCTGCGGGTAGCGAGTGTGTGTTTGTGTATTCCCAAGAATTATGTGCCCCAAGTTGAAGTCAAATATGAAAATGTTTTGCCAGCAAAGACCCCGCAAAAAGCAAGGAGCAAAGGAGCAAAAAGCAAAAAGCAATGAGAAAAAAAAAAAAGTCAAGAAACTTTTCCGAGACATTTCCCAAAGTCAGAGTGTATGTATGGGGAATTTGCCTTCTGTTTGCTTTGCTGTTTACATGTTTATAGCCCAAGCTTAAGTTTTCTCTCTTCCACTTTTCCCAAACAACAAAAGGAAGAAAGAAGCGAAAAAATTTAATAAACTTTGTGTGTGCCTCGTCGTCGTCCTTGCTGGGCGCCACAAAAAAAATGTCGGTTTAGACTCCGGAACATGGCTAAAAATATGGTCACACCCACTCCCACACACACACACACATGACAGGTTGGCACACGTACGTACACTCGCGACCCAAGGTATGCCCAGTTAAATACGAAATACGAAATACGAAATATTAAATATTAAATATTCATTTGGCTTTAAGGAAGTCTGACACGTAGAAAGAGCGCAGCGTCGACCTGTCACCTTGTCTGGCAACTCCAAAAAAGTGTGGCCAGCAGTGACATTTCAACTGAACAAGCTTAAACACGCTTGAAAATGCTTTTAGCTATATAATACACTAATTTCCTATTTTATTTTTAGCTTACTATTGAAACAACTTCATTTTATTAATTTTCTGTTTTGAGTTTAAATTATTAAAGATATTTTTTATTTTCCTGTTTAAAAATTCTTATTTTAAAAATTATTCTGAAAAAAAAAGAACCCATAAATTCATATAAGAACAAAGCCTGGGACATACACCCCCACCCACCGCAGGATCATAAAAATCCTCCGCGTCGGAGTTTGTCTAGCGAAACTTTCTATCGGCGGTGCTTACTCTTAATTAGCTTGGGAATTTTATTACCCAGCCAGGAGCCGCGGTGGCAGGACTGGAAAACTGTTGCCAAGGCGGAGGGGGAGGAGAGTGCCTTAAACTTGGAGATTCAAAGTCTATATTCAGTCATTCATTCAATCATTCCATTGAATTCATTCACTCCTCAAGGCTCAATCATTCGATTAATGAGTTCTGCTTCCCTCCGCCTTATTTTTTGTGTGCATTTTGGGGCTACTCCGATTAATCATAAGCGGCTTCAAACATTTCTCCGGCTCCCCGAATTAATCACCGTGAAGTGCCCGGTAAGAAGGAGCTCTCATTCATCTCATTCAACAGTTTACCAAATGCAATTAAGTGGACAAAGGCGAATACTTTTTGTGGGCCAAATATACGCGTATCCTTTTACCTTTTACCGCCGCTTATCCTCTCTCTTCCCCCCACGAAATCTGCAAAAAGGATTCGAGTCTCAGCGGGACCTTTTTCTGCTGTTCATTTGCCACTTTTTAAGTTGATGTTTAATTTTCATTTTGGGCCCGCTTCCGGCTGCTGGCTTCTAAAACGACCCAGAGTCTAATATCCGTGCGGCTTTGATTATCAAAAAAAAAAAAAAAAAAAAAGCTTGGGAGGAGGAGCAGCAGGATTTTAAGATTCATTTCCTTACACATTCAGCTGTTTCAGCTCTATTTCAAGTATTTATTAATGCTTATCTGAGGCTGTATCTATCCATAAAAACTAGCTAAAAGTGGCAGCACTTTTTAGTTACATTTTGAAAATAAAACGTAATTTAACAAGTGAACAAGTTAGCCAACACTGTTGTATGAGAGATTAAGTTATGCAACACAGTATTGACTGTACAAATAAAATGCACAAAACAAAAGCTAATGGCTCTGGTAACTGGCAAATAGGAGGAAGAACAAATTGAGTTAAGAAGCCAGCTAAAACGAGAACCAGGAGTTGCCTTGTCCAGCCTGTCCTGTAAAGGCCTTTAGCTTGATAATGGGCTTCCGGTCTTAAGTGCTTTAAACTGGACAGCAGACAGCAGGCAAGGAGACAGCAGACCGCAGACAAGGGACTCCCTTTGGAGGTGCCACAAAACAACCATAATTGCATCAATGTGGCAACAGCAACTTGTTTCGTTTCATGGTCTTTTCTTTTAGGATTTACCTATAAATAGGTAGCAATTTCCGTACATACATATTTTGTGTACCGATTCGAACCATTTTCTTCTTATATTTTCTGGCCTAAGAGTGGGGCGGCTAGTCCCAAATGTAGAGCACATGCAGCCAGGCAGGAAATAGCACGAATTGGGGCCAGGTGTCGCTCGCTGGCATGGCAAACAAGTCCAAGGGACAAAGTCCTTAATTTACCTGCCTGGCCCTGCACCACGATGCAAGCACGCACTTCCGGGACTGGGAATGGGAATGTGGTTTTTTCCCCTGGCGTTGGTCGGTGGACTAATTCCGTAATCAAGCGCCGCCAGTCCTTCCATGCAGCGCCTGCATTTCCGCTTTTGATTAGCCATCTGGCTTTTAATTGCGCTTTACAACACTGTCAGCCAGCTGATAAGCGGGGGAAAATGTTGGGAATGCGAGAGAACTGTTTTACATGCTATTTTTGAAACCCCTTAATAAAATATAAATATATAAGTATAATATAAAATATATATAAATAATATTAAATCGTTATATTTATATTTTTCCAGCACAGGTGGGCAGCCCAACCTAGTTGGGCAACACTAGGAATAAATTATGCAGTACTGGCATTTAGAAAACAAGTTATGCAACACTGCAAATAAGAAAATAGCTTTGTAAGCACAATTTACAAGAAAGCGGATTCTTGGTGAATATAAATAATTAAAATACAAATTTTTGTTCGTTGCAATTGCCATTTTCAGTTGCAGTTCGTATCGCAGGACCAAGGAGCGGTGGAAAATTGGAAAATGCCACGCAAGAAAAACAAGCCCATCGTGTACAAGGTGTGCATACCCGGCGGCATGGAGTCGGACGAGGAGGAGATGGAGGCGCAGTTTCAGCACCTGAAGGTCAGCCGCATTGCGGACATCACCCTGGGTGCCGGGATCGATGGGCGCAACTTCGACGCCACACTGGACACCGAAGCGGAGAAATTCTTCAAGAGGTTTCGCGGCAAATGGGACATGTACAGCTGGAAGAAACCGCAGTTGCGCCAGGAGTTTGGCCAGGCTCTGATGAGCCACTCGGAGCCGACACTGCTGTTGGCTCTGAAGATATTCGCCAATTGTGCCAATGCCAGCAGCAGCACTATAATTCCCAAGAGCTTGTCGCACTTCGTGCTGGACACGGTGTGCAAGCTACATGAGGAGCACCCCGAGGAGAGCTGTGATCCAAACACCAGCATGATTGCCTTCAACTTTGTGAAAATGTCTGGCAGGCTGAGCCTCAACAAGGCTATGATCCATGCCTACGGCCTGCGCCACATACGGGAGCAGTTGCTGCCCAAATTGCGCGACCTGCTGGAGGCGGGGCACGTCAAGGAGGTAACCGAGTGGACCATAGGCCTGCAGCTAACGCACCACTTCGATATGATGGAGCTGGCCTTTCCGCTGATCGCAAGCGAGAAGTTACCGCTGGCCGAGGAGTACCTGGACCTGGCCACCGACCAGCGGCTGCCTTTTGTCAAATTTCTCGACTCGCTGCTCCACAAAACCAAGCCGGTCATCCAGTTCTGCGAGCCTCTGCTGGGGCGCTACAAGAATCTCAGAATCTCACACAACGTGCTCAGCTACAAGCCCATGGCCAGGATTGTGGCGCGGCTGGTCGAGAGGTACGGCTTCGACGATGCCGCGAGGCCCAACTACAAGTTCACCAAGACCTGCGGCTACCTTTACCACCTGCATCGCGAGTACAACAAGAAGCGCATCAATCGGGCCAGTTTCCGGGAGCTGGTGAGCGTCCATGCCTATGATTATGAACTAAGCAAGAGCTTTGTATGCTATTTGGCCGCCGCGCGGGCCCATTCGGAAGCCATTTACTGGTTCAAGCAGTTCAAGCTGAAGCCGGACGATTGCCCCCAGGAAATCAAGTCGCAGATCAGAGCAAAGTCGCGGAGAGGCGGCGGCTCTACTAAGAAAGCTGGCAAGAAGGCCGCCACCGTTGTGACATGTGACATGTACCTAACCATGGATCTGCCGGACAATTGCTTGAACTTTGTGGACACGGCCGGGCAGTTTGAGCGCATGTTGCTCGACCTGCAGCAGGAGCGCCACATATACATGGACTCCGAATGGGTGCATAACGTGTGCGGTGACAGCCAGCTGTGCGTTCTCCAGTTAGCCACCAGGAAGAATGTCTACTTGATCGACTGCCTGGCCCGGGAGAGTCTTCGTTCGGAGCACTGGCGCTCGCTGGGCTCGCATATCTTCAACAACGTCAATATCCAGAAGGTGGGCTTCGCCATGGGCAATGATCTGAGCATCCTGCAGCGGTGCCTGCCGCTGCAGTTGCACCTGCAGGCGCCATACCATTACCTGGACCTGAGCACGCTCTGGCTGGAGCTGAAGAAGCAGCCGTTGGGAGTGGAGCTGCCGTACGGCAATGTGGACAAGGCTGGCGATGGCCTCACCGATCTCTCACTGCTGTGCCTGGGCAAAAAGCTAAACAAGTCCAACCAGAGTTCTAACTGGGCCAAGCGACCGCTGCGTCGCGATCAGATGATCTATGCAGGTGCCTAGAGAGAGAGAGACTATCCAATCCCATCCTATCCTATGAAGTTACTAATGCTTACTAATTATTTTCCCTTCCAGCCCTCGATGCCCGCTGCCTGCTGCTGATCCACAACACGCTCCTGGCTCGCGTGTCCTTCATCGGCGCGGCCATTGAGAAGAGCATTGATAGGAACAATTTTCAAAGGCGCGGATCTTGTTGAAGATCCTCAAGTTGAAGAACATTTAATAAGCGGGGCAGCTTAACCAAAAGGGACTGTGTACAAATCAAATGCAATCGAAGAGGGATTACTGACTGAAAAATGAATTATATAATTAATCTATTAGTTAATTATTAATTATGATTCAAGTGTGAATATTATTGCAATTATTCACAATTATTCCCTGCTTTATTTATACTCGGAATAAAAGCAATTAAAAAATTAAAGAAGGAAATTAAAAGCCTCGAATTTAAATGCAATTCTATTTAATTTTCTGATATTTAACTAATTACTCTTCTTTAAATATTTATAAACGTGTCAAAATATTGCTTTAGTTTTACAAATCTCTTCAAAACACTCACCGAAATCGAATGCCCGCTCCAGGATGACCGAGTGCCGGGCCTGGCCGCGCTCCTGCCGCTCCTGCAGGCTCTTGTTCTTGGCCGCCGCCGCCGAGAGGCTGGGCGAGGAGGATCTCGCCTCGTCACTGGACGTGGTGGTGGCCAGTGGTGGTGGTGCCAAGATCTTGATGCTCTTCGCTGGCTTCGTCGGCTGCAGTGGCTGTGGTGGTGGTGGTGCATAGCCATAGACATAGCCCTGCAGCTTGATCACCCCGCAATTGTCCTCGCCGTCGGGTCCGAGGCGCTTCTGTTTCTCCCTCAGCCTCTCGCAGTCACAGACCAGGGTCACATGCTTCTGGCCGGGATTATCGGCCTGCGAGTGCTGCTGCTGCTGCTGGTGCGAGGGCTGGGAGACCGACTCCTGGTGGAGGCAGCAGTACTTGATGTGCTTGCACAGCTGCGTGCTGTTGCTGGTGCTAGTGCTGTTGCGATCCAATCCAGGCGAAGCTCCTGCTGATTTCATTTTCTGTCCGTGATGATTTTGACTCTGGCTTAGGTCCAGACCGCTGCCGCCGCCACCGCCGCCGTTACTAGGACCCGGACCCGGATCCGGTCCCATTCCGGCGGAGTTCAAGCCATTGGTGCTGAAGCTAAGCGAGGCCCGGGAGCGACGCAGCGAGCTGGTCCGACTCCCGATGCTGGCGGAGATTAAGTCGCCGCCGCTGCCGCCACTGCCGCTTCGGCTGCGCGACTGATAGACCGACATGTTGTGCTGAGAGGGTAGAGAAGTTCCAAGTTCCAGGTTCCCCAAGGATGTGTAGCTACTCACCTGTTGTTGTTGCTGTTGCTGTTGGCCCTGCGGCAGCTGCTGCTGCTGCTGCTGTTGTTGGGATGGGATGTTGGGGGGATGGTAGTGGCGGCCAGGACGGCCGCCGGAACTGTCTCCCCCGCTGTGGCTCCGCATGCTGCCGCCGTAGCGCTGACGCTGGACGGGCACGGGGCTGTTCTGGCGGGGAATTACCTGCGAATGATGGGGGGGAGAGGAATAATATTGCTTGGTTACTATCAGTAGTTCGTTACAGTTACAGGTTACAGGCGGCGGCTGTTAGGGGAAGGGTTTCGAGGTTTTCGAGGTTTCGAGGGGTCAAGGATCCGAACATTTTCGGACAGGGACTACCTTATCCTCCAGGAGATTGGCAAAGAGCCCCATATGATCCTCGTCTTCGTTCATCATAGCAAAGAAGTTTTTAAAAGTGTCCGGAAACGAGGCCGGAAACTGGCCACGCGCCTCCAGTTTGGTATCCATTATCTCTTTTTCTTCTCTTTTTTTATTTCTTATTCTCTTTTCTTATCTTTTTTTTTTTTCTTATTCTCTTTTCTTCTCCTTTTCTCTTTTCTCTTTTCTCTTTTCTTCTATTTATATTCTTTTCTTTTCTTTTTATGTTTTTGTATGAAAAAATCTTTGGTTTAGGTTTTGGTTTATTATTTTTTTTCAAATACATATATTTTTTTTTTTTTGGTCCGTCGTCGAATGCAACCGCAGACCAAGTAACATGCAAGGAAAGAACACGCATCGAGGTTAGAATAGGACAGCGAAAGCGAAAGCGATGAATAAGGAACAAAGGAGAGCAAAAAACACAACGGAATTAACAAATTACAAGTTAGAATTTGAAATAAATTGCAAATTAAAGCCATATCTTAGTCTCTGTCTGTGCTGTTTGCTATCAATATCAATATTTGTATTTTCAATCGATATTTGAATTTTATATAGCGATGTATTTCGACAAATTTGTCTTGGGGAATTCATATTTAGGTTTCCAGTTTTCAAAACAAGTAAAAAAAAATTAAGTATTTCATTTTGTTTTTAGTTAGTAAAATAAATAATCGATGATACATTTTCCGTAAAACTTTTCCCCGATTTTAAAATAAAACCCACACACCTCTTAAGCATTCTAATCCTGTTTAAATTTATTCATTCATATTTTCCGTATCAAAAATCGGATCTCTCGCTGGCTGCGATTAGGATTAAGGCCCCAATACCCAGGGTTTAGGGTTCTCTTTGGCTGTTCAACTTTAATTGAAAGCGAACTTCTGTGAAAGGCTCGTGAGCTTGAGAGCGAAAATTTCAATGGGCGGGGCGGTGCCCCAATGTAAACTGCGACCCGCCAAATACTTAGCATACTTTCCGGCACCTCCGGCACCCCTTCGGCACGCTTCCTCCTTCGCGCCGCTTTTTCCGCATTTTCCTTGAGCTTTTCCAAGCGGCTAAATTTGAAAAGTTATCAGACCGCCGCCGTCGTGAAAAACTGATGTTGAAGTTGCTGATGGAGATGGAGATGGAAATGGAGAGGGAGAAGGAGTGAGGCCGCTTCCGTTGTAGGTGTCACTCTAATGTTACGTATACGCCCCGCAACATACATAAATATATATAAACATGTATATATATAGATATGTATATATACCGAGAAAACATGGGACAAAATGTCGGCGGGTAAAAAGTTATTTTAATGGCGGTTTCCTCGGACTGGACACCCCCAGCTTAAACTTTTATGCACTGCAAAAGGACTGAGCCTGAGCCTGAGCCCCCCATTGGGCATGTAAATGAGGTGCCGGAAAAAACACACACCAAAAAAAAGTATATACATACATATAAAAAAATACAAATTTTTAGGCAAGCTGCAAATACCCTGTATTATTTAATTTATATTAAAATAAATAAAATTATTCAATTAATATTAAAGCCATAAAACAGCAAAGTTTTGATTTTAATGATTAATTCTGGATTAGTTTCTATGTTGCAGCAGGGCCTGAGTGGAAAAGAACGATACATTTATCCAAGAATAAATTAATTCTGTAAACTTGTAATCGATATTTATCGTTATGTGTCATTGTGTCATTTTCTATTACATTTCTAAATCTCTATTCGGCTATACAAATTAAACAATTTTTAATATAGTCGATAATTTGTTTTTAACAGGGAACAACGTTTAGGAAAACCATAACTAAGCCTTTGAGCTGTGGGTAACCACTAATACTCCTTCCCATTTCCAGAAACTAATTTGCGCGCTAAAGAAATGAGTAATTCCTTAATTTCTTAATACCCCAAGAGCTTTAGTTCCCTCAAAAACCGGATAGTAAAATCCCGAATTCTGCGAAATAATAAAATCCATGAGGGGGAGACAGTGCGTTAACAAACCAAATTAGCTTCGCTTTTGTGACTCAACAAGTGCCTTCGGTTTCAGCAATTCGCGGGCGTGTTCGTGCAGAGTGCAGTCTGGAGTCTACCCCCAGATCCTTTTCCACGAAGAGGTCAACAGTCAACCGTCGAGGGCCCGTCAATTAATTGCAGCGCAACAAATTAGCAGGCACTTCAACCGTTATAGTTCACACTATGCAAAATTGCTACGCAAAAGTGCGAAAAGAACTTAAGAAAAGAAGAACAACATTAAGATAGAGTTGAAAAATATTTAAAATTTTCACAAACTCTCTAGCATCGATAGTTATCTGTTTTCAAAAGTGCAACTATCTGCCTACAATCGAGCTGCAATTCTGTGCAATCGAAATTATATTCCCCTTCATATCGACGCTTGTGCTGATTTATATCAATATTATATCGATGCCAGTTCTGAATATTTAAAACACAAGAATTAAGCTTTCTCCATAGGTTAGTATTAAAATTTTTATAATTATTAACACAAAATACTTGGCATTTAAAAACAGTGAGTGAATAAGTCCATATAATTGGCTAATTGTCCCGCCAACTCTGGGAGGCGTCGGCGGAAGTGCATCCATGAACTAACACATTTTGCATTTTGCGGGCAAAGTTAGCCCCTTTTCGACCTCAACCATGTCAAGTGGCAGTCCAAGTCCAGGCCCAGACTCAGACTCTTTCGCGTTGGGCTTATTAAAAAGTTGCTACTGCTAGTCGAGTGTGTGTGTGTGAGTGTACACACAGAGAAAACACAAGTAGCTCTAATCACAAGGAACTCGCGGATATGTAATTACCCAGCATCAGCATAGGGATGCTCCGGGGAAAGTAGAAAAATCGGGTTAATTATGGGTTCATTGCTTCGCAGTTTTCCATATGGCAAGACACGGAACGGGTCATTTTCATCGTCTCCTAATTGCTGTATAGCAATTCCTATTTTCTTTTAATAATAATAGTTAATGAAAACAACTTGGGCAAACTACTAACTCGAGAAAATATCAATTTGGCTGTTTAATATACAATTAACGCTAAATCGATATTAATCGATTTAAAATCGAAACTAATCGATATCAATTGCTTTTAAATTTGTTTCTGTTTAAACTTTATCCAAGGCTCTAGTTTTCTTTTCTTATTTGTAAGAATGCATAAATAAAAACAATTACTTTGCTATCGAAAAAAGCGATTTTACATCGATTTAAACCGATTTTTGCTTATTAAAAACTAAAACAACTATCTTTCTTGTTAAACTTCTGCCAATAGTTAAGTTTTTTATATTTTGAAGAAGTTATTAATATAAAAAACTAATTTACTATCTGAACACTGAAATATTTAAATTCTTTGAATCTGACACAAGAAACTAGATTTATTTGTTTTTTTTTTAAGTATATTAGAAACAATTGATTTAGTAGAAAACTTGAATATCTTATCTATTGTTACTCAACATGTTTTTGATTTTCCTAGAAACCAATGCTTTAGGTTCTGTCACTGCACAAATTCCCGTAATATGGGGATTGGCTGAGGGCTTTTCTGCTAAGCGTTTGAGGCGTTTAGTGCCCTCGGCTGACTGTACGGAAACAGGGACAGGCCGTTGTACAGTTTCTGAAAACATACACAAACATGTACTGTGTGTGTGCGGATCCTGGTACCCAGCAGCAGCTCCCTGACCCACAATCCACACACAGACCTCTGATGTGTGTGGCCCTTTTAATTAGCAACCCAAATGCACATACATAACATTTATGCAAATTGTAAAGATGCCGAGGCTGGCGAGCCGTGAAGCATATTATTCTTTACTTGCTGGCTTATTCAGAGGTATTTATATTTAATTAACGAGTTTTCGGAGGCAAGTTTAGTTTCAGTTTCAGTTTTTGGGAAGTTGCTACTGTTAACTATAATTTATGAAGACCAAAATGCCGCTGCAGCTGGCTCTGCTTAAGACTAAGAAGCATTTGCATTCAGAAACTAAATGGTGTGAGTATGAGAAAATCCAGAATGCAGCTGAAACCGAGACGGGGAAAATGGTGCGGTTACCTGGCAATAGCTTGTTAGCATTGGTCATGAATACCACGTAAATATTAATCCCGGCAAAATGCACGTAAAATGAGCTTAAGCAGCATGAAATTAAATGCAAACCCAATTAGAGGCCACAGTGCGTATGCGTAATGTTAGGAATGTTAGGGCGCATCACACATACGCACTGCTATCTTGGATATTAATTGCATTTATTTGCACAGTCACATTCCCAAATTCTTAAAGTTCACTTAAAAACGTAGAAAACGCTGTCTAAAAACCCAACAAACACAAAAAGAATACCTACAAATATGGCACAATAGTTCGCTGACATCGAATGCAGCTGCTCAAATATTCATTTGCGTGAATAATTTTCCGGTTTGTCAATCAATTTCATTTGCTGTTAACAACAACAAAAAGGTTTTAAACATATTTTTAGAATTCGAACTTTCCAAAAGCACTTGAAAGCGGTGTGTGTGACCACTTCTTTTTTTTAACTCAACTTAGTTGCACTGGAAAAATAATTTTAATATCGATAATGGTGCAAAAATCGGTGTTTTAATAATTTATTTTTGGAAAATATATTTTAAGTTGATAAATTTCGTTGCAAGATCGATAGATATCGATGCTCACGAAACAGAACCAAACCTATCAATGTGCTTGTACAGCTAAAATCGATGTTGCTAAAAAGAATTGACGTTTTCTTGTTATTTTATTAAAAATTCAGGTCATTAAGTCATTATAAAACCTTTTTGGCTTAAGGTTTGCTGAGTTTAGTCTGTAAATATGCTTTTTTATAAAGCCTTTGTCTTAAGTTTAACTTCTTTCTTATAAGTTCTCTTGCCTCTAAGTAATCAATTTGTATTATTATTATTTTTAGGCTGCCATTTTCAAGCTGATTTTTTTTTTGGCTTCCGCAGGACTCACTTGACTTTCAGGGCGGACCCAAACCTTTCCCCTCCTGAAAACTTGCCATTTTCCGGGCATTTTTCCGCTGATTGTTTGCATAGGCCGCGACATAGACTGAGTGTGTGCGAATATCCCGATAATTTATGCCACTGCTGACTGACCCAAAATCGAGAGAAAACTTTCACGAGAGTGGGAGGAATGGGGGATGGGGAAAAGGCGGGTGAACTGAAGTGGCACTTGGGCAGTGGACATTGGACATTGGACGTTGGACGTTGGACAACGTTGAACGTTGCGCTGGGCAACAAACTAACACAAAAACTGGCCAAAAGGAGCCAAGAAATAAATAAAAAGGCGAATGAAATTGGATTTGCACAACTACAACACATGTTTAAGGGCGACGGTGGCGGAATGAAAATGAAAATGAATGAATGGGCCAAGGGATACGGACAGGAGAGCCTTATAAATGTTTAAGCAACAAAAAAAAAAGCACCGACTCCGTTCCGCCCTCCAGTAAAAAAGAAACCGAGAAAAATTATGGACAAGAAACAGAAATAACAGAAAAGGAGCAAGCAAGCAGACTCCCTTTTTTTCCAAAGAACCAAAAAAAAAAAAAAGTTCTACACAAAGAAAGTTCAGAAAAGTAGACAAGAAATCAGGAAAATTGAATTTTTTTCTATTAATCTTGTAAATTGTTGATGGAAAAAAACGAAGGAAAATCCATTTGGAATTATTCTTTAGTTTAAAGGCTAAAGTTCATAATTTTTTTGAAAATAAAAAGCAACAAAAAAATATTTCATAATGGGGATGTGAGAAAATTCTGTATAAAAGCGAGATTATCAATTTATCGCTTATTAACGCAAGATTAATATATCGATCTATATCGATAGTTAGTAATTTTCTGCCATACCTAATACACATACCATTTTACAAGATTTCGAGTGTTCCAGTGCCGCTGCCCAAGTGTATTCCATTTTTTCCCCAAGTGTTTCCCTGCCCCGAGTTTATTCTTTTCACATTTGCTCTGACGAAGGAGCAAAGGGACCCAGTGGCACGGGGCTAAAGGATGTGGCCAAGTGGAAAGTGGATGGAAGCTGGGAGGGCTGCTGGGCCTGTGTGTTGTCCTGGGCGGCCACTTGCGGCATGTTGATCTAGCTGTTAAGGCGTTTGTAATGACAGGGATAAAGTTTTATGACAACAGCCGCCGGGCCGAAACTTTGACTTTCACCTTCCCTCGGTCTCAAGTCCTAACAGCCGCACACACATAATTTGTTCCTGAACCTCGCATGGGGGGCAGTTAAGCCAAAGGATAATTAACGCAGCAAAAAGTAAATAAATGGATATTCTCCATGCAAAAACATAGGATTGAGAGAACACACGTTAGCTTTTTATGGGAATCGATTCAAAGTGTAAGTCAAAGAGAAACGGATGCAGTTTTGAAATGAATTTCCACCTTTGATACAGTAAACATGGGCCAAGTTTTAATATCTACCAAGCCTGGTATTGACTTTAACCACAAAGTCCTTGTTTTTCAACTGCAAACCTTTATTTATTTTTTACTTTTATGGGAAGCCTTCAGCAAACGCCGTATATTGCCTTTTGACGGAATGTGAACATAAAGTTTACCTCATATTTCATATTTCAGTTTTGTTTGTTTTGAAAAAAGGACACGATGGCTTTCCATATCGAAAAGAAAATTAATTTTAGGCAGGAACATTTACTGATGCTTTCTTTGGAGACTTTTTAAAGAGAGGAATTCATTTATTTTCCTTGTTTCAAATAAACTTTCCCTTTGAGTAATAATTTTCCACAAATTGTGCAACAATTTCTGAACGATAAAAAGAGCACGAAAAGAAACATAAAATAAAAGACGGAATTATAATGTGATAGTTGTATAAGGAACTCCTGAGTGGGCCTGATGATGTTGAAAAAATAACAACTAAATTGCTGGCAACGGACTTCATTGTAAACTGGCAAATGGCATAATGGTGCCGGAAGTATCCACTCGGATTTATATTTATTTATTGATGCTTCCTTCCGTTTGATTGCCAGCTTATTGACTTCCTTCCCCACAATGCATATTCTGCTGACAGCCCCGGGAGTGGGTCAGGCCAGGAGTAGTTCGTAGTTCGTAGTTCGCAGTTCGCAGTTCGTTTGTAGTTGGAATAAAAATTGATAGATTCCCAGCGGCTACACCACTGCCAGCCGGACACGAACGGGCTTCATCCGGCTCTGGGTGGTGGGAGCGGGGCAGATGTCATAGCCATAGTCCCTGCGGTTGATGTCCTTTTGTGCATAAATATATATGTATATTCATCCTTCATCCCAACGATATTTTCGATTTAAGCTATTTAGGTTGGTCTCTAACCTTTTAACCTTTTCCAGCTTGGCACGACAATGCTTGGCAACGGAATTTAAGAATTTTCTGTTACAAATTTACAAATTTAACATTCAAGCACTTGGCTTACATTACTTGTACTTATGATTCCCAACCACTTGTGGCTGCTTATTTTTCATAAATTCTCTGAAAGAATATATTTGTTTACCTTTAATTAACCACATAATGGCATTCATAGGCATAAGGGGTTATTTTAATTACTAATTTGCCTCCAAAATGTGTTATTTAATTAATTTTTCATTGTAATTCCCAAACAGTTCTGACGGAATTTGATATAAATAATGAATTATTCCATTTCGTAAGCTAAAATCATTACTTAATAGAAATTATCTAACTGCATTTCTTCGATATATATCTTATATGTAATTCTATTTCTTTCAATTTCAATTAAATAAACCCCCTCAGGCTTGGCCGAGAAGTTTGCTTCTTTTAAGTGGCGTGCAGCCCCCCTGCCCCTGCCTCAGCTCTTGGCCCCCCTCCTGGCCAGCATCCAATTCTAATTAATCAATCGCTAATTGGTGCCCATTGCCAATATTAATTGATTCCACTACAGACACTTCGCCCTGGTTGGGGCGCATTAAGATGCCGCCTCTAATTGTAATTGGACACATGCATGAGGCATGAGCAGCGGCTTGTGCCTCCGGGACACAGGATACGGTGCTATTCGGATCCAGAATGGAGAAAACTCTAAGCTGCCAGGAAGGAAAGTAGTTTGCTGGCTTCAGGGCCTGTTAATTGGTAGATGGAGAGCCACAGTTGCGCTCTTAACTGGGCAGACTCCATAAAAAAAATTACCGTCCTTGGGTTTCATTTCAAAATGTTTCCAAGCAAGTCCATATATAAGAAGCCTTTCTACTTTCATTAATAATAAACAAAAAGGCAAGAAGAGTTTTAGGGAAACTAAAAGACTTGACCTGGAGGAGAGTAAGCATAACCCCTACCAACTTTAGCATTAGATTTTTGTTAAATAGCCTGAAAATCTGCAGTTTTCACCGATAAATGGCTTACACACAAGGGATGTTTCCCACAGACATTTAACTGTGCGCAAAATCGAAAGGGAATCACAGACTGCAATGGATGATGATACTCCTACCGCATTGAATAATCCAAAAGAAGAACAATGACAACGCGACAGTGTTGTTGATTGCAAAATATATACACATATATTCCCTCCTCCCACCCAAAGCCAGGGAAAAAAGAAAAGCTGTGGACTGTGGACTGTGTGTGTAATCAGTTGTCGGGCGGCGGCATCGTCTGTCAGGGCATAGGCGCCCCAAACAGGGCCTAAAGCCAAGCTGTCAGCCGGAGGGCTTCATCACTGTCAACTCGAACTGTGTGAATCATTATCGCCATGTTCCCCAACGCCAATGCGGTGTTTTTTTCGTTTCGCGGGATTTTAAAGCGGCAAAAATACGAGGCACAGCTGCATTTCCCAGGTCTATGTTATGGAAAATAAGTACTAGTGTATCAGAACTATAAATATTCAAAGATTTATTCAAGATTTTGATTTATTAGTGCCATCAGCACGTGTCTGATCATGTTCAACTTGTTTTATAGTGTGCCCGTATGCAATTTTAGTGTGAAATTTAATTTGAAACTGTTCTATAGAACTGTTCTTCAGAATAGAAAATAAAATGTAAGAGCATGTCCCTCTACTTGAAACTCAACTTTTAACACTGGTTTTCAGTTTCAGTTTGACCTTTTTTCTTTTTTCGTTCTCATGCTCATTTCGGAAGCTCAAAATATTTTTAATTAAAATTAATTTCACATAATAAAGAGCCAGCCAGCCAGCCAGCCAGTTGAAGTGCCAACTGCAACGGGATTTGGCTAGAAACGGAACCGTGGCGAGAGGGGAAGCAGCCGGAAGCATTTCAAGCGACTGTCAGGCTGGCGTGCCACTTCATTTGTACTATTTGCAACAGAAGAACCCCCCAGAGCTCAGAGCCTCCAGAGCCCCCACACCAGCTTGCAATTCCTACTTCGCAGCACTTGTGCGATGGCATTTAAATACCAGCAACATCAGCCACGTTGCACTTTAGCGACGGCTACGGCTCCGTCTCCAGCTCACGGTAGTCCACGTTACCGGAGCTTACTTTTATTGCACGCAACAATTTCGTGCACATTTTTATCCCTCAATGCACTCGAAAAAAATATATATGAGCATCCTGGAAGTTCTGGGAGACTTGAAAAAAAAAAAACTTAGGGGTTCAAGTTAATTGGCTCACAATAAATTATTTTAATAAACTTAATTTTTTACATTCTCAAAGAATGTCTTCTCCGAACATTTTATTTTGAAAAAATATATTTCAAACAAAATCCAGAAAAGTCAGAGAATTCCAGCTGAAATGATTTTTTTTTTGTGGTGTAAAAGTTGTGGGTGAAAGAAGAACGCTTCCGGGGCTGGGAATGCTTAGCGTTCTGTGGGAACCAACGTATTGTGTCCGCCATAAGCGACCCCAATTGCATTGCCACGGATCAGCCAAGGATGCGGCAGATTGCCAGGACTGTCTTCCTGGGCTGGATGAATGGGATATCCTTGGCGGTTGGTCTGATACAATGACCCATGATGAATCCATAAGAACCGACAACCGACTTCATATATGGCATGAAGAAATGTGACAATGAAAAACGTACGTACAAGAAGTTCAATCAAAACTAATGGGATTCTGATTAAATACTAATTTAAATTAGGCCACTGAGCAGCAGATTGACGTAAATGGAAGTTAACATTCATTATTATTGAGCGCCCACAAAGCTTAAAATTTTTTTTGTTTTTGCTTTATTATTCAGCATGACAGATATTAAACATTACTTTTGCATTTGCCTGTTTTTCACTCACTGCCTGCCAAAATTCCGATCATTAATCACCATTAAACTAGACCAGAGCGACGCCTACAGCATTGGCCATTACAGTGACGATGGTGGCGATGATGAGAGGGACACCCTGACAACATCAATTTTGCGTTCTTCACTTGACAATATTCACTGTACCGCTTCTTGCTGGTCACCATTTTGACTAGACGTCCTTCCATTTGTCATGGCCTTATCTTGGCCAAAACATATTTCCGTACTTACTACGAACCCAGAACCCGTCAGTAGAATGACTTTCCTGTTGTTCATAAATGCAACATGCATGGACAGGCTTAAGCTTGTTTACCATTCCCATTTCCAGGATAATTCATATGCTGTGTAATTTGTCAATTACAATTTGTAGATTGCTTTTGAAAGTGTTAAGATACATATATGATGGTGTAGGCAAAGGCCGAGTCTGCCAAGAATTACAAGAATAGTGTGCGACCTTTGGCAAATGTTAATCAAATTATTTTCCATTCACAATTCGTTGATTAACATCAAATTAGAGAGGATCTATTATGGTTTCTCAGGATTTCATTTGAACAATTCGTGTTCTCGCATCGATAAGTTTTCGGTAGTAATAACTAATTAATTCAAACACAACTATACTTGATACAGTTGCATTGTAACTGGTTAGAAAATAGACAGAAAACTAGAATTTTATTCTTAGAAAATATATAAAATTGGGTGTTATAACTCTTGCTAAACGGAAAAGTACAGTTGTCTGCCACCACTTTTTTTTTTTTTTTGATCGAAAATGTAAATCTTAAATTAAAAACTTACAAACACAACTGTACTTTCTAAAAACACGTTACTTTGTGGAATTTACTTGCTTTCATTTCTCTTTTGTAAATGAAATAAGCAGTAACAGTAACATTAAAATGTAACAAAAAACCTATCAATAATTTTTTTGTAGTCCGCGAAGGAGTGACTAGGTGAAATTTCCCTGCACACAACTGTACGTGTCATGGTCTTTTTTTAAACCCATAAAAAAAAGTTGTGACTAAAATGTCCTCACCTGAAGTTCTTAAATAATGATAATAATAATGGAGTAATATAATAATAATAATAACATTAATAATAATGATTGTAATAGTTATTATTACGATAACAGTGCGTATACGCAATACATTTTATTAAGCGCCAATCGGTCAGCCAACTTAATTCCCCTCAGTGGCGTTTTTTCCCAGACCTTAAGCGAAAAGCCAGCCAGCCGACAGGCGACAATAGCGACTCCCTCAGCTGGGAGAAAGTAACTTTAATTATTGATTTTTATTTGGGCTCCGGGACAAGACGGTTCCAGTATGTTCAGTATGATGTATCTCTCCCTCCAGCGCCCCATCGCTCCCTGTGTGTGCGACACATTTTTATTGTAGTCGCTGCTGCTGCTGGTGCTGCTGCCGCTTTACCTTAATTACGTTAAATCGATATTGTGTGAGGTTAGAGATGAAGCTGCAAATGGAGAGCTTAGCCCTCAAAAAAAAAAAAAAAAAAATGGAGAAAGCAGAGGCTGCCATTAATTCATGGCCCGAATGATGGCCCCGCAGGTGCCACAACCGCAGGCACTCCATATATAATTCAGAGGGGCGAGTCGGCAACAAAATGCTCTTGTTGATTAGTTTAAATGAGGGGGAAGGGACTTTGATAAAGAGACTTGTTTTTGGGTGATAAAGAGACGGTAACACTGGTCAGTGATCAAGAAACAGTTGTGAATTACAACGAGAAAGAGCGGAATGTGCCTTACTTATTTTATTTTATTTAAATAAGGCAAACATATACGTGATTTATAAGCATCTGCGGTTTTATTTAATATTTTTTATTGTCCGTCTTCACAAATCAAAATTATGGTTATAGTGTGCCCGTATATACATATATTTTTACAAAATGAGAATTGAATTTAGGGATTGATTTCCTCTTATTCATAGGTCTTTTCATTTTTCGCTTCATTTGAGATTTCGTTTCTGTTTTTTTTTTACAGATTTTTCGCTAACAGCTTTTCCGCTTCGCTGCAACGCAAAAGCACACACACTGTCGACTGTCAGTTGAAATTGCACACACGAAAAGGATTATTATGATTATTTGGTGTGACAATCAATTCGCGCTTACCTACACCCTTAGGTTTGCAAATATGATTTTAATTGACCGACCCAGTCAGTGATTCCCACTCGAGGTCTTTCTGATTTCCGCTGACAGCCTGGCCACATTTTAATTACGGAATGCAAATTGTTAGTTAGTGCAGCATAATTCGCACATGGTGGCATGTAAGTACTGTAATCTAATAATGCTTTCATTTTGAAATTGGTTTACAGTTTGATTAGATATTTGTTATGTGTGTGGAAAACAGAGCTATTACATTCATCTGCAGCTGTTCAAAGAGGGGCTCCTCTGGTAGTAAATTATTGTTTTGATTTAAATCAAGAGGTTACCCTCCGTTTCGATCTGTATAATATAGTACTATAGCCATTTTTTTTGAAATGGAACAATAGAAACACCCACGGAAAACTCTCGAAAAACCCACCGAAATACCCTCGAAAAAGCCTCGAAAAAGCCTCGAAAAAAACACCCAAAAACCCCCTGAAGAACTGTTCACAGCAGTGGGTGTGATTGAAAATCAACAGGGGATCGGACAACCAGTTGTTTGTTAGTGAGCTAAAACCCCCGTGGTCTTTTATGAGTCATTCTGATAAATTCGGGACTTTCTTTTTATTCGCCTGCGGCCGGAGCACGTAATTAGTCGTACCGTGTACTCATATTTGCCTGGAGCAAATATTAGCCCCAGCTACGAGTTACCCTCCCATTCACGCATCCACCCATCCACCACTTCAACCCCCCAACAATGTCACCACTCACTACCAGCTAACCTAACCCCTTAGTGCCACAGAGGAGGCGGAGAAGGAGGATGACTCCACTCCACTCCACTTCCCATTCTCCCCCAGAGTTGCTTGAGTTTTCGGCAAAGCGCGATGTTCATGAAGTTAGGTAGAAGGGCAGGAGGAGCTTACATGTGTCACCTACAACCCCATTCTGATTTCTCGAGTTTCTGGCTAAGATGAAATGCCCGACTGGCGGCCGAAAGATAAGATATACATACTCTATACAGACAGAACACTGGATTTACACAATAAAAATGGAAGTACTAGGTACTCCTTCAAAACTATGGCTAATAATAGAAATGTTATTAAAGATAAATGATAAATAAGGTAGGTTTTCTATAGTATTGATTCCTAAAAAAAATCTATATAGTATGGTATATTAAATTAAAAGTAACAAACTTTGATTGCTTTCTAAACTCTAGATAATCAGGGATGCACAGCAGCAGGAGTGCTTTGACCTAATTTTGCTCATTAAGTTACCCCCTTTTTCTCGCACACTGCACACACTTTGAGTAAGAATAGTGTATACCAGAGTCCGGGTAGTGTATAACATAAACTAAGGCAGCCTTGTCAACGCCCAAAGCAAAGATAAGCGATGGAGAACAGACGCCGTCAGAGGCTGTGGACCGAGTCCATCATAATTAGTTGGACAAAAGAACAGAACGCGAATGGGCTGCGATAGATACACAGATACATTCATATAGCCACTGATATGGCTTTGGCTAAAGCTACGCAGATACTACACAGATACAGATGGTTATGGATGAATAGATGGATGGCCGGATGAATGGTTGGTTGACGTTCCCTTAGATATATATTCGAACAAGTGGCTCTTTGCTGCGCGCGATTCTCAAATGCGTGTTGATTGAGCCTATTAAGTATACGCCCCGTTGGCTCCCCCGCAATTAATTATGAAACAACAATGGCCCCAGCTCAACTCAACTCAACTCAACTCAACTCGACTCTACGCGACGCGACTCTCTCCCCCTCTCCGACTCACTCCTCTAATTTTATGATTGATTAATCCATAAATATTAGATCAATGACAGCTAGCAGCGGGCAGAGCAGCAGGAAAAGTGGCGGAAATCTTTAAATTCCTATGGCACACACTTTGCCGGGCAGTCGCAAGTCAATTTAAATGTCAATAAATATCCAAAGGGACTTTCCCCTCTTAGAAAAAGGCATTCCCCGTCATTCGAGTGCATTGACTTCGACGCCTTAATGGCTTTTTGAGTCGTCGAGTCGAGTTGAGTTGAGTTGAGTTGAATTTTTCTTGTTTTCCTTGTTTTTTCATTTTTGCAGCCGTTGCAAGGTGGAAAAGCGTGCTGGAATATATATATATATATATATCCGCACATCTATGACAGGGAGTTGGGGCTGGAAAAACGCTCAACAACAGCACACATGAACGCGCTGGCATAGACAGGCGAATAACAATAAGCAAAACACACGCATCACAAAATTCTAGGCCAAAAGCGGGGCGGTTAAAGCCCAAAAGGGAAGCACAATGGGGATAGCAAGTACACTCAAAAAAAAATATTTTAAAATATCAAAAAACATATTTCACTTATTTCAATCCAAGATTTTCCCATTTTAAATGGATGGAATATAGAGATAAAAGCCAACAAATATATTCACAAAGTACCATTTTTAGAGGAAATATCAAAATAATCGTTCATATGAGAGGCTTAAATTATTTAAAATTTTTTATTATCGGTATTTTTATTAAGTTTGCATTTGAAACCAAAAAAAAAAAGGAATTCAAAGATTTCCTTCAGTTGTTTTCCATATTAGCTGAAGGCCTTTAGCTGATATAACTAATCAAAATTTCGATTAATTTTAATTACATGTTAATTTCTCTAATAATAATAAAATATATTAATGGGTGGAAAATTATATATTATATAAATTCGATTAAAAACTTTAATAAATCAAAAGTCTAGTGGATTTTCAATATGATATCCAGCATTTCGGGCTTTACCTCCCCATATTTATTCCCTAACAAAATTGCCAAAATTACATTCCTCACAATTGAAACCAGTACCAACATTTTTTCACCGTGTTCCGCTAGAGAAAATACCATAAACATAAGACGAAATGCCTTTGCTATAATCCCAGGCATGGGGATTCGATCATTTCTCCAAATCAATTATTACACGAAAATTCCAATTTCGAAGATTCTCCCCATGCTGAATAACAACAACAACAACAATGAAAAATAAATAAATAAATCTCGTTCAAAAATTCCCTTTACGCGCTGTGATTGACAAACTGAATCCGCCGAGCCTCAACGCTTGACTTGGCCGTATATGGATTGGCCTATTAACCGGGCCAGCACACCGCGAGAGACGACGAGGAGAGCGACAGCAGGTGGAAGCAGGTGAGAATCCGGTCTGTGGGTGGCCGGAGCACAGAGTATTTGTTATTGTGGCCGCCGCTAAGCAGCAGAAGGCCAAGTCAAATTGGCTCATTTATCTTATTTCACTTTGGCTCTGACTCTGGCTCTGGCTTTCTATGCATGTATTTCCAGGGAAGTATTTTGAGGCAAGGAACGCTCCTAATGACCCACCAACACACACACAATGTAGCTTTAAGACGTGTCTGGTAATTTAATATTAATGCTACTTTTAAGCCGCGTCGTTGAGAGTGGATACCTAGGACATTCATCCAGGGAAATGAATTTTCATTTTCATAAATCAAAAGTGAGCCAAAAGCCTTTGCAACATCAGTTTTTCCAAGACAAGTCTATGAGGAAAAGCCAAAAAGTATTTTATAATATAATATATATTCTATTTTAATAGAAAATATTATTTTAAAAAGAAAATATATCCTAAAAACAAGAAATGCCAAAAACTTTATTAAATCTATGTCATCGAAAAATATCAGAAAATAATATATTTTTTTCGATTATATCGGTTTGATGTATCAAGCGGAATATGGATTTATCGCACATTTTATGGCTTTGGAAAAGAAAACAATTCCCAGCTTTATCTTTTAAAGAAAACATCAAAATTTAAATATCGATGTTATCGAAAAATTCGAGAAAATTGTATCTTCATTTCCGATTATTTTTTTTCCATATACCAAACAAATTATCGATTTATCGAACATATAAAGCAAAATAATAATATTTATATATTGCCTATTACTTCAAATATCAATGCAGTGTTATAATAAATCTATTTTTTCCTCTCATCCCTTTAAATGATTTAAATTTTCTTATTTTTTGTACTAATTTATAAATTCTAAATAATAAAATAAATAATAACATTAAATGGAAAATTTCAATTATTTACTGATAAAGATATTACCCTGGAACTTTGAAATACCTTTTGATTTATCCTTGGAATTCATATGTAATTGCCCATAGTTTTTTATTTAAATAACCCAACATAAATCCAGTTTGGCCTTCAAATTGCCAGACTTGTTCATGAACATATACAGTGCCGCCCATAAATATTTATACGCACAGACGCGACGACAGGATTTGACAGCCATTTGCACTTTTTTCCAAAAAAGAAAAAGGAAAATAGAAATAAAAAGCGATAAAAACAGAGAAAAAACCCAACCGTTTTTTGGTGAAAAAAAGTTGCAAATGACATTTGTCTCTTCCTCTCTTTCTGTGTGTGTGCGGTGTGTGTGTGATATAGACCCGATTTGAATGATTTTAAACACATTAGCATATAAAATACATATGTTCGCAACGGCCTCCCTTTTTCCGCTGTCAAAACTTCTCTTCTCTTGGCCAACTTTTCAAGGGACGAATCAGCCCGTAGGAGAAGAAGCGTGGCGTCGGGCTGGAATGAATTTTCCGACGGCAATTTTCATCATAAACATTCTGGCAGACAGACAGTACACAAGCTAACAGACTCGCACCCATGTGCGGCTGAAGTTGAAACAAAATTTATTTAAATACGCACACAGGTGCACTGCAAAAATATATAAATATAATAATAAAATATATATAAAATAAAGAAATATAAAGGTAAAAAAAATAAGGAATTGAATTTTCCTATTTCCTAATTTATTTTTATATTAATTTTTATATAAATCCTTGCAGTGACGACTTTACAAAGGCAGCATCAACAGACCAGTCGATCTAGACCTTCTAGTCTCCTCGTCTCTATGGGATTTTCTCTTTCCGTTTAGAGCTTTTTCCTACAGTTAGTATATAACATATGAGAAAACTATATCCCTTAGCTGTCATAGGGAAAATCTATCAATCAATCATTTAATCATTTGTTGCTTAATAACATTTGAACTCTAATACAACTTAAAATATAGTTGTTATTGACTAAATTTCATTAAAATAAATATTTTCAAGAGTAGAATACATTCTATAGCAACATATATCTCTTTCTCTGTGCGTTTCAAAGTTTTATTTTGTTTTTTAACTCTTTCAAAGGCGAATATGTGAGTAATTTTTCATTTTAGACAGTTGGAAGCAGAGAAGAATTCTAATGCGATTGCAAGATAAACAGCAAAAAAAACCTCACTATTTAATCTTTCTTTACAATAAATCCCTATAAAACAGAAAGAAGCAAAGAATGCAAGCAAAAATAAAAGTAAAACAAAAAACACAAGGCAGAAATTCTTCTTCTGGTTGCCTCTTGTATGTAGCTCTCTGTTTATTCCTCGCTGAGAAGTATCCAATTCCTGGCAACTGAGAGTGCAGCCTGCAGAGATGCATCTGCAGGCCACTTAAGTCTGAGTTGTTTATTGATTCACTTGGCCTTCTCCAGCTCCTTCATGTTGGCCAAAAGAAGAAATTTGAATGCCAGTTTAGCCAGCTCCTCTCTTACGTTCCCATTTTTCTTGAACTCGACTTTTATTTCATGCTTTTTGATCTAGGTCCAGGAAGTCATGACTCACAGTATATACTGAGTAATATAATCAGTTTTTCCCATTCAATTAGAATCCTTATCGTTATCGCTATCGATGGGCCCCTCTCCTGCGCTCTTCCTTAATAAACTTCATTCAGATTGATCGTTTTATCGCATTTATGGTCGGATTTATCAACACTCCCACCGACTTTATGAGACAGACAAACGAGAAAAAAAAAACCAAGCCCCCAACGAGTCACCCGTTCCTGTTTATGACCCTGATTATATTATATATATATCTATATCCCCGATAGACTTTCGCCCGACCTCACATTCCAGCGAAATCATTCAATCCCCTTTGCATGGCTTATTTTTCCGGCGATTCACTGGCCCCTGGTTGCGAAATGCAGCAAGATTATACAACAAACATCTCGATTTCGCGAAATTTCAAGTCAAACCAAGCCTTCCTCCTATTGTTTCAAAGTTTATAAATCAATCAATTGTGTGTGTGGAGGAAAATATACAGGGACTTGGCAGTGCCTTAAAGTGTGCTTAAAATATTCTATAATAAGCATCTATAAGGAAAATTTCGGAGATTTATTAATGAAATTAATATCCTTAATAATTAAATACATTTAAATAGAAATTTGTAAGATACATTTTAATAATAGTTTTCCCACCTGTTTTAACTAGATTTCCAACTTAAAACATTCGATCTATCAGCAATATCAATTTTGTATTAAAGCTTGCTGAAATGTCAAAATGGGCCAATTAGGCCATTTAACTCTTTTAACCCTCTTTTCAACCACAAAACAAAATGTTTCCACTTAAATCACAAAAAGGGAAAGAAGAGAAAACAGCGGGATGAAAAAGGGGGGCAAAAATAAAACGGAAATGTAAGAATAAAGAGTTGTTCCATACAGAAAAACAGAGACGAAAAGTGAAAGCGTTAGCGCAACTGGACATCAGCAAAACAAAACCAACAACAGCCAGAGGTCCATAAACAAATAAAGCAAAATAAATATATATATGTATATATATAATATATATATATATTACATATATAAGTAAAACAATATGGGGAATAACAACAGAGGGTGGAGGAGGGAGCAACGTCCCGCCATCGGCACCATCACAGTGCTTTAAAAATTTCAGTTATAAATAATGGAAAACCAACAAACAAACAAACAGCAAACAAGCAAAATGGTTTTGGGGGACGGAGGAAAAAACACAACACCGTCACGTAAATGGAGGAAAGAAATTTTTAATAGAAATAAAATGCATCCAACACAGTTTTTTCAGTGAATTAAAATTGAAAATCGATTGGAACGGAACTTAAAACTGAAACTGAATCGAAACACATATTAGGATAACACCACCGACAAGAGCAACAATAACCAGAGGAAATCCTAAATGGATTTCTTACAGTTCTTACAGAAAAACTCAAAAATATATATATATATAAATATATATGACATTTTAGTAGGTAGGAAATGGAGGAGAAATACTTGTATATGAGGCATAGTGAGTAAGATAATTTTGAATTTTTAATATCGAATTTTGAGCTCGTAACGATTAAAGTTGAGTTTTTTTAATAAAAAAATAAAATCTAGTGTCTTATACTAAATTAAAAAAGTACCTGCACTTGCTGGAGGTTCTCTTCCAAGCCTTGCCTGCTATGTACAAGCAATAAAGATCTAATCACTCTTTTCAGTTTCCTATCCCTAGGAGCAAAACCGAAAGATAAATACGCATAAATAAATACACAAAAGATATGGTACCAAGCCAAGCTGTAAGTGAATATTTCTTTAAAAATACAATTACTTAGCTTTCAAAAACGATTCATGATGAATCGCCTGCGAAATAAATTCATTCATGAATTAGTTGCCAGCTCAAAGATGTCAGCTTTGATTTTTATTAGGCAGAGCAGGGGAGAAAAAACAGTCAAAAATCCAGTGACAACGAACGGAAATCATATCAGCCAGAGAGAGAGAGCGCGAGAGTGGGTGCCGAGGGGATGGCGAAAAATTAAATTAACAGGCCGAGCAATTTCGACCATTTCCCCACACCCACACCCACTTCTCCACTTTTTCCAGCCATTTTTTTTTCCTTTTCTTTCGCCCGCTTTTCCTGCTTTTCCTCCTGGCCATTAGCCATCAAAATATTTGTATATATTAGGCAGTGGGGAGCAACAAAAGAAAATATGTGGAGCAAAACGCCAAAGGACATGGCCGGCATTTTTGATTTTGTTTACATTTGGCATTTTTTCATATTTTTGTTTTGTCTCTTTTTCGTTCGCTTCCCTTCTGGAGTTGTTTTCCTCCGCAGGGCGAAGGATGACAAAAAAAAAAAGGGGGAAATACAAAAGCGTAGCATACATTACAGGGGCGGCCAGGAGATGGAGATAAAGGAGTCGCAGGGGATCAGCTCTATCAATAAATGAATATATGAGCAAGCTATAGGGAGAAACTACTACCAAACTAATTGAGGTAATACTCGATTTTCGATATTTTGTGTCAAACAAATAGATATAGTTCCCTGGCTAAGGCCAAAACGGCAATCAAAACCGAAACGCAACGAAAACAGCAATTTTGAGTCCCTTAAAAAACAAACTTGTGATAGACACACACACACACACATAAGAAGAAAGCGTTAAAAGGGCGCTAAGGATAACGCAGCAGGATGGGGGAGAAAGGCAAGAAAAGAGACGGCGAAAGGGGTGGCCACCAGGCAGATGTTACCCTCTTAGCAAATGCAAGGACACCGAAGTCCTCGGGCTGAGTGTATGTGTGTGTCTTGGGCACGGAGAGAAAAATAAAAAAACCGAAAACCGAACTAGTCGGTAGAAAAATACAATTACTATCGATAAAAAGATCACTTTTAAGATCACTTCGTAAGGTTTCATATTTCGAAATTTTAAATATTCTTATTGTTATTGAAAAATATTATATAAATATATATATATATGTGTTTCCGATTAAATGGGTTCGATATTTAAAATAGAACATCGAGATGTATCGTTCAAATATCGTTTTATGTATCAAAAGTCAATAGAGCATCGATATGTCGATATTTTCCATCATACCTAAACAGAACTAAATTCCTCTCTTGATTTTTAATACACATTTGAGACATACGAAACTGTATTAAAAGTTTCCTAAAGAGTTTCTAATTTATTAAGGCAGGTGAATCAAGACCATTTCCTAATGATTTTATGAGACTCATTTTATTTACTTTTCTCTAGTTTTCTCGTTTTTTCCCCAGTTGGTCCAGATAGTGTAGAGGGGCCTTCGAGGGGAGAGGGCTAAAGGCCAAATCGTAGGCAAAGGCAAAGACGTGAGTTGTCTGAGCTTCTGTCTGGCACAATCAAAACAAGGAGCCTTCAGCCGGGCCAACGCAAGTCTAATTAACTGCCAGATACACAAGGACACTCACTCTCCAAGCCGCAAAAAAGTCGCAAAACCGAGGGAAGTGAGAGATTTGTGAGGCTGTGAGGTGGTGAAACCTTTCTCATTGGACCAAAAACCATCTTGAGTCTGATTTTTAATCCGCAAATTAAATCGAAACCTCCAAGATTCAAAAAGAAAATAAATAAATACAAACAAAAAATAGTATCTTTTAGTGCCTCTAAGTGAGCTCCTCGCAGCTGTAACAGTTCGTGTCTGTGTGGCTTTATCTGCTGTCGGTGTTTGTGCCTGTATCTGTATCTGTATCTGTATCCGTGTCCTGTCTGTGTGCCGTCGTCCTTGTGCGTACTCAACATTAATTGTAATCGCAATAGAGAGCAATTGTAATGGCAAATGACATAAGTAAGGGGCCACGGCGATGATACTGACAGCGAGAATGATAATTTGGTAACGATAATGATAACGGTAACATAACGGAAACATAAATCGAAACAACAAAAGCAACAACAGCAATGGCCAGAGCCAACAACTTAATCAAATTGAATTTGTAATTAAATTGTTGAAATATAATTGTGATATATGTTCTCACCTGCTATATCCTGCGTTCTTTTTTGCGAATCATCGCGGATCCTATTCAGGATCAATGATCATCGGGGATGTTTATCATTCTACGGGTGCCAGTAGCACCCCAGACTCCAGGTCATCGTCTTCAGTTTTGATTTCGTGTCGAGTTTAGGGGAGCTTCTTCCAGGATCTTTTTTAAATTTTAGACTTTCTTCAGTTGAAGAGGATTTTGGGGTGTTTTTGGGTTTTTAGTTTTTAATTTTTATGTTTAAAGTCTCTAATTTATGAATTTTAGATTAGGGTGTTTAGTTCTTGGTTTTAATCTTTACTTTTTGCTGGTTATATATCAGAGTATCTTTGGTTTATATTTAGATATGATTTTTACTTCCGGTTCATCTTAAAATGGTCTGTTGGATCTTCGCTTTGAATTCTTCTCACAATAATTATGTTGTCAGCAGTTAATTTATGCGGGATCGGGGTTAGATCATTGATCATTCAAAACACATGTAGGATATGTGGAAATTTTCTTGAGTTATTTTGTAAAAAAATAACCATCATATGATTCCATGTCTGTATACAATCGTTAAATCGAAATAATCAATGAAGCAGGATATGTGGTAATTTCCTTGTGTAATCCTTGATTGAACTGGATTCTTTGCAGTTTAAACAATCGACATACATATATTCTTAAAATTGCAATTAGAACAATACATATATATATATATTTTCAGTTAAGATCTATCGGTCTATCGCTCTTTTATATATTATCTTATATACTTCGATTTTATTTATATTTCTTAGCTGAAGATCTGTTTTGATTTGTTCTTTTCTCTTTTAAGTTCAATCTGGTGTAGTTGTCATTTCCGTTGTTTTCTTTCGTTAAGTTCGGTGTCTTTATCGATCAATTAATTTGATGACGATGACGTGTCAGATTCGGTTTCAAATTCAGAGTCCGAGCTGCTGGACCTGCTTTGCCTTTTCGACTTGATAAGATCGATCATATACTTAACGATCAACTTGATCTGATATAGATTTGTATAGTACTGATCAAGGAAACTGTTCATTCCGAATTGAATATGTTTTACGGGATTAAATGTAAATTTATGTGTTTTTGATAACAATTTTTATAGACTTAAAAGCGTACTTTCCTTAGCTTTCCTCAATCAGATTGCGTTAATACTACGATTCTTTTTTGGTTATATTTGGATATCGATACTTTGATTTTCGATTTTTGATCTTGTCATCGAAATAAAATGTAAGTAGTGTGTCGTAGAGTTATATTAGGTGTAAATAGACTCGTTTTGTGATGGCTTTTGTGAAGATTTCAGTTTGTTTTATGTGATCTATCGATTTATAATCGATGGCTTTCGATTATTTATCACTCAACTTAGTTAATATTTGGTTTTCGATTAAATATGACATTTAGATAATTATTTAAAACATTTAGAGTGATAATATTGTATATACTTGCTCGTTGAAGTCAAGTTTGTAGTGAAGAAATAAATGTTGTTCTTTCGAATCTATTTCCTTCCTTCTGATGATATTAATTTTGATATTGATTTCCAAATCTCGCTTCCGATTATTTATGATCCAATCCTGTTGATATCGCTTTTTACTTTGTCTCTGCTAAAGTAACTTTATTTCACTTGATATGCTTACTGTTTGGGGAAACATCAAAAAAATAATTTCACAAGAAAAAAAGAAAATTAATTTTAAATTTAATTATATATATATTTTTTTTAAGATAAAACACTTGGTAAAACAAACACTCGGTCTCAGCAGGGAAAACGTTTCGTTTGGCAATTTAAAAACACGCGCAGCAAAAAAAGAAGGGGGAAACAGCAGCGATTTTCGCGCCTTTTTGCAGTTTGGCGCCAAACAGCAGCAGTTCTTGGATATATTTAAAAATATTTTTTTAATGATTAAATTTGCATTTTAAATTGTTATTTTAATTCTATACTCCAAATTTTCCAATTGAAATTTGTGTATGAATTTGAAATTTTTTGAATTGACTAAAAGCTGTCTGAGCTCAAAATGTGCCTGCCACTGATGTTCCTGCTCCTACTGCTGCTGCCACGGCTGCCACTGTTCCACCTGCTTCTTCCGCTGCTGGTCTCGGGGTTTTCTCGAGTGCCAACGAACCGTTTCCAACTACCTTCGGCCGCTGACTGGTAGCTAGGGTTGTTGATAATATATAAAAATATAAATATATCGATATTTTCCCTAAAGATGATATATTTATAAATAAATATCGAAATAGCGATATATTTATTTTTTATTTACATGAAAATCTGTGTATGCAAAAGCAAGAAAAAATTACGAAAAGTTTCATCGTTACATAAAATATTATATTGAAGAAAAACGTATCCCTTTTTCTTTTATGGAATATACAAATTTGAATTAATAACAAAACCGAATCAATAAGGCAAACATCGATGCATCGCTTAACATCGATATCAACAAAAACATACCTCGAAAACCATCGCTAAAAACATCACCCACGAAAGCTCCGCTCGCGACCTGGTTTGCGGCCAGGAAAGAGCGGAAGCTCCTGCGGAGGTGTCTTTTGGCCACTTGTTGCCAGGGCGAGCTTTGCAGCTGACCTCTAAGCCCCAGGACCTGGAAATTCCTTCAAAAAACCGACAAAATAACACTAAAATTTAGCAAAAATAGCACCGAGTTTTTAAAGTCTCCTATTATTTTGGCTAACTTTTATTTATTAATAAATTAAACATTCCTATTTAATATATTTTTTAGCCAGTTTATTACTTATTAATTCGTTGTTCTTTATTTTTCATTTTTTAATGCTTCCAAAAAGAGATAAAAAACACACACACACATACCTTTAATTATCAATATTTATCAATGTCATTTTGGTGGAAAAATTAACGTTTAAAAACCAAAACTTACCCAGATATTTGGAGCGGGGTTTGGCCTTTAACTTAAAATTTCACTTGATAAATAATAAATATATAAAATAGAAAATATATACTAAAAACTTGATTCGATTAAACCATTTTTAATCAATATAATAAAACATTATACATTTTAAGTAATAGTAAAAATAAAAAATAGTATACTAAAGAACAGAGCTTAAAATAGAGCTTAAAAGGAAAAAATCGATTAAACCGATTTTTAATCATATATAATAAAACAGTTTATACATTTTAAGTAATAGTAATAATAAAATAAATAGTAATATAAGGTTGGAAGTAGAAGTAGAATTATATAAATATACTAAAAACAGAGCTTAAAATGGTACAAAAATCGATTAAACCGATTTTTAATCATATATAATAAAACAAATTATACATTTTAAGTAATAGTAATAGTAATAATAAATAGTAAAATAAGGCTGGAAGTAGAAGTAGAATTATATAAATAAAGTTTCATTGAGTTTCGCCTGTATTTCGTTTTTTTTTAAGGTTTTAAAAATGTTCAAATTGCTAAAGAAAAAAGTAAATAAATGGCAGCAGCTTTCCAGTTGGAAAAATCTACTACAATAAGAGTGGATCGTACTCTCTTACTCTCCCGCTCTTAGGTTCCACTTTGTACGTCACACGAGCAGGACATGAGAGGAAAAACATTCCGGTGCGAAAACACAGAATATCAAGGAAAACAAAAGAGTAAATAGTTTTGTCTCACTCACCCTTACATACGTTGTTGCTACAGATCCCAACGTCGAATTATATTATAAGCACACATAAAAAAAGGAAGAAAAAACCTTATAATTTGTTGCACCTTTTTTACTTGTTGCACTTACACATAAAAAAAAATAAAAATAAATAAATCACTAGCAAAAATAAACGAACACGCAAAAAACAAAACAAAAAACTTCTTTAAATTTGATTTTTACCCGCCGCGGCGATCTCTTGCATGGAGACCTTTTTTTTGCATCCGAGAGCGGCAACTCCGTAAGTGCCTCTCTCACTCTTTGTACCGTGGTGGAATCATATAATTCCACCATGCTTTGTATGCCACAAGAACAGGACAAGAAAGGAAAATAAAACGCGCGCGAATACGCAGAAAATCAAGGAAAGCAGAAAGGAGTAACTAGTGTTGTCTCACTCGCTCTTTCCTATGTTGTTGCTGCAGATCCCAACGTCGAATTGGGAGACGAAAGCACACATAAAAAAAAGAAGAACAAAAAACTTCGAATTTGTTGCCCTTGCACATAAAAAAAACAACAAAATTCACTAACTAGTAAAATTAAACGCACTGTACTTGGCGTTGGTTTTGAAACTTAAAAAAATAAAACAAAAAACACGGCAGAATCCCGGCTGCCGTTTTTGGGTGTTTTAGGCCTTGTCCCCAGACTTTTGACTCATTTTCACTTCACTGCAGTGGCTCAACAACTTCCCGCACTTTTGGCCACTATTTTTGCCGCACTCGCGTAGGGAAAACTCCTTTAGATTTCATTTTTTACCGCCGCGGCGATCACTTCGGATGGAGCCCTTTTTTCGCATCCGTTCTGTCCGACAGCGCCAACGAATATGCCGCTCGCTCTCAGGACAAGAGAGGAAAAAAAATTCCCGCGCGAAAACGCAGAAAATCAAGGAAAGCAGAAAGGAGTAACTAGTGTTGTCTCGCTCGCTCTTTCCTATGTTGTTGCTGGAGATCCCAACGTCGAAGTAGGAGACGAAAGCACAATTAAAAAAAAGGGAAAAAAGGCACACATTAAAAAAAGGAATAAAATTAACTTCTAATTTGTTGAAGGTGTTGCACCTTCCACTTAAAATAAAAACAACAAAATTTACATTGTTCTGTGCTTCAGACTGATATTATAATACCTTGAAAGTATTATTAAAATGTAAATATTTAATAAGACAATTTTTGGACAAATTAAAGCTTAAAAATATTATAATTAAGGGAAAAAATACATTAATTTCAAATCGGAAAACTGTTTTGAGTCAGTTTTTAAAAGCTTAATAAATCTGCGTACTGATTTTCATTTTATTTTGAAATTCATTTTTTCCAAATTTTTCTTTTACAATTTTAACAATTCAACCCTAAAACTTTCGAATCATTTTTAAAATTTTGTTTTTCTACCAAACATAGCTAGATCGACTCGGCTCTTAATGCTGATCCAGAATATATATGCTTTATAGGGTCGGAAATGACTCCTTCACATTGTTCTGTGTTTCAGACTGATATTAAAATACCCTGAAAGTATTATTAAAATATAAATATGGATCCATTATTAAATAAGAACATTTTTTGGCATATTAAAGCTTAAAAATAAAATAACTAAGCGAAAAATACATAAATTTTAAATCTGAAAACTGCTCTGACTCAGTTTTTTAAAGGTTAATAAATCTGCATACTAAATTCCAATATATTTTAAAATTAATTTTTTTACACATTTTTTTTTATAATTTTAACAAGATACCCCTTAAAAATTTCGAAAAATGTTTAAAATTTTATTTTCTACGGGACATAGCTAGATCAACTTGGCTGTTGATGCTGATCAAGAATATATTATATATGATTTATAGGGTCGGGAATGTCTTCTTCACTGCGTTGTAAACTTCTGATTACAATTTTAATACCATGCGAGGGTAAAACAAAAAAATTAATTTTTGTTCTATTTGTACATATTGAACAATTATTAAACGAATTCAACGAATCATCAATAGGATATCGAATATTTTGTTTCAAATTTCGGCAGTTGCATGAAAGTATGACCATTTTCCCTCAAAAAATGCCGTACAACAAGTGGTATTCAAAAGTATAAACATTTTTCCGCTGTGAAACAGATTTAAAATGGAATACTCTCAGCCGTAATTAAACCTGATTTAACAAAAAATAAAAATAAAATAATAATTATTAAGTAAGTAAATATACCAAATCGTCAGCGGTAAACTATCGATGGTATCAGCTATGGTAAAAAACATTCCTGTATACTTTTTATACGCCACGTTTGTTTGTTGTTAATACAGTAATGTTATTTGATATATAATTTCTTTAAAAACCCGCAGTTTTCTGGGAAATTAAATACTTGCATAATTTTTATGAATACATCGATATGTTTCACATCCCTCGTAATCGGGACCGGTATGGTATTTTAAATACTATATAGTATCTATTGAAGGCAGAATTATTATTGCAGCCAGACAGACACCTATACAAGCCATTTTCCCAACGTCAAACAATTACACTAGAACTTCACATAGAAAGATTTCGTTTTAAATTTTCGTTTTGTGCAAAGAAGAGTGGCCAGCTGACAGTTTGATCGATGTTGAAAACAAGAATCGATGTCGAATGCATTTTATCGCCGATTGCTTAGCAGTCTTGGGCACACTGCTCGGATTGTGACGTTCGCGTGGCTGTGTGCTGCTTTTCAAGGCGAAAGAAGCGAAAAAGCGGAGAAGGCAGAACGCAAGAAGCAAACAGGAGAGCATTGAAAAGAGCCTTCTACTTTCCACATACTGGCAGACAGGAACTTCACACTGCCCGGAAAAACTGTCGTATTGTGCGCATCATCAGCCTACGGGTCGGACGGAACGAAATTAAACGGGGTCCGAAAGTGCGGAGCAAAGGGAAAATACGAACAAAAAAAACGCCGAGCAGCAGCAACCGTGCAAAATGAGCGGAGATGTGGCTGCCGAAAATGTAAGTTGCCGAGAAAATTCCTTCCATCACTTTTCGCCCCGTAGGCAGGCAGCAGGCCTCTTCATTTTATGTAATTAGGCCGAAAGGCAAGTGCAAACGTGTTGAATAGGCGCCTGCCTGCCGCAAAGTAATAAAATTGAAAATTGAAAAAGGCCAGAAAAGAATAAAAAAAAAAAACTCGGTTGCAAGTGGTGCTCCGCAGTCGGCGTCGCTGCCCGCAGTGCGTACGATACGAACAAATTGCGGGCAGAGCCACAGCAGAGCAAAGCAAAAGCAGCAAAAAGGCCTTTTGGTAATTGACGAAAATGGCGACAATGCAAGTGGCAAGTGCGGATGCGGGACGGGAGGTGGCTGGTAGTGGGCGGGGAGGAAGGAGAAAAGCCGAACAGACGAACGAAATGTATTTGGCACAGTGTGACCACTCGCAATATACCAACTTGGTATTTTTTCTGTGGCTGCCTTTCTTTCCTTTTTTTTTCGTCTTCGATCACCTCAACCCTTTTGTTCCTACGGCTGAAACTCTTAAATTAACAGATATATGCAGGGCTTACTTAACTCTACTGTAGTTAAACAAACTTTTTTTTTGTAAGGCTTGCAGTTTGTTGATGTTTTCCACTTGGGTGTAGTGTGGTCACACTTGGTCACCTTGGTCAGCGGCAGCAACAACAAAATAAATTTAAAATCACATGTGTTTGTTGTTGTTGCGTCTCATTATTCGCCTCTTTTTGTATGTAATTGCAAGTGTCCCATTTTGCAATCACAAATCTTATGTACATACATATGTATCTTCATCTTGATATTTCTGATAAGCCAGATTTTTGCCACCCCAATAATAACAAGAACAACAACAACAATCGCACATCCCGGGTGTGTGCAAGTGTGTGTGCCCACGTTGAACAAGTAAAAGTACAAAAAAATTATGCTGTAAAATGCACTCGATTTTCTGTATTCTCCAGTGTAGCGGTGTGTGTTTGCAAGGTGGTGTGTGCGTGTGCCATTGTTTGGCATCTGTTTCTTAACCTATTCCAACCGATAGCCCGATTTCGATTCCCATTTCCCATTACCCACTCGGAAGCAGGAGTCTTGGGTATCGCTCTGTGCTCTGCTTCTTGGAACATCGGAACATCTTCAATGCTGTTGTTGTTGGTCCCCATGAATTTTCCTACGCGGCATTTGTTAGGGTTGATTTTTCACCACGTGGTGAGCGCAGCACACACACGCACGCCGCACGACGACTCTTAATCGAAATCTAGAGTTTGCAAGAAAATAATAAGTGATAACTAATAACTACATAATAAAAGCGAAGCAACACCAGCTGGAAAGACATGACGAATTCACAGGTTTCTGACTTGATTTTACTCTTACTTTCCTTCATGCGCCACTCTCTTGTCCGACATCTTCTCATTTTTCCCCCCTATATCTTGCTCTCTCCCTCTCTTTTGCAGAACATCCACGCACAAAATGGTGGCAGCTGCGAGATGGTGCAGTCCAACGGGGTGACCACCAATGGACATCACCACCACCAGTCCCAGAATCACCACCACCACCACCACAGCAGCAGCAGCAGCGGCGGAAGTAGCAGCAAGCATAAATCCTCCAGCAAGGACAAGCATCGTGATAAGGACAGGGAGCACAAGAGCTCCAGCTCGTCCAGCTCGTCCAAGGATCACAAGAGCAGCAGTCGGTATGTCGTCGAATAATAATAATAATGTGGGGGCAACCGTGAGACTAGTTAGAAATTTCTGGAAAATAAATCGATGTATAACGTGGAATCATCTCCTAGAGTAAGATATAAAGATCCAAAAACCTTATTCTAAGGGAAGAGAAGGGTTGAGATTCTCAGGGATATCAAAATAGAATCTCCTGGAGAGAGAAATTCAAAAGGTAAGGTAAGGGTTAGTAAGTTAAATAGCAAAGGAATTCCTCATGCTAATCGGATCTAACCGAAATGGAATTGTAGTAGCTTTACAAAGTATATAAACAGGCGGCTATCCCCCGCGCTAAGCTTGATTCAATTATCTATGCAAACAACATTTATAGTTATGATCACTTGACCTCCTTTTCACCACCCGTGAGAACGAACGACAGCCCCTGCAGAGCTACGCTTTGCCACACAGAGAGAATAGTTGTGTTAAGCCTAAAAACTTGCGTATTAATTATCAACTTTCATCATTTTTCTAGCGACAAGGATCGCCACAAGAGTGGCAGCAGCAGCAGCAGCTCCTCGTCAAAGCATCGGGACAAGGATAAGGACAAGGATCGCGACAGCAGCAGTAGCAACTCACACCGCAGCAGCTCCTCATCGAGTCATCGGGAAAAGGATGGAAGCAGCAGTAGCAGCAAACACAAGTCCTCATCCTCATCCTCATCCTCATCCGGCCACCATAAGAGCTCCTCCAAGGATAAGGAGCGACGTGACAAGGACAGGGATCGCAGCAGCAGCAGCAGCAGCTCGTCCAGCCGTCACAAGTCCTCCTCATCGTCCTCGTCTAGCTCCCGTGATAAGGAGCGCAGCGGCAGCAGCAGTCACAAGAGCTCCTCGTCGTCGTCGTCATCATCGAGGAGCAAACATTCCAGTTCGCGTCACAGCAGCTCTTCCTCAAAGGAACCACCATCTTACGATGGAGTGTTTGTCAAGCCCGAGCCCGTCTCCCAGCCGGTAATGCACGCGGGCGCCATGGATCCCTTCCACATGCAGCACCAGCACCAGCAGCAGCCGCTCGACGGCTACAATGATGCTTCCACCCATGTTCCCAATGTCAACTGCAATGGTAATGGGAACGGAGATGCCCTCGATGGCAATAACTACAAGAATGGTTACGAGGAACATTCGATTGTGGACATCAAGAAGGAGGATACCAGCCTGAACAATCTGTCGCAGGCCAGCTCCTGCGACTACTCCATGTCACAGTTTCGGGCCGACGAGCCGCCGTTTGAGGTCAAGCATGAGCCGACTTATGTTGAGGACGATAGCATCATGAACGACAACGATCAGGATCAGGATGAGGACGCGGACGCGGATGCGGACGCGGATATGGACGACGAGGAGGATGTGCCGTTGGCCGTGCGTAAGCGCAAGCAGGAGGTATTCGAACCGGAGAATGGTGGAGGAGGAGGAGGCCAGGATGACGACGACGACATTCCGCTGCTGGCGCGAAAAAAGATCAAGAAGGAGGCCAAGGAGAAGAGCAAGAAGAAGCGGGTCAAGGAGGAGGCCGAAGACGACTATGGCAGCGTCAAGCCCAAGAAGAAAAAGATCAAGAAGGTGGGCTTTCATTTCAACTTTCAATTTTGTCTAATGATTAACCTTTAATTGCTTTTTTTATTTTCCGTGTGTGCGCAGGAGTCTGGCGGGGGAGGAAGTCAGGTGAAAACGGAGAATCTTTCGCCCACCAAGCGCCAGAAGATCAAGGAAGAGGAGGAGGAGGTGTGGAGATGGTAAGTGAACGTGAACACTCTTTAAAGAAAACAAGATTCGTTGAGTAAGCACTCACTTTTGCATTTAACATCACACTTTGTTAAGGAAAATCCTTATATTTGCATCATTTTTGTTTTGTAATTTCCCAACGAACTTTTCGGTGATTTTAGGAATAATTAAATTAATTAATTAAAAGACACCATACCAATTTTTGCTAAGCTGTCTCTTATAGATCCCGAGATCTGATGATAATAACTCATATTGATCCCTGTGAAACCTTGCTTTATTTTCTGTGGATATTTCAATACAAATTGAAATCTTCCACTTCTACTTCACGTTTGTTTATTATAAAATCAATGACTTTGTTTAGCTGCCGATAAGGAGAACGAGCTTACTTTTATTGACATTGCACACCTGAGAGCCATGTGTTTGTTGTATTGTTTTTGGCGAAGGTTACTTGAGGTGAAAGGCTTTTAATGATTACTCATTACAAAATTTGGAAAAGGAGAAATGTGCTTGCTATATATAAATAAATATATATAAATTTATAGCGTTTGCAGTGATAACAAGAACAACAAGAAGAAACACGCTGGCTGCCCACGCAACTGAAAATGACGTGTGCACACGTGTAGTATGTGTGTGTGTGTGTGCGAATGCCATGTGTTTGCCTGTGAAGTTTGAATGTCACTGACCTACATTTTGAAAGTCACACAGAAGAGACGAGACGGACAGGCGGACAGTGAGCATTAACAGTTATGCGCATACAGCTTGGGGCCCACTGTGCTGGGGGGGGGGAGACAGTCACCACGAAACGCGTGCGACCCCCCACCAGAAAACAGCTGAGCGAGTGGGCGCTCGCACACACTGACAAAAGCAGACTTTGAGGTTAGGTTTGAACGCCATTGCTGCCGCCGCCGCCGTTGCTGCTTTGCGTAATGCGATAAAAAAACAAAGAAAACATTAAAGAAGGCTGGAAATAAAAGGAAAAACAAATGCGCTGGCTGGCGGCGGCAGTGTTTCCACTGGGAAATCACAGTGTTTGCTTGCTTTTCAGACGACAGCAACTGGCCACCGTTGCAGCGAATAGGGAGAGAAGAGAAAGAAAGAGGAGCGGCGGCTGCGGCGTCGTTCCAGGCAAAGAAGAGCAGCAAATTCGATGGTTAGGAGCGGGGAGGGGGTCTAGGGTGGCATCTCTCAATTAGGGTGGAGATTATTTTATTTCTTTGCGGAAAATTTATATTTCGGCTTGAAAAGTGTTTCAATTATAGTTTAAAGTAAAAATCTAGACAGCTTCCAGCATCCCCTCTTCCAAGCATAATTCCAATTAATTTTTGCCCCTCCAATTTTTCCAGGTGGGAGGAGGAGAAGCGCGAGGATGGCGTCAAATGGTCGACGCTGGAGCACAAGGGACCCGTGTTTGCACCACCCTACGAGCGAGTGCCGCGCAATGTGCGCTTCTTCTACGACGGCAAACCGCTGGATTTGTCGGAGGAAACGGAAGAGGCGGCCACCTTCTATGCCAAGATGTTGAATCATGACTACTGCACCAAGGATGTGTTCAACAACAACTTCTTCAAGGACTTCCGCAAGTCGATGACGTCCAAGGAGAAGGAGATTATCAAGGATTTCCGTAAATGCAACTTCCAGGAGATGTTTGACTTCTTCCAGGCGGAATCCGAGAAGCGCAAGGCGGCCACCAAGGAGGAGAAGCTGGTGAAGAAGAACGAGAACGAGGCGCTGATCAAGGAGTACGGCTTCTGTATGATCGATGGCCACAAGGAAAAGATTGGTAACTTCCGTCTGGAGCCGCCAGGCCTCTTCCGTGGTCGCGGCGAACATCCCAAAATGGGAATGATCAAGCGACGCATTCAGGCCAGCGATGTGTCCATCAATTGTGGCAAAGACTCAAAGGTACCGCCGCCGCCGTCAGGGTCGCGATGGAAGGAGGTGCGACACGACAACACCGTCACCTGGCTGGCCTCCTGGATCGAGAATGTGCAGGGTCAGGTCAAGTACATTATGCTGAATCCCTCGTCAAAGCTGAAGGGCGAGAAGGATCACATCAAGTACGAGACGGCACGGCGCCTGGACAAGGTGATCGATAAGATTCGTGCCACCTATCGCGACGAATGGAAGTCGAAGGAGATGCGTGTCCGACAGCGGGCGGTGGCCCTGTATTTCATCGATAAACTAGCCCTCAGGGCGGGCAACGAGAAGGATGAGGATCAGGCCGACACCGTTGGCTGTTGTTCGCTGCGCGTCGAGCATGTGCAGCTGCACAAGGAGCTGAACGGCAAGGAGAATGTGGTGGTGTTCGACTTTCCCGGTAAGGATTCCATACGTTACTACAACGAGGTCGAGGTGGAGAAGCGCGTCTTCAAGAACCTCGAACTGTTCATGGAGCACAAGAAGGAGGGCGACGATCTCTTCGATCGCCTCAACACCCAGGTGCTCAACGAGCATCTCAAGGAGCTGATGGAAGGTATGTGTGTCCTCTTACTTTGCTCTGCTGGGAGACTTGAATCTATGTGGAATCTATGGCTTTATAATAGGACTCACGGCCAAGGTATTCCGTACGTACAACGCCTCGAAGACGTTGCAAAGCCAACTGGATTTGCTCACCGATCCGAGTGCGACGGTGCCGGAGAAGCTGTTGGCCTACAACCGGGCCAATCGTGCCGTGGCCATCCTCTGTAACCATCAGCGTTCCGTGCCCAAGGGCCACCAAAAGTCCATGGAGAACCTGAAGGAGAAGATAAAGGCCAAGCGGGATGCCATCGATGATTGCGAGGCCGAATATCATGTGAGTAGTATGGCGTAGAACCTTCAGTTTGCTCCTTGAATTTGCTCCTTGATTTTAACCAATTTTACAACCTTTACAACAGGACTTGAAGAAGGCAGCCAAGCGCGGCTCCATGAAGGAGAAGATCAATGCGGACAAGAAGGGCAAGCAGCTGGAGCGGCTGAAGGATCAGCTTAAGAAACTGGAATTACAAGAGACTGATAGAGACGAGAATAAGACCATTGCCCTGGGCACATCTAAGCTAAATTATCTCGATCCACGCATATCGGTGGCATGGTAAGGTCCCCCTGCAACTTAACCCTTAATGCACCCTCTAACTTGATCCTTAACCCCTTTGCAGGTGTAAAAAGAATGGCGTGCCCATCGAGAAGATCTTCAACAAAACGCAAAGAACCAAATTTCTATGGGCCGTTCACATGGCCGATGAGAATTATCGTTTCTAAAAACGCACGCACTCCTCACAGACGACACACATCGAAGCGAAGGCAGCAGCAGCGCGCAACACACGCAAGCAGCAGCAGGAACGGCAGGAGAGCAGCGAGCAGCACAGTCACAGTCACAGTTCTTCTTTCCCCAAACAGTTTATGCAATTGGTAATGCATATAGCCAGCTTTTTGGGTAGAGAGAGGAGGCTGGAAGGCTGGGAGGCTGGAAGACTGCCGCTGACTGCCGGTGAGAGCCTGATTCAGAAAGGGATAGGTAGAAAGAGAGCGAGAGAGCTGCTTGCAATGTATTTTTTTTCGTCAAGTTTAACTAAGCGAAATGTGCACCACCCCCCCATTACACACACACACCCTCCCTCACACCCGGATATGTGTGCTATATTTATATAGACGCATATGCTGTATGTTAAATATATAAAAACCCAAGCCAAGCCAAGAGAAGAGAGGAGAAGAGCAGGAAAGAGAGGAGGGAAAAATACATATTCAAGCATAATTCTATATAGACGTTACCTTTATTATTTTTTTATATATATATACATATTATGTTAATTTTTACACGATAATTAAGCACTATAACAACAACAACAGCAACAAAGCAAAAGCAAAAAAGAAAAGAAAAACTAAAATATGAACGAAAGCAGCAGATTTTTTTCGTATGTTTAACTATAGTTGAGTTTTATATTTAGCAAAAAAGAGATGTCTTTCACTATTGATTAATTAATATACAAAAATTGATTATGATTACGTATTTAAAAATGCTAGACGAAACAGAGAGCACAGGCAGGAGATAGCATAGCATAATTTATTCAACTCTGAACGTATATATTTTTTAAACAAGGGCAAAACAAACACAACACAACACAAACAACAAACAAAAGATTAATTAATTAATTATTATACAAGTGGTTTTCGTTATGTATGTGTACCTTCGTGAGTTTAGTTACGACTTTCAAAAAAAAAATAAATGCCTAAAATTCATATAAATTTGCGAAACCCCCTTTTTAAATATCTTTTTAAGCTAAGAGCCAAGACAGGTTTCAAAATTCTGTTCAAGCCACAACAACAACAACAAACAATTGCAAATCAATCAATGAACCAAAACCACAGAAAACGAAACGTAAATAAAATGAATGGGAACTCTATGCTTTAGCATCTAATTAGAATGTGCAATTAAGTGAGCCTAAAATAAAAAACAAAAACAAAAGCGATAAACAAAAACAAAAGAAAGCAAAGAAAACCATGTAAAAATCAAAGAAGAGAATCAAGAATCAATCCTCTCTCTTGAGCTGGAAGAGAGAGTATCCTCTCTTGAGCTGGAAGTGGAGAGTGGAGAGAAGGAGGAGGAAAAGAAGAAGAGGATAAGGAGCAACGTAGTGGAGACTCTACACACCTTACCTAACCTTTGTTCAAGCCCATCGTTTATGATTTATAAATATATAAAATAATGTCTGTATGTAGCTGTATTTTTAATTAATTAATTAAAACAAAAAAAAAGATCAAGATGGAAGCCCCCCTCACCCCCCTAGCATAAATTGCAAAATAAAAATTATTGAATTATAAATAGAGAGAGGAGGAGACACACACACACACACATATGATAATTAGTAATTAAAGCAACAAACACACACACACATTTATATACGTATGAATGTATGCTTTTAAAAGGCAATAAAAAGAAAAGGATACAAGAAAGTTAAGTAAACATCAACATTTGTGTCACACACTCACTTAAAAAAAAAAACTTGGCATATTAAAACAACAACAATATCGATGTAAGCAACTAAAAAAAAAAAAAAAATACAAGAAAAAAATCAACTACAACATATTTTAAAGAAACGAAATGAAACGAAAACAAAAAAACATCAACTTATAATAATAAAAACAGAATTAAGCCTAAGTTATTGTAATTGTAATGGAACGATGCAAATATACATACGACAACATATATTTAATTTTAAACATTCTGTCTTGTTTTCACTTCGAAAAGGGTTACTGATGAGGAGGGAATATGTTTTTATATTATCTTCTTAATTCATATTCTTCTTAATTTATATTATCAAGATTTACGATTTTATATTAACGCTTTTGGATTTCTCCAGCACAGAAAGCTGTCTTCGAGGCCAGAGGACGCATTATTTAATTCATTTACATTTAATTCTAATTTATTAATTTAATATTTAAGCAATTATATTTTAAAATTTATAATTTGGGTATAAAAATGGCAATTGGAGCGATCGTAAAAAGTAATAGATAATTGACAACTTTGTTACTTTGTTTTAAACATTCGAATAAAACCAGAGATATAGTAATTAAAAAATATATATATTTACACTTAATCAAAATTAAAAACAAAGTAAAATTATATTCTATGGCAGATTAATTGTAATGAAAATTTACATAGCTTCATAATTTTGTTACCTTACTATGTTTTTTCGAAAAATTTGTTTTGTTAATCAAATAAAATTAAATTTTGCATATAAATATATTATTTATTAATTTGGTCAGATGTCAGATGAGTTTCAATTGAATGAATGTTACTGCACCTTGTACCAAATTTACCAAAAAGCGTATTTTTAGACTAAAATATCTCGAAAACCTGGCGTATGGTAATTCCTTGACGCTGGATTCAAGTTCAGAGCATTATAAACCTTCGGAAAAGTACATTCCGGTTTTAAGTTCAAAAAAGTTGTCTGCCTTTGTAATAGTGAGATTATTTTAAAAGTATTACAAGTGTGAATATTTTGTAAAGCACTTCCATGTATGTAACCAGGAGATGGTCACTCTAAACAGGCCCCTTGGTGTTTTCACATTTGCAAATTAATTTCAATTTGATTTTATTTCATATAAACAAATTTAATAGAAAAATAGCTAAATTGCGTTAAATTAAATACATTGTATGGGATTTTTAAATTTGATTGGATTTGTTTCAGGAACCAAGATTAAATTATTTTAACATAAAGGATACATTTTTTATTATTTATTATAGAAAATGAAATTATTTATTATTATTCATTTATTATTCAGAGCACAGTATAAGTTCTTGGATATTTTATGTGCAAATATTCTCCGTAGTCTTTAACTTACTCAAAAACTCAATTTTTTTAAATATAATGCACAGGGAGTTGAATCTACAGCAATTTAAGCAAGATAACAAATTTACTTTAATATTTATTCTGAATTAAACAAAATCGTGCCCAAGTTGAAAACCTTTTAAACTCACAATTTCAAATCGCAACGGCTGCCTATCGATCGCCCTTTCGATTCTCTGAAGTCGCCAGGCGGCGTGGTCACACTGCTCCGAGATTTGACTTTTGCGCTAACGGAAGCGAAGAAGAAGAGAGCTAGGCTAAAGACGCGTTCGAAAAAGGGGCCAAAATCACAGGATATTAAGTTAAACACGGACGACAAACGATATAATGGCCACAACAACAACTCAACGACCGCAGTTGACCAAAATGCGGACTAGCGCGGAGGCGATGGCTTGCCTGGCCCGGGAAAAGGCGCCCGGACAGGTGGTGGCCGCCGCGCAACAAGTGCCTCCTCCGCTCAGCACCAGCAGCAACAACAACAACAAAGACCTGGCCACCATCATGGATGCGCTGCAGACGGACTTTGGGGGCTACAAGTACACGGTGTACCGCTGCGCCAGCAAGTTTGTGGCCCTGCAGAAGGTATTCCACAGTGAGTAGTAGCCGAGGAGCAAGCAACCTCCAAGAGAGTTCCCTGAGTGCGTTCTCCCATTGCGTTCTTCCAGCTGGAAAGATACCGTATAAGCTGCTGCTGGCCATATTGGAACGGCATGGCATGAGCGGCAGCTGGGAACTGATGGTGCCGCCCTTCCAGCTGACCTCGCTGCTGCACGACGTCTACTTTGCCTGCGAGAAGCTGGGACACTTTGCCCAGGACAGCTGCTATCAGCTGGACAGGGTCACGGGGACGCTGGCCAACTTTTTCTGGAACGTCTACGATCCGTAAGAGTTCTCTCTTTACTCGGAATTAAGCCTCATCGCTCTCCCTCTCTCTACCCCCAGGCAACGTCGCCATTCCATCTCCTTGCTGGAGATCAAGATCACCTTCATTCTGCTCTGCAAGCTGCACAGCAGCGACCACCTGGTGGCCGACTTCTTTGGCCTGCTGGCCGATCCCAAGACACAGATCATGTCGCGCTACGCCTTCGAGCAACTGCTGACCACGCTGAGCAAGCTGCTCAGCTACTTGGGCGAGGCGAAGGCCTATGGCGCCCACAATCTGCCCCTGATGATGGAGCAATGCTTTGCCCGCTGTCCCCATGGCGTGGCCGGTCTCAGCGAGCAGCAGTTCCACAAACTCTGGACGGGGGCGGCGGCGGGCACGCTTCAGACCCGCTTCCTCATCTACGGCAATCTGCTGGCCTTGATCAAGCGCATTGAGGAGACGGAGCACTTGATACACAGCAACTGTTGCGCCGGCTGCCGCAAGGAGCACATTGTGGGGATACGCTTCCGCTGCCAGGTGTGCCGCGACATCTCGCTGTGCCTGCCCTGCTTCGCGGTGGGCTTTGCGGGCGGCCGCCACGAGCCCTGTCATCGGATGTGCGAGGTCTTTGTGGAGGATCAGCCGCCGCAGCGTTGGACGAGGCATTTGGCCAGGCTTTGCGGTTGGCTTTGGGTGCCGCGGCGCAAGACGCAGGCGCAGGAGGAGGAGGCGGAGGAGCGTCGGGGCTTCTGCAATGCCCAGGAGAGTGGCGCCGCTCTGGGTCAGTCCGCTGCCCATACGCCCATACCCGCCGAAACGCGAAGTCTTCACGAGAAGGAGCAGAAGGAGAAGCACAGCAAGGAGATACTGCAGCAGCAGCACAGCAAGGAGTTACTGCAGCAGCAGCAGCAGCACAGCAAGGAGCTTTTGCAGCAGCAGCAGGAGCTGTGTTCTCTTACTGGAATGGCCAGCAAGGCCTCGGGGCAGCTGCAGTGCATCATCGATCGATTGTTGCAGCAGAATGCGTGAGTTTTTCGCGGAATTCTTATCTTCCTGAAGCTCCTAATGAACCTTGATTTCTTTTTCTAGGAAACTGGAAACCCAGCTGGAAATGGTGGCCACCTCGTCCAGCTCGCAAATCTCCGAGTTCTTGAGTGCCCACCAAAGGTTTCTGCTGCAAATCATTGAGGATATGCGACAGCTATCGGTGGGTTTTAGCTTCAAACTTGCTTTTCATTTGCAAAAATAGCAACGTGGTAACTTTCTCCATTCACAGCGCCCTGCCACGACGGCATCCCCGGCAGGAGCAGGAGCAGGAGCACCAGCTACGGCTCCTTCGTTAGCCACTGCCCTGGTTAGCTCCACATTCCTAAGCTCCAGCACGCCGCAGAGGCAACAGCAGCAGCAGCAGCAGCTCTTCGATATGTATGCACCGGTGGGGGCCAATCTGACGCACTCCAGTGAGTAACCGAGTCCAAGGATTAAGGATTCCTGCTCTATAAAAACCTATCCTTCTCTTTTCTCTTGTAGTAAATGGCGCCGAGCTGAATCGCAGCTATTTGGAGGCCAACAAGTCGGATTATTCGCTAAACGACATCAGTTTGTGGTTCGATCAGCGTCGCGCCAGCCAGGGACCAGGCTCTCTTCCTTTGGCCCCGCTCTCTGCCTCGGGAGTGGGGCGGCCGCCTGCTGCTGCCCAGGGAGATGGTGGCATTGGTGGCATGGTGAATTTCAAGCTGCTGGTGCACAAGGTCAAGGAGATTGTGGAGGATTCGTACAGCGACAATGCCGAGCTATCGGCGGCCACACAGAATCTGGAGAATGTCCTGGACAGCATCATCAAGAGCGAGGAGCAGCAGCGACTGAGCCTGAGCACGTGAGAGGAGAGAGGGGAAGCGAGATTCCAGCGAGATTCCAGCCAGATTCCAGCGAGATTCCAACCAAGTCCCAAGTCCAACCTTGACCCCCCTTCATTTAGCTTTAAGTTCACCAATTTAATGCTTTAAGTTTAAGTTTAATTTTAAGTTTAAAAGTCGGACGAGATCGCAATATCATAAAAAGATTTATGGGCATGCCACCTACTCCCCTCCTCTGTTCTGGCTCCTCCCTATCACAGTGGCCGCCGCCAGCACATCGCTGGCCATCTGCAGGCCTTGGATATGCTGCAGTTGCTCCAGTCCAGTCGCCTCCTCTCCTTTCCTTGCAGTAGTTCTGCCCAGGCCTGCAGCTCCTCGCCGAGCGTCGCTTCCAGCTCGAGGGCAGCGGCGGCAGGCGAAGGCGAAGGCGTGTTGTTGTGCTCGCTCACCTCCAGCTGGGTGAGATTGCAGTGCAGCTGCAGGAGATCGCGCATCAGGCGCTGAAGGAACAGGCGCAGGCGGGCCTCGGTGGGCGCATACACGTGCCAATGCTGGCCGGGATCGTCGCGGAGCAAGAGGATGCCGCACCACTGCGACAGCGGCTGGCGGTTGTAGAAGATGCGCTGCTGCACGGAGGCAGTCTGGAGGAAGTCGCTTTCCGAGCAGGTGTCATCGAGGAGTTGCAAGTGGGAGGAGGAGGCTGTCGCCTGGATCACCTCAAACTGCAGCTTGTCCGCCAGCAGCTGCTCGAAACGCGCGCAGTCCTGAGCCGCCTGGAACTCCAGGCGCAAGGCAATCTGCGCCTGCTGCGTGACAATCACGGCCAGAAAGTCCTGGTGCAGTGTGGAGGCGGCGAAGGTGGGCGCCAGGGCCTCCATGTCATCCAGCAGCTTTCGCGCATCCAAACTCACCAAATGCAGCTGCCTGATCTCCGCCTCCGCCTCCAGCTGCTGCTTCTCCTCCTCCTCGCGCACGCTCCTCACCTCGTACGCAGCCATCAGGTGAAGCTGCTCCGCCTGCAGGAGGTCGGCCAGGCGCAGGCGGACAACCAACACCGCCGAGCACTCGGGCGGCAGCTGTGCCACCTGCTGCCGCCGCCACTTGAGGCGACGCGTGTGCTGCTCCTGACATGCCCAGAACTGCGCCAGCTCATCATAATCCTCCGGCGGCTGGCCGTCCGCCTGCAGCGGCAGCTCGTACAGGCGATGCTCCAGGCTGAGGCTCGGCGGCGGTGGTTCCAGGCGCACCAGCGGACGCAGCTCCTGGACGATGCTCAGCCGATGGCTGCCGGCTATGTTGACCAGCAGGCAGCCGCAGACCAGATAGTCGCCGCATATGCGCGTCCACACGTCACCGAAGCGGCGCAGCAGCTGCTTCTCCTCCAGCAGCAGCGAACGCTGGCCGGGCGGGCCGAAGGCCTGCAGGTCCTGGCTGCGGGCAAAGTCCTGCTGCGTCTGCGCCCGCTGGCTGGAGAGCTCCGCCCGGGCGCTGTGCACCTGCTGCAGCAGCCGCTCGAATCTCTGCGACGAGACAGAAACGGTGGCGGCGGTGGCGGTGGCACAGCCGTTGGAGGAGGCGGAGGTGCTTGGGCCCTCGTCCAGCGGTGGCTCCTGAAAGTCGGTGCAGAGGCGCTTGCCACTGGTACCGAATGTCAGCTCCACGTAGGCCTGATAGGGAATGGGGCCGCCGATCATGCGGAAGGAGGCCACATCCAGATGCTGGGCCACCAGCTCAAAGTTGCAGCCATGCTCCTTGGGCCGGCGCAGGACGAGGAACAGCTCCCAGCAGTGCAGCAGTAAATAGATGTGATCCTGCTGCCAGATGTACTTGCCAATCTGGATGGGCAGGTCCTCCGGCGACGACAGCATGTTGCAGTCCAACTCCTGGCCATTGACAGAGGCCGGCTCCTTTGGCAAAAAGTTGCTCACTGGTCCAGAGTACTGCTCCAGCTCCTCGGCAAACCGCTGCAGCCGAGTCTCCTTCAAATCGATGTGATGCAGCAGCTCCTTGCGGCGAAATTCGTAGAACTTCAGGTTCCGGGCCAGCACCAAGTTGGAGGTGGCCTTGTGCCGCTCCCGGCCGCGCTCCAGGTGCAGGTTGCAGCTGAAGGCGATGCGCGAGCGCTGCAGCAGCAGCTCCGGTACGTGCTCCTCGACGAAGGGCAGCATGGACGCGGAATCCACAGAGGTAAACAATGCGGCGGTCACAGCATTAAATCAAGGTCTTTATTTGGCGGGCTGCCAGAGATGGCAGCAGATCGATGGACAGACGTGAGAATTGATAAAGGTCAATGGTTGGAGGAGCAAAAACATCGATTAGAAACTTTTGAAAACATCGATGGTTCTGGCGACTATCGATGTTTTTACTACATTACAAGCTTAGTTATTTAGTTATGTCAAATTATTGTTTATTAAAATTATGTAAACAAAAAAAATATATATATATTATCCCCTGTTATTAAAAACAGCCATGTTATTTCAATACATCACCTTTGTAAAGCTGTACAAATATTGATAATTGTATAATAATCGATTATCAAGTGGCTTCATTTTTTTTTGTCACAAAGCTTAAAATAAATCGGGGGTTTTTTCGATTTCCGGAACTGTCACATTATTCTACTGTCACTCCATGCTCTGTGGATTCAGCACCTCGACTTCAGTTGCTGCCGAGCAGTTGACTCGTGAAGTCGAGTTGATTCGTATTTTAATTTGTGTTTTTATTTATATTTTTTTTTTAATATAACTTAATTTTTGTTTGCCTTTCTTTTAATGGATAACTGGACTGATGCGAGTCTGAGCTCGGAATTTCCATTTTTGAAAGAGAATTTTCATTATTTGTTTATTTTTATTTGTTCTTCTATTATTTATCAAGCCAATAGTTAAAATGACCCAAGTAATCAGAGCTCAGAAGTTCCATTTTTGACAGATTATTGTTTATTTATTTTTATTTTTATTTTTATTTATTGTTTAACAAGCCAATAGTTAAAATGACCCAAGTAATCAGAGCTCGGGATTTCCATTTTTGGAAGATAATTATACTTATTTATTTTTGTTTTTTATTTATTGTTTATCAAACCAATAGTTAAGCTGACCCAAGTAATCAGAGCTCGGGATTTCCATTTTTGGAAGATAATTATACTTATTTATTTTTATTTGTTTATCAAACCAATAGTTAAAATGACCCAAGTAATCAGAGCTCGGGATTTCCATTTTTTATTTATTGTTTATCAAGCCAAAAGTTAAAATGACCCAAGTAATCAGAGCTCGGAATTTCCATTTTTGTCAAATAATTATAATTTTGTAATTATGTGTATTTGTTCTTTTATTATTTATCAAGTCGAATGCGAAATTTGTATTTTCCAGTTCCATTAATAGTAATAAAGCTCTCAGAGGAGACAGTACAAGAATATATATATATATTTATATATATATGTTTCTTTACTATTTCAACTATCGATTCCACCGATTATCAACAAGTTGTGCCTATCGGCCAAACATATGTTCTCATGTAAGCGGAAAGAAGAAGACGGCACACAAACATCTTGCCGACCGCATTCCTCGCCGCCCGCGCGCTTCTTCGGCTCCCTGCTCCACACCGCTTCCACCCACTTCCCTCGAGAGTTCCACCGGCGTGTGTGTGTGTGCGCGAGATTTCTGCTTCGGATTCTGGTTGTATCTGTTACTATTGCTGCTGCCGTTGCTGCTGTTGTTGTTGCGCTTCTGCTGCATCTTCGTTTCCTCTTCTTCTTTTTATCAAGAATCGCGAATGCTGCCTTACACTGCCAACTGCAGCTGCAACTGTTAACTGTAAAGCGAAACGCGAGACAAACATAGTTTTTGTTGTTCAGTGCAGTGCAGTTACAACAACAAACGGGAGAATAAGAAGCAGAAGAGGAATAACAATAACAACAAAAAGGCAAAGCAACTGAAGCGCAAACACACACACACACGTACTCGTTGACGGGAAGCAGCAGAGCTAGAGTAAGGGATTGCGAAAGCGAGATAGAAATAAAGTAGGCATAATTTATAGCACACACAAAACGGCTAATTATAATAGAAAACTAAAAAGAATCGATATATAAAAAAGGAACGGGAGCTGAAGGAAAAGCCAAGCCAAGCCAAGACAGTATTACCCACGGCTACTACGGTGACGGCTGCAAGCAAGCAAACAAACAAACAAACGGACGCCCACCACAGCTGTGAATCAGGCCGCCCCCCCCCTGCTGCTCCGCTTCCGCTCCTCTGTCCTCCTCCTCCGGTTTCCGATTCGGATTCACACACATTATGGTAAGTACGTGCCCGTGCCCGTGCCCGCTGCCGCCTTTTTGGAGTGGCTCTGGCCAAAAGCGGCAATGGGCAACAACTCCCACTCGCCGCGGCTTGGCCATGTTCCATGTTCCAAGCTGGCTTCCAGCCGCAGTTCCCGTTCAAACTTCGTGGCCAGCAGTTGGTTGCCTTCCAGGCGCACACGCACACACTTGCACAGTGTTACCTCTACAAAGCGAACACTTTGGAAGGCTACATTTACACTTGGATTCGATCAAGTTATCCAACTTTGCGACACAAATAACTGTAACTTTAGAAAACTGTACCAAAAGTATGATTTCTTTGATATGTGATAAGTGTACACAAGCAGCTTAATTGCTAAATACAGTGAAACCGGCTTAAGTGGAACCCATAAAGGATTTACTTTACTGCTGTCAGTTTTTGCTTAAAAAAATTAATCAAAATCAGAACTGAAATAAAATAAAAATTCTTATGTTTTATTAAATGTTTCAGTAAAATGAATGCTAAATAACAATAAATAATTTCTTCCATATTTCCATAAAAATTCAATTCAGTTGAAATTTCTATTTCACTTTTTGTTATTACACTTTTTTTTTGTGAATAAATAATAAACTGAATAATTAAAGTTCAGGTGTAATTATATATTTTTATCCTTAATTTAAACAGGATAAAAATTTAAAACTCAATTAATTTGTAATTATATTTTAATTAATATTAAACTTCTTTCACGTTTTAAACAACTAAAAAATATAAAGCATTCTTAATAACGATTTAAAACTGTATAAAAATAGAAAGCATTATTTATAACAATTTAAAACTCAATTAATTTTAATTTATTTTAATTAATATTAAACTTCCTTCATGTTTTAAAAACGAACTGATAAAAATAGAAAGCATTATTTATAACAATTACACGTGTTTATTGCACAAAAGTACACCTTAGCGAGTCGGAACTGTCCCAAGATTAGGGGGATAGACCTCAGTAGGCTGCAATCAAAGGCCCCAAAAGTGTGTCAAGAGTCGTAATCTTGGTGCTTTGACATTTTTGGATTCGTATATTTCTATATATTTCATATCTGGGGCTCTCATACGAAGTTTAAAAAGTTTCCCTATGCCTAACGAAGCGATCTAATTGTATATTGAAAATACACTCGGTGCATCTCAGCCTCCCTCTCTCCGAGACTAACCCGTGAACATTATGTACCCACAGAGCCCGCCCATCGTCACGCGACGCAGCGCCCAGCAGGCAAAGATTCAAACTCGCGCCATGGTCAAAAACGAGTCGGCCGCTGGCGGTACGACGGCGGCAACGGCAGCTGGAATGATTGGCAGCAGCAGCGGCAGCGGCAGCAACGCCGGCGATCAGCGAAAGGCCGGCAAACCGAGCGCAGCGCTCTTGGAGGCGAAACGTCGTGCACGGAACATGCTCAAGAATCAGGGAGGCGGCGCTATGCAGGAGACGGTGGCCGATATATTCCAGAATGTAAAGAGGATCTGACATATCCTGGCTATCCAGTTTACTAATAATAATCATTATCCTGTCAGGCCATGAATGCCAAGGGATTGGTGCGAGGAGCCACGGCTCTGATCTACGACGAGGCCATGAGCCAGCACTGCTGTCTGTGGGACAAGGAGCACTACGAGTGTCCCGAGCGCTTCACACGCGTCCTGGAGCGGTGAGTTTTTTGCGGTCCTTGTGTAATATTTCTTAATTAATTAATTAATAATTAATTCTTTGCTTTGCCAGCTGCCGTGAACTGGGCCTGGCGGAGAGATGCAACCAGTTGCCCTCTAGGGCGGCCACCAAGGAGGAGATCCTGCGCCTGCACACCGAGGAGCATTTCGAGCGGCTCAAGCAAACCGCTGGCATTCGCGACGATGAGCGCATGGAGGAGCTGAGCTCCCGCTACGATTCAGTCTACATTCATCCGGTGAGCACAAATCGATTCGACGAGGCTGTGGTGCCAGGTGCCAGGTGCCAGGTACCAGAGGTACCCCTTCTAGCGCTTAATTACCTGCTGATTACGCTTGATTGCCTGGGAAGATGTGGTGGTGCTGGACACTGGGGGAAAATGCAAATTGATGCAGATTAGATTAGAGGAGCGGCTTGAGTACAGTGCTGCAGTTTAGTAATATTTTTGAGGGGTTTTGACTACTCAAATTAAGTCTCTTTCCAGCTTTACTTTTGTCTTATTGTTTAGAGCAAAGGTCCCAGGCTTTGTAGGCATTTATTCGGTGTAGAATAATTGTTAAATAATGAATTAGTGTGAGCTTAGCTTACTTACGATTTTTTTTTAAATTTTAGAATTTTTGATTAAATTTTTTTTAAATACAGAGGATCTGAGGAATAAAGGTTTTTAAAATTCGCATTCCTTCATGGGCAAACGAATGGCCACCTCCATACGTTTCGACCATTTTTCCCTATCTTTAAACGCGTTTTCCCGAAAATCACCTTTCTGGTATCACTTCTACCAGTAATTTTCATCGAATCGAACCAAATTTTTTCCTATTTCTTTATCAAACAATTCTCTAAGCTTCTCCGAGTACGAATTTTTTTTTAAATTTATTGTTTAATTTTTACACCCTACAACAGGTGAAAAAACATGGTTGAAAATTGAACTTTTTACAAAAAAAAAAATATATTAAAAACAATTTTTAATTAAAAAAACTCGTCGAAAAAGGTAAAACGATATAAATAAAATTAATTTGTTCAATTAAGGGCGATAGTTATGATACTAGAAAAATAACCCCTAAAAATTTTAATGAACCCACTTTGACCCTATATAATCCACGAATGATTCGCTATACACACTTCTTAAATCCTTCATAGTGTTAAGTTTAAAGATGTATAAAAATAATAGAAAAAGAATTATGTCATTATCTTGTACACTTTTCTCACAATTAATTTTTGAAAATAGGCCAAAATTTCGGCCTCGTAAGTAGAAGACCCCCTTGAATATTTTTTAATTCTTTCATATTTATAGTTGGTAGTTTGATCTACAGTTGATTTTGTATAATGTTTTATAGTATCAAATGCTTATATTATTTACAATTCCTAATCTTGCACGAAGATACGAATGAATCGCACTGTAAATTCATGAAAGCCGCATAGTATTTCGTGTTTATTATTGCGTTTAAGATAAGGTTTTTGCGAGATTACAAACTCTGCCCTGTGTTGATAACCCGCACATTCTCTCTCTCCTCCGCTTAGTCCACCTTCGAGCTATCTTTGCTGGCCACCGGCTCCACCATCGAGCTGGTGGATCAACTGATTGGCGGCAAGGCGCAGAATGGCATGGCCATTATCCGGCCGCCGGGCCATCATGCCATGAAGGCCGAGTTCAATGGCTATTGCTTCTTCAACAACGTGGCTCTGGCCGCCCAGCATGCCCTGGATGTGCACAAGCTGCAGCGCATCCTGATCATTGACTACGATGTCCATCACGGGCAGGGAACGCAGCGGTTCTTCTACAACGATCCCAGGTGGGTGTGGAATCAGAGCTTAACCGGAGATGATCCCTAAATAATGATGATCCCCTTTCAGGGTGCTTTACTTCTCCATTCATCGCTTCGAATACGGCTCCTTTTGGCCGCACCTCAAGGAGTCCGATTTCCATGCCATTGGAGCAGGTCCTGGCACTGGCTACAACTTCAACGTTCCCCTGAATGCCATCGGGATGACCAATGGCGACTATTTGGCCATTTTCCAGCAGCTACTGCTGCCCGTGGCCCTGGAGTTCCAGCCCGAACTGATCATCGTCTCCGCCGGCTACGATGCTGCCTTGGGTTGTCCCGAGGGCGAAATGGAGGTGACGCCCGCCTGCTATCCCCATTTGCTGAACCCGCTACTCCGGCTGGCCGATTCCCGGGTGGCTGTCGTCCTCGAGGGTGGCTACTGCCTGGACTCGCTGGCCGAGGGTGCAGCCTTAACGCTTCGCTCGCTGCTCGGCGATCCCTGCCCGCCGCTGGTGGAGCCACTGGCCCTGCCGCGTCCGGAGCTGGCCAAGGCGCTGCTCAACTGCATTTGCCTGCATCGCCCGCACTGGCGGTGCCTGCAGCTCCAGCGAACGTACGAGGTGACGGAGCTGGCCAAGCTAACTGACGTGGAGAAGGAGAAGGATAACGCTGCTGGCTGGCGGGGGAGGAACGGATCTCCATCAGATTCTGCGCATTTGGATAGGCGGACCGCCGCCCGTCGAGCGTTATCCCACGCGCGACACGGCCATCGCCCTGCCGCCGGAGAAGAAGGCCCGGAACTTGGCCCGCCTGCAGGTGCTGCGCACCGAGACAAAGCTATCGATGCCGCCCATCCGCGTGTGCTATGCCTACGACCCACAGATGCTGGAGCACTCGAATCTCCATGATCCCGGGCATCCGGAGCAGCCGTCGCGCATCGCGCACATCCATCGGATGCACGAGGAGTACGCCCTGCTGGCGCGGATGAAGCAGCTGCCAGCGGGCCGGAGCGCGACCACCGATGAGGTTTGCCTCGCCCACACCCGCTCCCATGTGAATTCGGTGCGACGCCTGCTCGGCCGCGATCCGGAGGAGCTGCAGCAGCTCGGCGCCGGCTACAATTCGGTTTATCTGCATCCGCGCACCTTCGATTGCGCCACCCTCGCCGCCGGCTCTGTGCTGCAGGCGGTGGAGAGCGTTCTGCGCGGTGAATCGCGCAGCGGCATCTGCAATGTCCGGCCGCCGGGACATCATGCTGAGCCGGATCAACCGCACGGTTTTTGCATCTTCAACAACGTGGCCATTGCCGCCCAGTATGCCATCCGTGACTTTGGCCTCGAGCGCGTGCTCATCGTTGACTGGGATGTGCATCACGGGAATGGCACGCAGCACATCTTCGAGGCGAACCCGAAGGTGCTGTACATCAGTGTGCATCGCTACGAGCACGGCGCCTTCTTCCCCAAGGGGCCGGATGGCAATTACGATGTGGTGGGCAAGGGAGCGGGCAGGGGCTTCAATGTGAATATACCGTGGAACAAGGTGGGTGCTGCTACACATCCTCTAAACTGTACTTAGTTCTAATTTGTGCTCTCTCTCTCCTCCTGCAGAAGGGCATGGGTGACCTGGAGTATGCCCTCGCCTTCCAGCAGCTCATCATGCCCATTGCCTACGAGTTCAACCCGCAATTGGTGCTGGTTTCGGCCGGTTTCGATGCTGCCATCGGCGATCCCCTCGGCGGCTGTAAGGTCACTCCGGAGGGCTATGGCCTGCTCACCCACTGGCTGTCGGCGCTGGCCGGCGGCAGGATTATCGTCTGTTTGGAGGGCGGCTACAATGTGAATTCCATTTCGTATGCAATGACCATGTGCACGAAGACACTGCTGGGCGATCCGGTGCCCACGCCCCAGCTGGGTGCCACCAAACCAACGCCAACTGTGGCCTTCCAGAGCTGCGTGGAGACGCTGCAATTGTGCCTGCAGGTGCAGGGCCAGCACTGGCAATCGCTGCAGTTCGTTGGCCAACGGCTGCCTCGTGACCCATTCGTGGGGGAGAATAACAACGAGGATTTTCTTACCGCCTCCTTGCAGCAGTTGAATATCTCAAATGACAGCGCTCCGCGGGCAGCTGGCGGAGGCGACGAAGGCGATCGGAGCGACTGCGGCGAGGAGCGGCCCAGCGGGAGCAAGCCCAAAGTCAAGGTAAAAACGCTCACCGAGTACATGGCGGAGCACAAGGAGGTATGACGACGAACATCCACAAATCATCTTCAACAGATCCCTCCTAGCTAATCTCGGTTGTCTCTCTCTCTCTCTCTCGTTGTCTCGCTCATTTCCATGGCACCATCATTACCATAAATCCCCCATCTTGCGCCCTCATCTTGACTTTGATCCCTGCCTCCCTGGGGGCTGCCTCTCCCAGGCCCTCGAGCAGAATGAGATGTTCGCCGTGTATCCGCTCAAGACGTGCCCGCACTTGAGCCTGTTGCCACCGGAGGAGGCGCCGCTAAGTAAGAGCCTCGATCCCCATTTTGTCCAGCTTCTGCTTCTCTCTGTGTGTCGCCTCTATGTTGTTTGGTTACTTTCCCTGGAGCAGGCTTCTTCTATGTTTTCACCAGAAAAAGTTTACAAGAATAATTTGTATTTTGAAGTTTGCCTGATTCAGATTCAGATAAGCTAAAGTGCCTTTATGTTTTAATACTTGCTATAAAGTATATATATTCTTGATCAGCATCAACAGCCGAGTCGATCTAGCCTTCTGTCCGTCTGTCCGTATGTCCGTCTGTCCGTCTGTCCGTTTCTACGCGAAACTACTCCCTCAGTTTTAAAGCTATCTGAATGAAACTTTGCACATATGCTTCTATTATGCTCTCACTACTATATATGTATGTTGGAACGGGCCGGATCAGACGACTATATCATATAGCTGCCATAGGAACAATCGGAAATTTGAGAGAAAAAAAATTGTTAACTATGCCAATTTTCAACATATTTGCATAGATTTTGAGACATGGCCATTTTGTATTATTCTAGAATTTCGGTTTTAATCAAGATCAAGATCGGACTATTATATATGCCATAGGAATATATTTATATCAATTAATTTGATATATTTGTTAATTTGTTGCTAGCAACATTTAGTTGTTGCGCAACATTTTTCACTGTCAACATGTTTCGCTCAACATTTATAGAATCGCCAAGAACACGCGAAAGCGAAAGCGAAAAGAATTGCGGTTCTTAAATATACCACATTTTAAATTTAAATACTCACTGCAAAGGGTATTTAAACTTCGGCTTGCCGAACTTGGCTTTCTTTTCTTGTTTTTAAATACTTGCTGAGTGTGTCCGCGCTTACTATTTGCATTTTTCTTTGGATTCTTGGTTTTATTTTGCAGCGCTTTTTATGTTCTATGTTTGGTTTTTAATTAAGCTTCAATAGTTTCAACAATTAAGCTTTTGTCTTTCAGTAATTTCGTTTTCCAAGCATGTTGCAACGCTTCATTTATGCTTCTTCTGTGCTTGTGCTTGTGCTTCCCTTCCAAGTTATTTACGCTCAAGAACCCAGGTTAATGACTTCGCATGCGCTCTGTACATATGCTTTTTGTGTGTCCATTAAAACCATAAAATATTAAAGATATTAATATATTTGTACAATTATCTCTCGCCCAACACAGCAATAAACACAAAGGCGGCGTGCAGCGAGTGCGCGTCGCTGGCGGAGAACTGGATCTGTCTGAGCTGTCGGACGGTGGCCTGCGGGCGCTACGTGAACGAGCACATGCAGATGCACTCCCTGTGCTCCGACCATCCACTGGCCCTCAGCCTGAGCGACCTGTCCGTGTGGTGCTATGCGTGCTCCGCCTACCTCGACCATCCCCGCCTGTACACGTTCCTCAATGCGGCGCACAGGGACAAGTTCCAGGAGCCCATGGCCTGGACATATGCCTGCCAGCGACGAGAGGATGGTTGCTATGGCCTGGGACCGGACGGACGGGACGAGGACGACTGTCCGGGGAGCAGCCGCAGCGCTGGGAGCATCTGCATCCAGCTGGAGCGGAATAATAACAACAACAACGACAGCAGCAACTGACCCATGGCTCTCGTCCGCGTGCTGGACGCCCTCACCAATTACATGTGCACGCTCTGCCCGCCGCTCAGACACCTGATCCAGTTTCTGGCCGAGCACCTGTGGCCGCTGCTGGAACGCATTTACCTAAACCTTTTACACTATTTCCTGGCCCCCTGAGAGAGATAGAGAGCTATCCCGCCTTCCTACCCCCAGCACCTTCCCTCCCGCTAAGCAAAATGAAAACATAAAGTTATTATTGTTGATTTGGGAGCTGCAGGCCTGATCCTGGATCCTGGCTCCCTCCCCCCTCTGTATACAAATTCAAATTGTTAATAATGTTATCAGCGAACTAATAAAGATTTCGATAGTTTTTGGAGTATTTTTTGTACCCGCAAAACGTTGCAACAACACTTGTTTGGAATTGGAAAGCGTTGTCACAAGGTACCTCCTTGTAGCCAGGACCTCCCACACTCTCTAGTATCCCGAGTCTAGATCTTATTCCAGGATTAACCCAACTTTATTGACGGTCATAACGTGTAAAAAGCCAAACAATTACTTCTTTTTCTGCTGTTTGCCCTTCCGCTGGGAGGCTGGCGTGGCTGGTGGCTGTTTCCTTTTGGTAGGCTTCCTTTGCCGGGCGCCAGCGTCACTGGAGGAGGCGTCACTGTCGCTGAGCTCCTCGCTATCCTCATCCGAGTTGCTGTCTTCGCTGCTTTCCGGTTCTGGCACCGCCGCCTTCTTGGGCTGCTTCTTTTTTGGGGTTTTCTTGGCTTTCGCTTTCGCCTCAGCTTCTGCTTCAGCTTCTGTCTTCTCATCCTGTTCGTACTCAATGACCACGAAGCCCCGCGGTGCCGGAGTAACGTTCGCAGGCTGAGTGGCCGCCTGCGCTTTAGCCGCCGCCGCCTGAACTTTGTCCTGAACTTTGGTGCTTTTCTTCAAGGCACGGGCATTGTCAAACTTGCTGAGATCCAGCAGACCCAGGCCGGTGGGACGACAGTCGATGTTGGTGCTGGCCAGCTCCTCCAGCTCGCGTTTGTCGAGATCACAACAACGCCAGACTTTGATCTCCCCAGAGCTAAGAGATATGAGAGAGAGAGAGTGAGCGTCACAGGCAGCTTTCTTCGGCAAAAAAAAAAAAACTCACCTGGAGGCAGTGGCCAGAGTTTCGTTCAAATATGCCATGGCCTTCACACGCGCCTCGTGGCCAGGAATGATTTTGGGCTAACAAGAGAAAGAGAGAAGTCAAAACTAATGGCAATGGATAGGATAATCCCACTCACCGCTTCCTCTACGTTGTTCTTCCCAGCGTCCCCCAGCGAAATCCAGGCAATGCTGCCGTTATCCAAGCCCGCCAGGCAGTCCTTGGCATTCAGCCAGCAGACGCAGATGGGCTTGGCCGGCGTCTTGGCCCGCCTAACCACATTGGCGTGCTTGATGTCCCAAATCTCCAGCAGAAGTGGGCCGCTCATCGTAAAGTGATCGCCGCTCGGCGACCAGGACAGGCACTCCGGCATCCGGCCCAGTGTTTTCTTGCTCTTCAGGTTCGTCCTGTAGGCCACACGTCCCTTGACCAGATTCCAGGTGTTGAGCACCAGATCACCGCCCAGGGACAGGGCCAACTTGCTGCTGGGATGGCAGCTGATGTGGGTGACGGGTTGCCCGGCATGGGCCTTGCGCCAATCGCCCTCGGCTTTCCAGCTGCCCACGCGGGTGGCGATCATGTGGCCATCGGCGCTGCCCGAGATCAGGTGCCCCAGGTCCGGCGAGAAGGTCAGCGTGTTCACTGTGCCCGTGTGCGAGAGCAGGATCTGGCACTGATTGCGGGTGCGCATGTCGTAGATGAAGATGCGATCATCGCTGCCGCCGGTGGCCACCCAGTGACCCTGGACAGCCAGGGATTTTATGGAGCCGGCGTGCGATTTGTCAGCAAACGTTTGTGTCAGCTTGATTTTGTTGGACTTTTCGCCCTCCTCCTCGAGTGCCGTGATTTGGTAGCCCAGCAGGTACTCCTCGTAGGTGCCCACGATGATCTCGATGTCTGGCGGCATGCTGATTTTATTTAAAATTGCCTTGTTTTCAGTCTTTAACAATTTGTTTATGGACGAAGCTGAAGGCGCTCAACGCTCAACTCAACACGTGCGCAAGCGGAGTGGCAACACTGCGCTGGTGTTCGTTCAGGTGGCAACACTGAATATATCGATATTTATTTGGTATTTTCTCCTGGGCCCCAAGTTCAGATGCGGTAACAAGTGCAATATTAACAATAGTAAAATTCGAAAAACAAATCCCCAAATGCGCGTGGGCAGCCTGCTGCGCTTCCGCAGCACCGCTCTAAGGAGCTCCAACGCCCGGCAGCAGTATGTGCCACAGCACAATCCGGCGGTAGAGGATGACATCAAGCGGCTGGAGGATTTTCTGCTGTCAAAGCCGAATGTTTTGGTTTTAACAGGCGCAGGAATCTCGACGGAATCGGGTTAGTTTCTCCCGCATCGCAACGCATCCGAGTGCAAACAGCTAAATGTCAATAATCCAACTTAGGCATTCCCGACTACCGTTCCAAGGGCGTTGGACTCTACGCCCGGTCCAACCATAAGCCGGTGCAGCACATGGAATTCGTGAAATCGTCGGCAATCCGCAAACGCTACTGGGCCCGCAATTTCGTGGGCTGGCCCATGTTCTCCGCCACCCAGCCCAATGCCACGCATCATGCGCTGGCCAGGTTCGAGCGGGAGGAGCGCGTCCAGGCCGTGGTCACCCAGAACGTGGATCGGCTGCATACGAAGGCGGGCAGCCGAAGCGTAATGGAGGTGCATGGCAGTGGCTTTGTGGTCAAGTGCCTGTCCTGCGAGTATCGCATCGATCGTCATGAGTTCCAGAGCATTCTCGCCTCCCTCAATCCGGCCTTTAAGGACGCCCCCGACATGATCCGGCCCGATGGCGATGTGGAGATACCCGCGGAATACATCGACAACTTCCACATACCCGCTTGCCCGCAGTGCGGCGGTGATTTGAAGCCCGAGATTGTCTTCTTTGGGGATTCGGTGCCCAGGGTGCGACTGGATAAGATCGCCGAGATGGTGTACAACAGCGATGGCCTGCTGGTGCTCGGCTCCAGTCTGCTGGTCTTCTCCGGATACCGGATCGTGCTGCAGACCAAGGATCTCAAGCTGCCGGTGGCCATAGTCAATATAGGAGATACGCGGGCCGATCATCTGGCGGACATCAAGATATCCGCCAAGTGCGGCGATGTGATACCCAAGCTCTTCGACTTCCGTTCCACGAAAAGCTCCTAGGTTTCTGTTTTTGTTATAAATGTGTGTCCAATAAATGGGGAATAGAAGCCAATTGTTTTTTTTTTTGCGAGATTTGTATATTTTTTAACTTTGGTGACTTAAATATTATCGTTTTTTCCGTTAAATTATATAAATAATTTGGAAACCAAGCAATTCGAACTTTAATTTTGACTTTAAAAAATACCAAAAGTTTTTAAAATACCAAAAGTGGGATAATTATTATCAATATGTCATCGATAGTGATATCGATGTCTGGACCACTCTATTAGACAGCAAAAAAAAACAAGAAAAAAATCCGATGCCGGATTGCAAATGAAAATTTGGGAAAAACTCAATAAAAACGATTGAATTACGACATTTGGCGTATTCTGACGAGAGAAAGCCAGTGGCTGAGCATCGATTAGCCACCGCCCGTTAGTAGGAGGCGTGTCTGCGGTGAACCGGCGCCCACGGACACCAACAATCGGCGATGTCGAAGAGTTCTGGGTAAGTTTCCCACAATTTCTTCCAGTATTTCCAATAATAGACGCACTTCTTCCCTACAGGCGGGACCGAGACAGGGATAGGGAGCGGGACAGGGACAGGGATCGGGACAGAGACAGGGATCGGGATAACCGCGGCAGGGACTATGACATGAGTAAATCCCGCAATGGAGGAGGAGGAGGAGGAGGCGGCGGCAGCTTTGGAAGTTCCCGTAGCGGCAGGGAGGACCGTAAGCGCGGCAAGGACTCGGCCAGCGAACGCGGCAGGCGGGAAGAGAAGCGAAGGAAGCGTTCCAGGTCCAAGGATTACGACAAGGACAAGTGAGTGGACTCGTAATCCGTTTAGAATCCATGGCTAATGCTGTGTTTATTTACACTTTTAAAAGACGCCTTGAGCGCGACCGAGATCGAGAGCGCGATCGCCAGCGGGAAAAGGAGCGGGAGCGCGAGAAGGAAAAGGAACGCGACCGGGAGAAGGAGCGCGATCGTGACCGCCAGCGGGATCATCGGGAGTCATCAGATAGCAGACGTCCGGCCGCCCCTGCACCGCTGATTATACCGGTGCCCTCGTCCAGCTCTTCGGACGAGGAGGTGGAGGAGATCGACAAGGAGGAGCAGCAGCGTCGCCTCGAGCAGGAGATGATCAAGCGGCGTGAGCGCATCGAACGCTGGCGGGCTGAACGCAAGCGGGATACCAAGGCGCCGGCTGTGGCGCCGGCTGCTGTGAAAACCGCCAAGAAGTGGAGCCTGGAGGACGAGTCCGAGGAGGATGACAGCAACCATGCACCCTTGCCGCTGGACAGCGGCAAGAAGGATGCCGAGCCCGACTCGCCGCCGTCGAAATTTCATAGCATCCGCAAGCGCTTCAACGACGACGATGCCGTCGAGACAAAGTTCTCCCCGATGAAGCGACCCACCTTCGGCAAGGCATTCGGCGCCAAGTTGGGCATGATGGGCTTGTCATCCAAAACCGAGGCGGCGGCGGAGATCAAGAAGGAGACACCTCCTGGTGAGCAGCCCAAGGAGGTGAAGAAGGAGCCGCCAGAGCCAGCTGAGTCCGCTCCCGCAGCTCCCGTCAAAATGGAGACCGATGAGGTTAAGAATGAGGAACCTCCTCTTCTGGTGGAGACAAAGCCGGAACCCGAAATCGAACCGGAGGCGGCGGCGGAGGCGGATGCGGAAGCGGAAGCTGCGCCACAAGCCGAAGTCGAGCCCGAGGACGATATAGATCCGCTGGACGCCTACATGCAGGAGGTCAACAATGAGATGCGTCGCGTCAACAACAACTTTGTGAATCCGCCCACCAAGTCGCAGGGCGTGGTCATCCTCACGGGCGTGGCCAAGAAGAAGTCGACGACGACGAAGAAGGGCGAGCTGATCGAACAGAATATGGACAGTCTGGAGTACTCGAGCGAGGACGAGCTGGAGGATATACGCGACACGGCCGTCAATCTGGCCATGAAGCATCGCAAGGAGCTGGCCAAGATCGATCATTCCTCGGTGAGCTATGCACCCTTCCGCAAGAACTTTTACGTGGAGGTGCCGGAGCTGGGACGCATGACGGCCGGCGATGTGGAGAAATATCGCACAGAGCTGGAGGGGGTGCAGGTGAAGGGCAAGGGCTGCCCCAAGCCCATCAAGGTGAGTGCAAAATGCTGCTGGGATATGACTTCTTCATGCAAAATTAACTAACTATCCATCACAGACCTGGGCCCAGTGCGGCGTCAGCAAGAAGGAGATGGACGTGCTGCGCAAGCTGGGCTTCGAGAAGCCCACGCCCATCCAGTGCCAGGCCATACCGGCCATCATGTCCGGACGGGATCTGATAGGTATTGCTAAAACCGGCAGTGGCAAGACGTTGGCATTCATTTTACCAATGTTTAGGCACATCCTGGACCAGCCGAGCCTCGAGGATGGCGATGGCGCCATTGCCATCATAATGGCGCCCACGCGCGAGCTCTGCATGCAGATTGGCAAGGACATACGCAAGTTTAGCAAATCGCTTGGCCTGCGTCCCGTCTGTGTCTACGGCGGCACGGGAATCTCCGAGCAAATTGCCGAACTGAAGCGCGGCGCCGAGATTCTCGTTTGCACGCCGGGTCGCATGATCGATATGCTGGCGGCGAACTCCGGGCGCGTTACGAACCTGCGACGCGTCACCTATGTGGTCCTCGATGAGGCGGATCGCATGTTCGACATGGGCTTCGAGCCGCAGGTGATGCGCATCATCGACAATGTGCGCCCGGATCGGCAGACGGTCATGTTCAGTGCCACATTCCCCCGTCAAATGGAGGCCTTGGCTCGCCGCATCCTCAAGAAACCCATCGAGGTGATTGTCGGCGGCAGGTCGGTGGTGTGCAAGGATGTCGAGCAGAATGTCGTCATCCTTAGCGACGATGCCAAGTTCTTTAAGCTGCTCGAGCTGCTGGGCATCTACCAGGAGGCCGGCAGCATTATCGTCTTTGTGGACAAGCAGGAGAACGCCGACAGTCTGCTGCGCGACCTCATGAAGGCCTCGTATCCGTGCATGAGCCTCCACGGCGGCATCGATCAGTTCGATCGCGACTCCACCATCATAGACTTCAAGTCGGGCAAGGTGCGGCTGCTGATAGCCACCTCGGTGGCGGCCCGCGGCCTGGACGTCAAGGATCTCATCCTGGTGGTCAACTACGATGTGCCCAATCACTACGAGGACTATGTGCACAGGTGAGAGCACAGAGCACAGTGAGAACTTGGAGCTAAACGTCGCTAAACCTCTTTTCTTTCCCGCAGATGTGGCCGCACTGGTCGAGCGGGCAAAAAGGGCAGCGCCTTCACCTTCATCACGCCGGAACAATCGCGCTATGCTGGCGATGTGATTCGCGCCCTCGACCTGTCCGGCACTCCGGTTCCCGCCGAGCTGCAAACCCTGTGGACGGAGTACAAGGCCGCCCAGGAGGCCGAAGGCAAGACGGTCCACACCGGCGGCGGCTTCAGCGGCAAGGGCTTCAAGTTCGACGAGCAGGAGTTCAATGCGGTCAAGGAGAGCAAGAAGCTGCAAAAGGCCGCCCTGGGACTGGCCGACTCTGACGATGAGGAGGACATCGAGCAGGATATTGACCAGCAGATCGAACAGATCTTTGCGGCCAAGCGCACGGTAAAGGACACTTCTGCCTCGGCCACAGCTGCGGCGGCGGCTGCTGCTGCTGCAGTGGCTGCTGCCGCCGCTTCCGGTGGCAATGTGGCCCTCGCCTCGGCGGCTGCCGCAGCTGCTGCTGCCAATATGGCCATTGCAGCGGCATCAGGAGGCGCCGTACCGGGCGCTGCTGCTGCTGCTGCTGCTGGTGCTGCTGCGGCTGGTGCAATGGGTGGCGGCGGAGCGGCGCTCAGCTCGGATAAACTGGAGTTGGCCAAGCGACTGGCCTCCAAGATCAACAGCAGCAAGAATCTGGACACAAAGAGCACTGTGGCGGCCGGCACTGTGGAGCCGCTGCTCAAGGGACAGCATCATGTGGCGGGCACAGCTCCGCCGCTGCTCACCGCACGAACGGTGGCCGAACAGATGGCCGCCAAGCTGAACAACAAGCTCAACTATCAGCCCAAGGAGGACGAGGAGGCCTTGGGCACCATTGCGGGTGGCACAACCAATTCGTTTACCAAATACGAAGAGGAGCTGGAGATCAATGATTTCCCGCAACAGGCACGCTGGAAGGTGACCTCCAAGGAGGCCCTCGCCCAGATCTCCGAGTACTCGGAGGCTGGCCTCACCGTGCGCGGCACGTATGTGCCGCAGGGCAAGAATCCGCCGGATGGCGAGCGGAAGCTCTACCTGGCCATCGAGAGCTGCAGCGAGCTGGCCGTGCAGAAGGCCAAGCGCGAGATCACGCGCCTCATCAAGGAGGAGCTGCTGAAGCTCAGCTCTGCCCACCACGTCTTCAACAAGGGGCGCTACAAGGTGGTCTAAGCTGCTCAGAGAGAGAGAGAGAGAGAGAAGGGATAATTGTAAAAATCTACTACACAATCAAATCTAATAAAGATTTAACGTTTAGCTTAAACGCGGAAGCTGAAGCTGAAAGGAAATGGAAATTAATGTCAAAGCTGCTGCTGGGGGGGGGGGTTTCCCAGGTGGAAAGAAAGGTGCCCAAAAAAGAGACAACACTTGTGCTTATTTTCGTATTTTTTGTTGCGCTCGCTTGCTGCACTTTTATTATTTACTTATATATCTCTCCTCCACCTCCACGGCAATCAATTGATTTTCATGCTACAGTATTTGTTTTTTGTTTTTTTTCTTGTGTCTAGAAACTACTAAAATTAAATTTAAATGTAGTTATGAGCTTTCTGTTCTTTTCGTTTGCTATTATAATTTTTTATAATTATTATTATGCGCTTTTTATGCAAAAAAATTCAATGTTTTGTTTACATTTTTCGTGTTTCTGTTTTTTTCTGTTTCTTTTTTATGCACTAATTTGTCGGCAAAAATGTTGTTTCGATACAAAACTATGAGTTTTATTTATTTATTTAGCTTTTCCCCCCGTTGCCTTCTTAATTTCGTTTTTAAAATTATTATTGAATTTCGCGCTTGTCTTGACTTGTCTCGACTTGTGTTCTTTTTGCTTTCTTCTTTTTTTTATTTCGTTTTCGTTTTGTTTTTATTTTTTATTTTTTATTTAGGGCTACTCATTCAAAATCATTCACACGCTCGCTATATATATAACCTTGACCTTTATGTTTCTCCGTTTTATATATGTACAATTCTAGTTAAAACTATAAAATGTGCTAAATTATACAAAAAAAAAAAAAAAAAAAATTGTATGTATAGTTTATAATTTTTTTAAAATTCTTTATATATATAATATATATACTGTATATATATTACTATATATATATATCCATATGTTTTATGCATAGTTGTCATAGAGTGGCTTTTATATATATATGTGTGTCCTTTCGCTTTAGTTTTTTTTTTAGTTTAGTTTGGCAACATTTTAAATTCGTTGCAATATCTCCACAGTTGCTGCTAACTCTTCTGCTGCTTCTTTGCATTTATTTAGTTGTTTGTTTTTGTTTTTTTTTGGTTTTTTTGCATTAGTTTACTTATAATTAGACAAAAAAAAGGATTAAATTATGCTCTCTCCTTGCTGTTCTCCGAGGGGGGGAAGCCTGGGAAATGTGGGGGTCTTGGGTTCTTGGGGCTACGCATTTTGGCCTGGTTCTTTGGGGATCTACGGTAAGCTAGCTGAAAAATCATCCATGTCCTTTTTGCATTTCTTCCTTTCTTGCTTTTTGTTTTTTTGGCTACGTGTGCTGCTGCTGGTATTTACAATCGAATCAAAGTCTCCTATATCGTATATAGTATTATATACAGAGTGGCTAATATGCAATATCGCAAGTGAGTGGTGTGTGTGGGGTATTGGGTGCTGGTTGTGTGTCTCTGCTTGTTGCTGCTGCTGTTGCTGTTGCTGCTGTTGCTGCTGCTGCTGCTGCTGTTGTTTCCTCCAGTATCTCCTCTCGGTTGCCATTTTCCTTAGATTTATAAGCTTAGATTCTTATTATCGGATCACTTGAAGCAATTTCTTGGCATTCTTTTTTTGGTCTTTGTGGGTGTCGGTGTCGGTGTGTCTTACTGTGTGTGCGTATTTGGTGTGTGTGTGTGTGTTTATCCTTGTGTGTGTTTATCCTTGTTGTTGGGCAGTTGCAGATTCTGGAGTGGAGGGGTTTCTTTCTTCTTTTCTGCAGAGAGAGTGAGAGAGAGAGAGAGAGAGGGGGGGAAGGCCCGTCGTGTGTTGTTCAATTGATTTATCATTTCAATTTGTTCTTCGCCTTTATTCTTCTTTTTTTTTTTTGCTCATTTTTGTTCTGCAAAAAAGAAGCAGCAAGTAAAAGAGGGGATGAAAGGGAAATACAAATAAATGGCTTAGTTTGGTCAATTTATTTTCGGTTAAAACTGGCGAAAGGCGTCTGGGAGAATGCACAGAGAACAAAAAGTTTAAAAGTCCTTTTGAAAAGCTGCCCAAAAGTATGCCTCAAAATGTTAGAAACTTAAAAACTAACGAATATAACAGTTTTTTAAACTGAATTGGGTCTCTTACAGATTTTATTGCATACTTTTAGGCAGCTTTTTCGGAGATTTTCAAGCTCTATTCAGTTTTGCATATAAAAATATATAAAAAATATATAATAAATTCAAAATAAAAAAATAATATACTAAATAAATATTTATTGATTTGTAATGTTCTTTTTTGTATGCTTTTTAAAATAATTTTTTTAAGCAATATATTATAGCTCAACTTCAGCCTAGACTTTTAATGCTAAAAACCAATGCATAGGAATTAACTAATTAAAAGCATATTATATAATAATTATTTAGAGTGTAAAAAATATGTACAATTACTTAAGAAGAACAGGTATTTTTCTCTGTGCAAACACCATTCCCCCCTGCCCCTTTGCTTACCTTTTTCTCTTATACAATTCAATAAATTATTGCATTTGATATGTTGGTCCATTGTTTCATTATTCGTTCCTAAAAAAATTCTTGTATTTCTTGGTTGCATGTTGTCTTCTCTTTTTTTTTTTGCTTATTATTGGCAATTTCTCCTTGCTTCACTTGAGAGTTTTCCACGTTCTCTTCTTAGGGGGTGTTGGGAGGGGGGGGTGGTTTAAATGGGGGAAAATCAGTGGAAATTGGGGGAGGGGGACTATGTTATAGTAGTGTGTATTTTGCTGCTATTATTAGTACTGCTTTGCTGTTGCTTTTTCTTTTTCTTTTACTTTTTACTGAGTGAAATATAGAGAGAGAAGTGAAGAAGAAGGACTCTTTCTCGGTTGCTGTTGCTGTAGTTTGTTGTTGTTCAGGCTGCCGCTGCTGCAAGTCACTTGGCGAAATCTATATATATATTCCGAAATCGGAATCAGAATCAGGAATCGGGAATCATGAGCCAGTATCTGGAGTCATGGATCAGAATCACTATAGGTAATAGTCGCCCGTGAGGGGCATGTGACACGCGGATGTTGCATGCGATGTTGCGATGTGTTGTTGCTGTTGCTGCTGCTGGTGTTGTTGCTGCTGGTGCTGGTGCTGCTGCTGTTGTTGCTGCAGTCCAAGTTGCGATGTTGCTCCTGCTCCTCCCAGAACCGTTCCCGTAACCGGACCGGCCACCGTACCGGCCACCGATCCCGCTCCCGCTCCTGTGGCCGCTGCCGCTGCTGCTGCTGCTGCCGCTGCCGCCGCCGCTGCTGCTGCTGCTGATGCCGCCGCCGTGTTAACCGCCGCCGCTGCCGTCATAAACGACTATCAGTATCCGAATCCCGCCGAACCGTGGCCAGTCATTGATGGTGTTACACTACTAACTATACCTAATTGTGTGGCTGTATTATTTGATTGTCAGTGTTGTTGAGCGGCAAATTTCATACGTTTTTGTTTTTGACGTTGATTGCAGAACCAGACGCGCACCACGTTTTTCTTCAAATCCAGCTTTTCGGCAATGGCTGCGATTTTCTCACCGGACGGCCTCGGCTGGACGGCGAAGTAGGCTTCCAGGGAACGCTTTTCAGGTGCCGCAATGGAAGTCCTTTTTCTTGAAAAAAGACTCGATATAGATTACTTTAGAAGCGGGTCCCTAAGCCGGGGAACGGACGCGGACAGGTGGTAATTCGGCAAGGGGGGAAGAGGTGATTTTATTCTTCATTTTTCAATTTTAATTTTTTTACAAAATTTCAAACTCTTCATTTGAGGCGTTTTTTTTTCTGTGTGGAATCGAGTCGAAGTCAGTGATTTATTTATGTAAAATAAAAATCTGTTAGCTAACTTGGCGCAAGCCTCAGGAAAATGTGTTGCTTGGAAAATGTTCCCAAGAAAATGTTGTTAACAAATATTGCTAGGATCTTGTGGCGCAACTTTGAGCAATTTTTGGTCATAACAAAGTCAAAAATGCATTAATTTCAATTCGGAAAGCTGCTCTCTGCTAGTTTTTTTAAGGTTAACAACTCAGCATTAAAAATTAAAAATTAAAAAAAATAAATTTTTTTTTATATTTTGGCAATTTAAACGATAAACGATTTACCCCTTATAAAATTTTGAAAAATTTAGTAAAATTTTTTTTCGACCTGAGATGGCTAGATCGATTCGGCTATCGATGCTGATCAAGAATATATATGATTTATAGGGTCGGAAATGACTCCTTCACATTGTTCTTTGCTTCTGACTGATATTATAATACCCCAAAAGGAGTATTGAAATGTAAATATTTATCCTTAATTTTATGAAATAATTGTTGGGAAAATTAAATCTAAAAAATATTATAACTTAAGCTAAAAATTTGTTAATTTCAATTCGGAAAACTGTTCTGTGCTAGTTTTCATAAAATTAACGAATTAGCATATTACATTTAAGATATTAAAATTCAAAATTTGTTGTTTAATTTTTGACAATTCTTATGATGTAAACCCTTATAAAATTAAAAAAAAATTTTTTAAAATTATAATTGTTTGGAGACATCTAGATTGACTCTCCTGTTGATGCTGATCAATAATATATATGATTTATAGGGTCGGAAATGACTCCCTCACTGGTTTGCAAGCTTCTGAATAAAATTATAATACCCTGCAAGTCGCGTTTTGTTTTTAATGAAAAAACTAAAAGTCCGATAGCTTTAATTGTTGTTTTCATTTCTTATTAATAAAATAATCTTGATGCTAACGCAGGGACATTTTTTTGGAAGCACATGTATTTTTGTTAAGCAAAAAGAAAGAAAAATCCTTTATTTAGCGATAAGACATTTTTAATAAACAAAAAATGTGGTCAATTCAAGACACTCGCTAAATAGAAGTTCTAGCATTTTTTCCATAACTTAGTTATCCTTATAGCTTTTAATATTTAAAGAAAAACGTTATGCTAAGTATTAATAGAGATAAATATCAGAATATGAATAAATATATTCTTTCATATTAAAGCAAAACCTTGAAAGCCAACTGTGTGTAGTCCCTTAAATAAAAATGATTCCCTTATTTTTGAGAGGATCTTAATTGATAAATAAATCTATGAATACTTTTCCGGTCTCCCCAGAATGATTAAATTAACTACCTAATTTTGTAAAATTAAATTAAAATAAAATAAGTGAATGTAATAAATTGTTTCCTACTTTTCGGTATAACTAACTAACATTCAAGCTCGATCCCATAGATCCCGGCGCATTCTTTCGATGTTGGGCCAATTTCTTCGCTACTCCGATGCTGGAAGAGGGAGGATGGTGCTCTGGGGGACTTGCTGACGCAGCGATTTCTCGCCAGGATTGGGGCTTGGGACATGGGAAGCGGGCAGGTGGAGGCGGGGGTCGGCTAGCGGGTCGATTAAAACACTTTCTACCTTTTCTTCTCGCCCGCCGGCAGCACGCTGGGCGCGTCCGGGTCGCGTCTCTTGTTTTTCGCCTGCGCCTCGGCCTCCTCGAGCCACGCCTGCAGGATGGGCTTCAGGGCGATCATGTTGTTGTGCGACAGCGTCAGGCTCTCGAACCGACAGATCGTGCTCTGCGACAGTGCGCCGACGCCAGGTAACTTGAGATTGGCCAGGGCCTTGCCCACGTCGGCCTGCGTCACACCTGAAAGTTAATTGGTTGTTAATGAATTAAATTGATTTGAATGCGATTTCAATTATTTAAGAAACTAAGTATACATTTTAGGTATTAAAAGTTTGATTTTTAGAATAATAATTCTTGTAGAGGTGAAGAAACCCCTTTATTTGGACTAGAAACCTTGATGACAAAGATGTAAAATTTCATTTACTTTAAAATAAATAAATAAGAAGCCCAACAACAATGAAACTCCCAAGAAAATAAGTTCTTCTTGTGTAACTTACAAAAGAAAAGCTTAGAAGACTAGTGGCGAAAACCAGACATAGATGGCGCCAGTAGATGGTGTAAATAAATGCAAACTATGGGAAATAATTAAGAGAAGTGACTTGTTGCCTTACAAATTATAGGTTTTAGGCTTAAAAAAAATCTTTAAATGAGGTTAATAAAATAAGGGCAAGGATTTGAGTTGTTATTTAATTTTGTATTAAAAAATTACATCAAAAAAAGCACTTTCTGCTTACCCAGCTTGATGCGCCGCTGCTTGAAGCGCTCCGCGAACGCCTCGAGTTCTCGGGGATCGGTGTCGGTGTCGGGATGCAGGCCAGCGGCCGCCACTGCCGCCGTGATGACAGGATGATGTACCGCTGAGTGTCCATGGTGACCTGCAGCACAGAAGGGGTTGGGGGAAGAGGGAAAAGGAGCAGGTGATACTGAGCAGGTCAAACTCGAGCTCGATCCGATCACCGATCGCCACTTACCCCCCGTGTGGCCACTTAACGTGCCCGGATGGTGGTGGCTCATCATGTGATTCATGCTGTGATAGGAACCGTGCAGGTGCTGATGTGTGGGCGTTAGTGGGGACTCCGAGATGGGCGCCAACGTGGTCATCGAGCCCGTTGGATCCAGCATGTCCAGCTGGTCCATTGAATGGTGCATCTGTAAGCGAAGATCAAACAAATGCAAGCCTTAATAGGTAAGCTCAAAAATCAAATCATAGCCATATTGTTCCATATTGTTCCATATTTCCATTAAAAGTATAGACAAATTACGTTTTAAACCCCTGCAAAAGTGCCTGAAAAAAGCCATCTAAATAATTCAAGCAGCTGCCGCAGCTTTATCGCCTTCATTAGCCCCAACTAATCATTGTAATTATCACGTTGGAAAAGTTCCAAGCCCGCATCCAAAAGCCTCTCGTAAGCAGATAATTTGTAAAGTTTTCCACTCACGCGGCATAAGAAATGTATTTAAAGTTGCCTCTAATTAAAGTCCACAGCTCCTGCTGCTGCCATCAACCCTTGCACTTGTTACTTTTCCCGAAAAAGTAGGAGAGAGGAGGCCGAGATGGGGGAGGAGGACCGGGAGCAGGAGGCTATGTTGGGGATTTTCGGGGTTCCCCGTTCATTGAACGCGTCTTGAGATGGCTGGAAGCGAAACGAAACGAAATGGAACGGATACGGATACGGATATGGGATACGAATCCGCTCTCACAACTCTTTTGTCTAGGCATCAAATATGCATGGAATGCCTGAATTATTTATACAAATATGAATAGCAACTAAAATGGTGTTCCTGCCTGTGCTCCAGGACCTGCTCCTGTTCCTGTTCCTGTTCCTGCTCCTGCTCCTGCCTCCCTTCCCCCTGCTCGTTATCCTTCGCCTGCTTTTGTGTTGCTTTGTTAAGCATTTAAACTGATTACAGCTGAAAAGTGTGCTGCAAAAAGACTGGGCTCCTAGCTCTGCTGGTGGATCCTTGCTCCTGGTTCCCTGCTCCCTGCTGCCTGCTCCTTGCTGCCTGCTCCCAACTCCCAGCTCCCTTCTCTCTCTGTGCTCCATTTCCATTTCGAGTGGGTTAAAGCCGTGCGAGAGCTGTGCGAGCGAGAGCTGGAAAAGCACTAGAAATAGGAGGGCTTTTCCGGCCACTGGGGGGTGGGGGAAGGTGCAGAGGGGGTCACTCATATTTATTTATCTTTTTGTGTGTGAATGTGGCGCAGTCGGGCGGGTAAAACTAGCGCTTAGTGCTGCCTCCGCTGCCTCCTCTTTGACTCTATGTACAAAGCGAACATACCACGCCCCCGCTTAGAAGGGAGGCAGGCAAGGCAGGCAGGGAGGGGAGAGCCAGGGAAATGGAAAATGGAAAATGGACACCACCAAAATCGGACCCGTGCCAATTATGTAAAACTCTAAAATGATAAGCACGCTGGAGGACTACAATAATACCGTCTATATATACATATTTGTGTTTGTGTGTCTATGTGGATGGCAGGAACTATGTAGAGGCTTCATGCTACCGCTTGGTACTGCCCCTGCTCCTGCTCCTGCTCCTGCTCCCTCTGCCGCTTTTGGTCCTGCTCCTGCCCCGCTCCTCGCCCTGGCTGGGATGTTGCCGAATACAATGGCAAACTCTTCAATTATAAACCAATCCCAAAATTAGTCTGACGGTTATTGGTTTGCACCCTTGGCGGTGCTCTCTCGCTCGCTCCGTCGCACTTGGGGATGCAGGTCCTGCCGCGCTCTCTCTCTCGCACGCCCGTGCTGCTGCTGCCGTCTCTCTCTCGGCTGAGAGCAGGAACCACCCTGCGCAAGGACCACACGCAGTGACGGAACAGAGAGTGAGTGAGTGAGTGAGTGAGTGAGTGAGCGAGTGAGAGAGAGACTTGGCCATGGACCCGCCGTGAACCCGCACCCGGATAAAGCCGTAGCCGGAGCCGGGGCCAGGATCTGCGTACCCGTGACTACGGCAGGACCCCCGAAAAGAGCCATAGTCCTGCTGCTGCTGCTGCATTGTGGTTGGCTGGGGCTTATGCAAAATTCATGTGGGCAGTGCCGATGCCGATGCCAAACGCCGATGTCGCTGCCAGCGTTAACGTCAACGTCAGCATCGAGTAGGATATGCTATATATATATATATGTACGTATGTATATATGTCTGTGTATATACGCCCACTCCTGTAGCCTTTAACACTGGGTCCGCCCGCTGGAAAAGTCCCTCTGCTCTGGCCATTTCATTAGGCGCATAATTTGTAATTAATAAAATTATTCAAAGGGGGCCAAAGGCTTCGGATACAAAAGGCTGCAACTTAAAGTTGCCCCGGATTGAAGTTGAATGTGCACCGTGAGAAAAAACTAAATAGATTCTGGTTCTGTCTTAAGTTCACGTCTAAATCTTAATATCTTAAAGGGAATATATAATTGATATATTAGGTTCGTGATTAATACTGAAGCTGCGACGATATGTTTCTTCATTTTATGATTTTTTATCGAATTTTGCCAAGATTTCACGAACCTTGGTGGTCCTGAACTAACTAAAATTAAAATATTAAATAAAATATGTATATCCTAACGTAGCGAATTCTATATTTTTGTTAGTTCCTGTATATTTTACTTTATTGTTTAGCTTAAGTTGGAGCTTTTATTTAGCTTTTGTGCAATAAAAGCAATTAAAAAACTTTAAAATGCTTTTGAAAACCATTTTGCGTATATTATTCTTTTGCTCTTTTAATTAATTTCAATTTACGAAAATTATTAAAAGGTTGAACTTGTAGTTATAAATGTATTTATATACATACAAGGTTTAAATAGATTTTGGAACAAATATCTAGACAATAATATAGGCCAAACATACTCAAAACTATTTATTTTAAACATTTTATTACCAAGAATATCTTTTAAATATACCCATAATTGAAAAATAAGTAATAACTAACCTAAAATGTCTATAAAAGCATTAATGTTAAATGATTTAACAATAAATGGTATATTTAAATGGAAAGCCTTTAAAGGATTTGGTAAAAAAAAACTAAATGAAAAGTATTATATTTGAAGTTACTTTTTAATATTCTGTAAGATCTGCTTAGTTAGTTGTAAATAATATTATTAAATATTATAAATACAGTATATTTACCAAACAACTTTTAAAGTTCCCACGAAAATTACTACAATTTTGAAATCTTAAAAGAATTTGCCTTAAAGTGAGCAATACAATTCAGGAATCAAAATAGTATAGTAAATTACTTTTATCAATGCAGCAGTCGAACTTTTAATTAATAAATAATAATACTAATTTATGATGAACTCTATTAACTTGAAAGAAGTAATGAAATACAAAAAAACACTTCTTCGTTTAGCTTTAAACACAATTTAAAGTGTTTTGAAAACTCAAGTGGTTTCCTGTGGTATTATTTAAACGAAAAAACCTTTGTAAACATTTCAGCATGTTTTTATTTTTAATTATGATTATTATTCATTTGTTTCTATTTTTTCTAAAGTCTCTTGATCTCAAAAACCCACACTCCAGCTAGGACTAGAGCGAGACGAGGCCGAAAGGCTGCTGTGGGAGCGAGATAGGCCTTCGCGAGGGTGTGGGTGTGGCAAGCCTGGGGTCTCCACCCCTTTATGGCCGGAGGACAAATCAAATGCATCAATAGAAGACAATTCCCAGAAAAAAGGAAACAAGAAACAATAAACAAAAAGAGCGTAAATAAATGCGAGGGAAGGGAGGGAACAACAATTGCATTCGGTGCTCCTCCAAATTGCCAAATGTTGTCCGCATTGATTTCCTGCTGCAACACATACATATATAGATAGACGTATGTATAATACTAACGCAGGCGGACACACATATATCCTTTTTGCTGCAGCAGAGAGAGAGAGAGAGAGCAGGCAGGACACACGTCCTGTGTGTGAGTGTGTGTGAAAAGACGCCATTTTAAAAGAGAAATACCCTGAACAAGGAGAGATTTTTGGGGGAACTGACTAAAATTTAAAAGGGGGAAGAGATTTTAAAATTAAATTAAAAATATTAATAATGTAAAGAAATCAAATTTTATATCCTTTATAACTAGAGCACTATTACAAATATATAGTAGTTAAATAATATATATATATATAAATTATAAAAATATTTAAATTGTATAGGTTTTTGGGCTAAGCAAATAGTTTTTCTGTGATTGCATTTCTTTAACCTGATTTAACTTAAGAAGTAAATAAATAAATGAATTAATAAATAAATGAATAATATTACTTATTTATACGCATGTCTCTTTACTTATAATTTTGTTATTTTTTAGGAATTATTATATTTTTAACTAAAAGAGCATTCCCTGTGTGCCATTCCTTGCCTTTCCTTAGTTCGCTTTAATTTAACGCTTTGACTTTGGTCGCCAGCTTCATCATTTATTAACAAATTTGCGAACATAATTTATTTATTTGCCGTTTGTTGATAAACATGTCCTGCTGTCCTCCTTTCCTTTCCTTTCCTTGCTCTTGGCTTTGCCGTTGAATCCTTGTGTGAGTTTGTTTTTTCTGTTTTTTTCACCTCTCTGATTGTTTACGCGCAAATGACCTCATTATATACATATATGTATATATACCCTCAAATATAAAAATATATATATATGAGTATATATATATATAATGTAATTTGTTATTGCTCCCTTTCTCACCTTCTCCCTGTGCTTTTTTTGGCTCCTTGTTTTGACATAATAAAGCGTTTTTGGCGCAATTTGCTGTATCCTGTCTTTGTTTTTGTTTGTCGTCTGTCTGCCAGCTCTCTTTCTCCTTTTTTGAGTGTGTGTGTGCGCTTTGTTATTGTTCATTAATTTTTTAGCACTGTTAATATATTATGGCGGTGACTTTTGTCACCCAGGGCACCAGCACCCGGCACGAACAGATAGAGCAAACTTTTCCCTTCGCCCTGCCGGATTTCGTAGCACACTTTCCTGCGCTGCGGCAAAATAAATTCAAGCGAGACTTGCGAAACTCCAATTAAGCCTCTAATTGAGGTGGCTTTCTTGGAATCAATCAGTCTGAAATCTTTGATATAGTTTCCTTTTAACAAGTCTTAATATATTTTAAGCGCAAATTGATGAAGTTCTTGTGAGAAGCTTATCCAATTTTGCGACTAATTTTAAGTAAGATAAAATACCAAAGACTCTTTGAAATTCCTAAATTTGTGCCCTTGTAATAATACAAAACACATATTATACCTTATCCCTTACCCATTTGTTCTTATTATCTCTGATGGAGTGGAAAACTTGAAGTTCCCGCGTGCGAGACTCTCTATTTTTCGCTTCGTTTCTCGAGTGCCGCCTGTAATTAGCTGCAATTTGTCAGCGCGGCTTGAAAAATTGCAGTGTAAATAAAGTTGAAGAGGGGACAAGTGCACTGGCCTAATAATGAGCCCATTGTAACCCTCAATGTATTCTCATTTCAACTTCCACTTCAAGAAAGAACCAGGCTTTATTAACATTTGAGAGAAGGGAGTTTCCTTAAATTTTGAAGTAAGAATTTTGTTTGTAAGAAAAGTTAGTTTGAGTTGAATTTATGTTGAATAATTTATTAACATTTGGAAAACATCTATACTATATTTTGGGATAAAAATAAGTTTATAATAATAGGAAAACATAAGGAAATTGTTAAATTGAATTAAACTATGCTTCACTTATTTATTTATATTTATAAACTCTGGTTCCATAACAATTATAGTAAAAAGTTTATTCATTTCATTTCAAAAAGATATAAAATTCATAATATTAATTAATGAATTAATTTTGTACACAGCATCTGCTTAAAATAAAATAAAATATTTAAACCGAATGTTTTAAAGAAAAATCGAATTATTTCGAGTGCAAGAAGACACCTCCCGACGCTGATTGAACTGTTTTTCCCGGATGCTGCACCTGTGCAGAAAGACAAATCGAGAGGGCTTCCAAGGGGGAAAACTTTCTGTGGGCAATCCTGGGGGGGCTCCACTGTACCATATATTGTGTACAGTGCTCGGTGCTCCCCCCCCTCACAGTTTGCAGTGTCCTGCACCGCAAGGCAAACAGCAAACACGCCACTATGGCAGGAGCAACAGCATCGTTTATTTTGGGGAAACAAAGGACCTCATTTTCTCTCCATTTGTTTAACCAGAAAGGCGAAGGACAACAACTGTGGCAACAGCAGCAGCATCAAGTTTTATAAATGGTTTGGCCATTGTTGTGCTGCTGCTGCTGCCTCCGCTGCTGCTGTTTGTTGAAATTAATTGGTGTTACACAAATGAGTAATTTTCAATGTACATAAATATTTGCACAAGTTGCAATTTGCCCAGGCCAATGGGGTCGCCTGGGTGTGCGGGGTATGCGGGGTGTGTGTGCGGCCTGAGTGCACCTTTCGAGAGCTGTTCAAATACCAATTTTTATTGTCAAGCGTTCATAATTTTAACAATGAATAATATGAACGGTAAGCATCTGTTATTATTCCAAACAAATCAAAACAAGTGCGGGCGAACGGGGCTAAGCGAGGGGGCGGTGCTTCGTCCTGTGCCAGGACCTCACCCTCGCACAGCCTCTCTCTCCTCCCTCACCCGCTCTGGCCACACACAAATCTTCATAAATTGCAACTGCCGGGGCGACAGTTTTGGGAATTGAGACAAAGTGCGAGAAGTGCCCGTGGAGCGGCGGCGGCGAAAAGGGGTCGACAAATGGGAAAATGATACACTTTACTTACATTTTCACCAGCACACATCGGTGCACTCGGAGAAATATTAGTGGTCAGGAAAGGGAGCAAATAATAATTAAATCGAATAAGAATATATAAACATAAACATAACATATGTATATTCATTTATGGATGAATTATGAAAGTGAAATAGAAAAATAATAATAAAATAAAATGCAGTGCAACTTAACAAAACAGCCACAAATAAAATATATTAAAAGCTTCAAATCTATGTATTACTTTAATAATATTAATAATGAGTAACTCTTAAGTAAAGCTTTATTTTTGACTCCTTCCCTGTCTTGCAAGCTTCTGAATAAAATTATAATACCCTCAAGGTGAGCACACTAGACATGCAGATCAAAATAAAATATATATCGACACAATCAACGGTAGAACTTTCTCCCAGTGCACACTCGCTACACACTCTCTCGCGCACACACAGACACAATCAAGAAACAACAAATTGCCGCATAAATGTGGGGTGGTTTGCCACGTAATAGATTTTATTTTATTTTTATATCCGCCAGACGAGCTGGAAGGCAGCAGTGGCCGCCGGGCGGGGGGGTGGAAGTCGTGGCCTTACTTACTTTTACTTTTTACCTTTTGCCGTTTGCCGTTTGCCGTTCGGATCGGAAGGGTCCGCTGGGGGAAGTGAACGGGGATTCAACAAGGCGGATTTCACGGGGAATTCCCAGGACATGTCAGGATACACTGCAACTGATTTGGCTTAGGAAGGACTTGCAGGAAGTGTTTGATCGCAGAGTGATTTTGATATATCTTAAATTTCCAGTCAAAAGTGACCTGTATTTATCGTTATTAATTATTTAAAAGGGTTACAGATTTTGTAACCATTTTTTACTAATTTCTAAAATTGTAAAACAACTTTTAAGTATTTCATTTTATCTGATAACCTTGAACTGCAGTCAGTTTATATATTTATTATGCAAGTAAAATAAAAACACACTTTATTTAGTTTTTAATATGAAAAGTAAGAGGTTGTTTCTGCATCTTCCTGTACATTTTTTCAAGCCTTGTCATTGATGTTTTCCTAGTCTTTAATTACACTCAATTGACTGGCTTTCCCTGTCATTTTCCGGCTCCTTTGGCAATCTCCTTTAAGTGTATGCCTGACTCCTGGACAGGCACAACTCATAAAGTTTTCCGAGAACCCACCGTACACTGCAATAAGTTTCAGGGCTAATGGCGGCAGCATATTGTTGCTGGCCCATCATGCGTGCCGCGCGGCTGCAGGAAGGAAGAAAGGAAGGATGGAAGGAATTAAGGACCGGCAGGACTCTGCCTCCGGCAACCACCTGCCAACGTTTCCCGGAGCAGGCTTTAATTTTTTTTGGTTGTGTTTCTCTCACCCTCCCATGCTTAAAATGCTCGTAATTTTTTACACATTGCGGTCCCAGCTTAACGGTCCGCCTTCCGCCTTCCGCGGGCTGTTTTCCGGCCTGCTCTACTGGGAGACATATCAATATAACTGGGAAACCTGGGAGAACTGGGAAACCTGGAAATTCTGAGGTACACACACACACAGCCACCCCGTCCCGGCGGATCCTTTTGCACGTCACGCACGCGGCGGTGGAACAAGTGCAGCGGCGGTGGTGTTACAGGTTCGGTTACAGTTTCCCAGGTGAGGGGTAAAAAGGACACTGGACAAAATAAGTGGATAAACTTATCGATGTATACATACTTGAATATTTTATTCACCTAATTTTATTTATTTTTTAATAACTGGGCTGTAAATTATATTTTATATAAACGAAAGGATCTTTAAAGACTACCTACTTTTTTAATAAAAGTTCATACAGCATTTAATAAATAATTTTATTATTTAAATAATACCTAAATTATTCCAAATAATTATATAAATAAAATGAAATTTGAAATAATAAATGGGTTTTTTAAAACGCAACTTTAATTGTGCCCTTGAAATGTTTTCACAAGCTAAAGAATATCTTTATCCAGAGGATATGTTTATCCTGCTAACATTTCTATGTCTCTTTCTTTTATTTTTTAAAGTGAAACATAAAAATTAAAAGCTAAATAATAAGAGTTTGAATAATGGAATTAATCATTAATTATTTATAACTTAAATTTAAATATTACTTTCTAGAAACCTAGTGTTACATTTGTATTCAATTTCTTCGAGTGCCCAGGGAAAGTGGCAATCACACGCTGCGTCGCAAGTCTGTGCAATAAAAACAACAACAAAAAGCACAACGACACGCTGCACAGACACACACACACCCACCTACACCCACATACACACACATACACCCACTGCGAGGACACACGGGGATTCCACGAACGCCCAAGTGGACGGGGAGCGGTAATAGAAATTACATACAAAGTAGCGAACACAGGACTCTGTCCCGCCTCTCACCTCCGCCGCTCTGTCCCTGTTGCTGGCGGTGCGACATTAATATGTAGATGCATTAAGTACATTATCCGGGGTTACAACCTCCGGGATAACGCGGGAGCAGGGAGGTAGGCATGGAAGGAACACGGCGAAGCGTACGCAGCCAGCATCCCGAATTTACTGGTAGAGCCAACAATGGCAAAGTGAAATGGAAATAGTGTTTCGAAATCACTTCAAAGGCGGTCGAAAAGTATGCTATGCTCAAGTTAAACAATGATTCTGGGTTACAACAAAATCATAGCATACCTTTGGTAGAGTCTTAGAAAAGGATCTCAGAAAAATTGGGAAATAAAAACCAGGAATATGAGTAATATATTTCTAGTTTGTAATCATTTTGAAAAAAGACTGGTTTCAGTTTTGTAGTATTTTTAATTATTTATGATAATTAAATTTTTCTAGAACCACAAATAATTGCCTACTTTTAGGAGATTTTTTTAAAGAATTATAAACAAGAAATTATTGAGAAATTTTATATATGCTACTTCTAATTATAATTATTAACATTTTATTTTGGTATTGGGTATTTTATAATTTTGAAGTATTTATGACAATGTATTTCAAAGAATTTCCACATTTTGTTAATTTTCTTAATACATTTAATCGATATTAAATAAATAAATTGCATTCAGTAACTTATTTTCTTGAAATTTGCATACAAATCTGAGCTTTAAATAAAATACAACCCAATAGTTCCACAAATCCAACTCGCTTGCATGTAAAAATCCACACAAAAAAACGCAAGGACATGCCCACTGTGCCCAGGAGCAGGGGCAGGAGCTGTCCCGGGGCCGGGTCACAGGGGGCAAGGGGAAATATTATGATTTATTTTTATTATAGCGGGTAAAGTGGTCTTTACAAGCATCAAACAGGGCCACGCCAATCGCCCACAGACGCGCCGAGTAAAAAGGCAGTTAGTTGGTTTTGCCCGGAAAAGGGGGAGGACAAGGACGAGGACGAGGACGAGGGCGAGAACGAGGATATGGATGAGGATGAGGATGCGAGCGGCTGGGGGAGGGGCGGCACAAGTTGTTAAATGGACGGGTGGATTTGCACTTGCCGTGCTGACTGTTATCTTCATTTTTGCTTTCAGTTATATTGCCTGGGAATTCCTGTGGGAGATGCACAGAAGGCCGGGGACCGGGCTGGCCCTGGCTCTGGCTCTGGGTTTTTTGTTGGGATCAGGAGGAAAGGTAACAGGAGCAGGAGCAGGAGCTGGAACATGGAACCTGGAACCCTCCTCGCCAACTAAAACAAATTGTGTGTGCGCCGGGCCATGGGCATAAAAACAAGCGGATCAAACATGGCCCGGGCAGGTGGATTGGAGTGGGATGTGCGAAGTGGATGAGGATGAGGATGGGGATGGGGATGAGCCGGAGCCGGAACAGGAGCCGCAAATCGAAAAAGAGTGTCGTTCCCCTGTTCCCCTGGCTGTTGCTGTTGTTGCTGTTGACCGGAGCCCAGGTTCATTGAAATTGCATTAATGTTCCGGCGAATAGATAGAGTACGTTCTATGTGAGTTCCCCCCGCCCTCGGAGGCACTTTCCAACCTGCCTGCCGGAGTCACCCCTGCTTCACCCCTGCTTTTGTGTAATGGAAATCTGCGTGCATAATCCGCCCTTCCCCCTGATGAGATGGGCGGGATAAACTAGTTATGGCCATTAATACGATCAATTTGATGCTCACTTCGCCCGGTGTAAGTCCCGCCGGAAAAAAAAGAAAGCATATTTTCCGCTGAAAGCCCGTGTCCATCCCTCGTCACAGTTGTAACTGATAATTGTAAAGTCTGGCAGCCACATATGCCGCACGTTATGTGCCAGGCCAGGGGGTTGGATTTTGGGTCAAGCGATGCGTTGATGTGCATTTTAAGCAGGTTAACCTGCTAACTGTCGCAGAACCCTTTTTTCTTTGTACCTCCCGGAGGTAGGGGGTTCAACCTAGTTGGAGCTCGAGCTTAGGGAGCTCTCCTTTCCGCTGACCAAGACCTGCCGGCCCACCTTCCGCGTCGATTGTAATCCGCAATTTGGCCAATCAGTCGATTAGGGCGGGCCCCGAAAAGCTGATTCGCCGGAAGTGGGACATTACGTATGCATGAGGCGCTTCAAGGAGCAGCAAGGAACTGCAAGGAGCTGCCAGGAGCGAAAGTGCAATTTGCAGTCGCACAATCCGGGGGATCCGTGTAATTGCCACAACCTGTCGTATGACTGATTGTTCGCTGTTTTTTCCCTTCTCACAAACCGAAGAACTATTTAAGTGGGGTTTCTTTTAATCAGCTTAAACAGGAAAGAGCTGGAAAAGCCGCGATGCAACCAGGTTTATCGATTTACAATCAGTGTTTGCATGTTAAGACGTCGATAACATAGATTTGTTTAAGCTTTATTAGAGAGTGCTTTAAAAAGAAAAACAAATAGAAAGATGTACAAAAGCCAATAATTCGTTATAGTAGTTTATTAATTACAGAAATTATCATTTCTAGGAGTGCCATTTCGAGTAATTAATTGTAGGTGTATATAGAAATCGATATTTTATCGTTGCAATATAAATGAAGTCAATCGATATTAGAAATAGATCCTAACTAAGCCATCAAATTATTTTTCCCGAATTCAAATTAATGAACTTTTCGCAAAGTTTTTATATTTGCAAGCTTGTAATTTTTTCAAAAATTATTTTATAAAATATTTAAATTTTAAAACTCTTTCGAGGGTATTATAATTTTAGACAGGAGTAAGTAATGCCGTGAAGGAGTCATTTCCGACACCACAAATCATATACATTCTTGATCAGAATTAAAAGCCCAATCGATCTAGATATGTGCGGCAGAAAAACATTTTTTTTGCTTTTTTTCAAAATTTTATAAAGGGATACATCGTTAAAATTGTCAAAAGTTTTTAATTTTTATAAATTTTGAATTCATAGTGCTATTTGTTAACCTAACAAAAACTAGCAGAGAAAATTCAGAATTGAAATTACTGCATTTTTGCAGTTGAATCAAATTTTGGCTTCCTAAAGATAGCTTCCTTTCTTTTTTCTATATTAACTTTAATAAAATGTATTTTATTTTTTATATCGATGTTTTCCTAACTTTTTCAAGGACTTCATAGAAAACATTATTTTTTTTTACCAAAAATGTAGGGTATTCCCAGTTTCGGTTTGCTGTGGGAGCCAGTCCTGCCCTCCTTTGTTTCTCTTATTTTTCTTTCTAAACGCCGCCCCCTTGGAAAAGTTGCGCCTTCAATTGTCTCGGCCATAAAAAAGAAGAACGTACACGTACGAATACAGTGGCGGGCGTAAATAATTGATGAAGAAAAGGAAACTAAATAAATAAATAAATGAAACGAGAACGAGAACGAGGACGAGGACGAGGCGGAACGAAGGGAAAGTGGAGCCAGGGAGAGCGGGAGTGGGGACGGTAAATTGTCACTGGATGACACGAAGCTTTCTGCACAGCGCAAATAATACACTAAATAAATAAAAAAAGTACTCAGAGGGGAGAGAGACAGAGAGAGAGAGAGGGATTCATTGAACTTTCACCTGAGCTAGGAAAAGCACAGACCACTAAATAAAGTTAATGCATTAATAATCATAATTTCCCCCACATCTATCTTCGGGTTTTTGCGGCTTGGGTCAACATTAAATATGGTCACACATTTAATTATGTCAATCAGGCTGCCGGCGATAAATGGCAGCGTAATCGATAACCGGACAAACGGCGAGACGATTAACAAGCTACAGTAATCGATAATGGGGCAACTTGACAAGTAATGTCCCGCAATTACGGACGGCGAAGTTTTTATTTTCCACGGGAGAAACACAAAGAGTTCAATGCACGAAAATTCCCCCACCGTGTGTGTGTTTGCCCAACAATTTGAATTTTTAAAAGTAGAAAAAACAAAAAAACCAACAATCAAGAATGTAAATGACTGCAAATAGTCCTTTAAATTTAATCGCATTCGTGGGAGTTTAGCTTCGGAAAGGGTAAATTTGAACCAATTGCTTAAATAGTGCCAATTATGGTGTTATGCTTGGGCAAAAGTGCTTATGTTGTCAAATTGATATTTCATCAAGTTGTTATATAGTCATATATTTAGATGGTTTTATTTTTAGTTAGAGGTGCACTTTCTGGAAAAGAAAGCTTGGCAAATTATTCAGAAATCAAATCAGTATTACAATTATTTTCTACTCGCTTTTCATGTACTTTTTTTACATTTTGAGTAAGCTTTGTTTAATGAAACGTAGCGTAAATAAACAAAATAGTTGTTAAATGATTTTCTTCTCTGGAAAAAGTTTAAGACTTAGTGAAAAGATCATATTGAAAATTAAAGTCTTAGCTAAGCACTTTACAAACTTAACAAAGGCTTTTCTTATATCGAAAATAATATATAAAAAACTATAAAATATAGTTTTTAAAACCCCAAAATCCATAGATATATGCAAATGAAGCTAGTTTACTTTAGTTTCCGGCTAGCCAAGTCCTAATTTCCGACTGGGCCCAGCCCCAGGGTGGACTTTATTAGTGGTAACTGGCGGCCACCCTAGTTAACGGTAAGTTGTTTCTAATGTGCGCACAAGACAAATATTTGCTGTTGTCGCCTGTCGCCGCTGGGCCCAGGAGTAGCGGTACCAGAAAAAGGAAGCGGAAATGGAGGAGGAAGAGGAAGAGGAAATGGAAGTGGCAGTCGAAGTGGAGTTGCGTGTGGAGTGGCAATGGTAAGTTAACGATATTTACCAAACAATATGCCAAACCGCAGTGCAAGGACATGAAAAATCAAACAGGTGCACTAAATGAATTTCGAATATGATAAACCACTTGTGGTTGAAGAGGAGGGAACTCGGGCAACTCGGGGAACCCCAGGAAGCCCAGGAACCCTGAAACCCAGGGCACCCGTGCTATATCCCTTCGGGGCGGCGACGGCAGTGCGTGCCGTGCCGTGCCGAGCCCTGCCTGGCCGAAGGATACGACGGGAAATCAAGCCATATGTTGCGAATACTAATGGCACACACAGGATATGGCCATTGGCCCCGGCCGGAAATATGTAAGTGTAATTTAAATTGAATTAAGTGTGCTGCCGCTGTCTGTTGTGTATTATTTTCCGGGTCAGCCAAGCGGGCAGCCAGCGCTGGAGCGGGCTGAGAGCCGAGAGGGTTGCTCTGCCGATCCCAAACTAGATCGTAGCATAAGTTCGAACCGACGGAAATCTGTGATAAATGCCTGCAAAGTGGCATCACAGCACTTCCTGGCTCATCCTTGCTCATTTGGCACAGTTGCCAAGGGGGTGTGGAATGGGGAGTGGAAACTGATAATGGATATTTGCCGCCGCTGTAATTGTTACAAATGTTCCGACAACAGCAACAAACCCACCCCTCGCTGTGAGCTACAATTTTATGATGGATATGATTATTTTAATTAGCATTATATTTACTTGTGTTTACCCCTTTTGGCAAGGCACTTGCCTGGACTCTATTGCCTCTCCACATAATTGGCTTTTCATATGCTCGCAAAACCCAAAACCGAAAACCAGTTGCGATTGGGGCTGCCGCTCCGTAAATTAGTTTAATTTAATGAGTTTTATAATGCCGCTCGCCCTGCGCTGGGGCCTCGGCCGGGCCTGTCTCCTGGCATAACGATTATGACACATGTTACCAGGACTTTCTGACAGTCAGCCCACGGAGTGTGTTCCCGCCTGCCACCGGGGGTTGAGCTGAGGAGGGCCCTGAGCTCTGAGCTCTGAGGGGGTTGGCGTGGCACTCCTCACCTCTCAGGTGTGGGGCTACGAAATTAGCCAAGGGCTTGGGCTAGGACTGACAAATGTTTCGGGAAGTCGATTAAGGGGTTTGTGCAAGGGTTGTGTGTTCTAACGAGAATGTGGTTGGGTTTATAGGAAAACGTTGCATTGTTCAATGCAATCGAAAATATCTTAAATGTGTTAGGGAAACTATACTAGTTTGTATAGGGAAATTGTAGATATCAAAAACTATGGAATTTATGTTGTTTCTTCTAATTTTCCCACTCATTTAAGATTATATTAAATTGTTGAGACGAACATGAATATATAAGAATTTACAACATTGCTGCAGCAATGTAATTTTGTCTGTCTATATAAACAACGCTTGAGCGTTAGATATAGATATCTGGGAATAAATTTAACGAACTCCCTTAAAAATGCCAGCGGTCATATAGCAAATACAAAGATAAGAAATTTTGGCAGTGGAAAATTCCTGCCTTTTCCCATGTATGGGAAACATATGACCACTGCGTTGGTCTAGTTAAAGATAAGATTAGAGTATCTAAATCTCATGTTAGTTACCTAAGCTATACTTGAAGAAAATAAATGCAGTTTGAAATATCAACTCAGCAAATGAAGGATCCTTTCAAAATATAGACGGTAAACAATTAAATGAAATACCATAAATATCAAACAGGAAGTATTCGTTAACCGTGGAAGTATCGAATTATATTATATATTAGTGCATGGATTTTTTAAACGTATAAATATGTATATAGATAATACGAAAAGATGTTAAAAAAATGTCGAGCAAACTGTGGTCCGATATATCAAACTGAACTTATGTATGTATCTCTAAGTTCTAATATCGCATTATAAATATCAGTTCTAACTTATATTTGATTTCTGCTTGATATTGTAATTCGTATGCTTTATAATCCCGCCGATCTAGTTAACTTTCAACAATCGGAAAATATCTTTTTAAAGCAAACCAAGTTGGCCAGATAGAAGTGTCATTTGCTTTTCCCTACGTTCAGTTATTCGGAAAGCCAGTCACTTATGGTTCGTTCGTCAAATAAGTACTATTTAGTACGAGTAAAAAAAAATTTAAACAGTATTCAAAATTCCCAAAGAAAGTGAACAAAATTTATTTCGGTTTTTTCGTGAAATTTTACAAAATTTGAAAGTTTTTGGTGAAATATAAATAACAAAATTTGTAACGTTGGCTTATTCGCATCTTTAACTACCGGTAATACCTGCCGGAGGTTTTTAATTTTCGCTAAAGCAAACATTGTGAGTTAATAATGAAATGTTATAACAAAATTTAAAAATATTAAATTAATCTAAAATAATATTTGCACATTTCTTGAAGCTATAATAAGCAAAACAAAATGTCGGCCCGTCATAGTCCTTCTTGGCCGTCCTTGGGCCAGGTGCAAAAGCTAACCTCTTTGTTCGAGGAGAAGTGTTTACCTCAGCAAGGGCCAAAGATATTGAAGAATCCCGAGCCCATGCCCAAACTGAAACCAGAGTTGATCGTTCGCTTTAAGGAGGTGGAGGAGCCAGCCAAGGAACCGATGCCACGGAAGGCTCCGAAACCGAAAACGTTGCCGAAGCCGACCGCTGACGTCTTCTATGAGGTCCAGACCCCCGAAGAAGCCTCGGGGGATGGAGGAGACACTATTGGTCGTCCCGAGAGCCCCCGAAAATTCCCGGACTTTGAACACTCTTTGCCATAAGAAAGCTCGTAAGAAGCCCCATTTTGGATACTTTCCCATCAGCAGTGCTACTAAAGTCGTTTGAATCGTTTCGAATACAAAAAATTGAAATAGTTTTGCAAAGAAAATTCCCTCGAACGTGACTCCGAATAAAGCCTATAATTTTGTCCATTTAAAGATAGGTTTCCCAAAGGTATAGGTATAGGATTTTTTATTTTAATTTCGAATTTTGGTTAGTAAGCCCCAAAGGATATCTCCCGAGAGCTCTTTTCGGGAAAATGAAAAGAATGCAGTGCGAAAACCCTCTCCTGGAGTCCCCCTTCGATTTCCCATCGTTATTTATAACCAAGTAGCCTCTCATCCTCACCCTCTTGCCCCCCCCCGGAAAAGCCAATTTGTTAACAATTGAATCGGAGCGGAGATCGTGTGCAGTCCTTCGCCCGATATCGCGGCAGGAGTAAGGGTGATTGATAGAGGTCCCTGGCACCTGAGTCCTGCCCAGACCGAAATCGAAGCTCGAGAGTGTGTGTGTGCCTGCCGAAAATTAAGGCCTGCACGCGCTGGCAATTGGGAATGGTTATGGGTTACGGGTTATGTGCCAGGAGGGATTCGTCCTGTGGCTGGGATTATTTTGCCTATGAACGAATATATGTATACATATAGAATGCGGGAATGTGTGGAATGGTGCGGGGAGGGGGAGGCGGGGCTGCAACCACACATCAACCACCGCGGGCGGCGCGTGGACAGGGCGCACTTTCGTCATGCTCGATTGTGCCGAAAACAAGTGCAGCGGCAACATGAGCACGGCGGCGGCGGTAACACGAGGACGACACGAGCCACACCAGCCAGGAGCGGCACCAGCAACAAGAGCAACTATCCAGCTACACAGAGAGACACAGTTGGACCCAAGAAATGGATTTCAAGACTTGATTTCGAATCAAGTAATGGATTTCAAGACTTGATTTCGAATCAAATAATGGATTTCAAGACTTAATTTTGAACAGGAAATTAAGCTTATGAAGCTTGAGTCAAAGGTGGTGATGCAAAGTGAAATTTTACTGCTCAAAAATCTTAAACAACCACCATGTGGCATATGAGTCTATGACACCAATATTTACTTGAACTTAAAATGAATAATACTTGAGTTTGACCTAGAAAAAGATAAGCTAGAAAATTGCCTAATAATATGTATAAATTATAACTCTTTTCTTTATTCCCTGAACTACATTTAAAGCTCAGTGTACTTTCCTTGCCGTGCTGCTAGAGGCCCGAAAACAGGTTGCTTGTGTAATTTGATTACAATCAACTTCTAATAGAGCACCAACCACTGGCGCACATAATTCCACTTGTGCCAGTCTCAGTCCCAACTGGGCCACCTGACCCAATCCCCCCTTGCACGGGGCGTTTTGTAGAGAGAGAGCCCCGGTTGTTCTTTTTTTTGGTTCGATTTTCGGAACGCCCAGTTCGAGTTGAAGTACAATACAATTAACGACACGAATCATGATGTGCTTACCTGGCAAACGACCGTCACGTGGCACGTTCCCAGAAGGCTTACACGTCACAATTTTAATTTTATTAAAGAAACATTTCAAATTAACCGCACTGGCGTATATATATAGAGACATACTATACATGTTGGGAGAGAGGCGTGCGACGTGCGTGCGACCATCGAAAGCGGAAATTGAAGTTGCCGACTGTCGACTGTCCCAATGCGACAGTTTCTCGTCCTTTTCCACTTGGCCACTCGCAGGACTTTCATCAGGGAGTGACTTTCATAATTTGCAGCTCTCTAGACGTTGGCTAATATGCCATATCCTGCTCCCCACCACTCACACCACACCACACACACACATGTGAGTACATGTCGCACAGTTCAATCAGCGGCCGGAGTTCAACTTCCGGTCGGTTCCCCATGTCCTGGCTAATCCCAGAATCATGTAATGGATGCGAAATGAAAGTGCTTTTCGGCCGGGAAGGGTGCCCATGCCCAGCCACACAATAAAAGCCTCTTTTGATGATTGAGCGCAGGGCACAGACAGCATTTTACATTTTAAATAATCTATTTAGTTTAAAATGAGAGCACAAATCGGCATTCAGCCAATTAGGGAGGCGAAAGCCAAAAGGAAATTAAATATCTTCAAGACGCAGTGATGTTGAAGGAAGTTTCTTTACTTCACTCTCTGGCAGTCTCTCATTTTGCGATATTTACTAACTATCAATAAATATATGTGTAATATTTATCGACTTCTATTGAATGGTTAGTTCAATTTTAAGGCATTACTTATATTATATATTCAAATTCTTGGTCATTCTTGAACTCTTACATATTTTTTAACAAGAAAACCCATTCAAGAAACGAATTTGGTTATTTTAAATAAACTATAAAAATATAGATATATCAAGTTCTTATTTAAATTTCGAAACATTTCCGATATACATAAGTATTTATCGGAAGCTAAATACCCCCCCAAAACTATCGATACCCACCAAGAACAGGACATTAATCGATGGGGCACTCACCTGCAGTGGACGTTGCGGGGGCCCGCTCATTGTGTGGTGGTGGTACATGACGTCATGCTTGATTTGGGAGGGCATTTGGCTATGTACATGCTGGGCTTGATGCTTCTGGATGTCGACGGCGGCCAGGGCCTCCGCTCGGCTGAGGATGCCGTCGTTGATGCCCGCGAAGATATCACCCTGGAAGGCAGAGAGATCAGAGGGTCAGAGAGGTCAGAGCGGATCGAAGGCGGCGGTGGCCATTGGCAAGGAGAATGGAAACAATCGAAACAATATGGAGAACAAATCAATCCCAAATCCAATTTGAATTTTTCGATGAAACAAGGATACACTTTGGCGAACGTATAGGTATACAGATATATACATATATATATATATATAGGTCGGCCTCCGGATGTACGAGAGATCAAATATGGCAAATATCAAATACCGAATATCAAAAATATGAATTTCAGAAAAGGAAAATCAATCAAGGGTCGAGGCAAACATGGTTTTTCGCTTGCTTTTTTTTGTATATATTTAGTTTTTGGTTTTTGAAGCTTGTGTTTTTTATTTTGGAGTTTGTGTAACTTACATTCTGACGTGCTGACCACGAATTGCATAATAGGGAAGCATCTTCTAACAAACGACTCTGAAAAGACGGAACAAACATCGATAGTATGTGTATAGATTGGATTTGCCTATGTAGCAAAGGGTATTTCGAATATATTTGTAGTTTTCTTTATTTTCTTTTCCTTTTTTGGGAATGTATATAGCGAGATTTCCGCTGATACTGGCGCAGGATTTCCTGCTTCTGGCTTAAAATATGATTTTCAAGGGGCTCTAAATAATATAGTAAAGTGTTTATTTTTTTAGATATATTTTTGGACGAAGAGATAAACTGATGTTTCTCTGTAGAGCCTCACGGAATGCAGATATTTAATCGGATAAAACACTTAAGAATGGAAGTAAATATATATTGATTGCCACCAGTAAGTATAAGGAATTATATTTGTATTTATTTTTAAATTCGTTTTGAAAAAAAAACACAGCTTTTAATTCTCCTAAAAGTAACGGAAGTTTTTTAATTTATTTTGGGGCAATAAGAAAATATTAAAGTAATAGGTAAAATATTCCTTGAGTTCCGAGGGTATTTCTTTATTACATTTTCGGAGTAATCAAATTACAAAAAAACAAAACCCTTCTTCACTTTACTCTATTGGAGAAACAGGAAATTTAACCAAGTTAATTTTAATGATTTATTTATTTATTTATTGTCATAAGCAACCGATAAAATTGCATAAATACTTCTAGATTTATACAGCTTACTCTTTATTTTTCGTTGTTTCCTTTTGGGGGTGAAAATTAATCCTGCAAATATTACTATAAGATAAAGACTATGCTTAGTAAGCCCGGAGATAACTCCTCCGTCTAATCTTAAAGCGTTTTTTCAGCCTTTAACCAGCTTTTTTCATTTGAGGGTCATATTGATTTTTGCGCCAGTACAGTGCCACCTGCCACTGCCACCGCGCGCCACTAGCTGGTTTTTAAATAAATAATATCAAAAGTTTTTTGGTTCCCTCCGGCTCATCTTCATGTCGTCGCCATCGTCGTCGGCGTCTTTATTATTCCAGTCTTATCGATTTTATATTTTATATATACACGTATATGTATAGATATTTGTACAGGCACAAGTGAAACAACTCGTTGTGTATACGAAACTCGCACGAATTTTTCAGTTAATCAATTATTTAGATGCGCACAAAAACTTCAAAACGCCGCACGACGAAAACGAAAGACGAACGACGGCAGCGGGAAGGCGGCGGGAAGCGACAGGATATCAAGGATATTCGGCCAGAGAGACAGAGAGACGGAGTGGGGACGCCCACATGTCCAAAGGACATCGGCGCTCACGTTCGGCGGCCCATTTTCCAAGGCGAAAGGCGTAATTCAATGGAAAACCAGCCCAGCCCACTCCAGGTCCTTTTTCTGTCGTCCAAGCAGAACCGCAAGAGCGACGGCAACGGCAACGGCGGCCATTGTAGAAATCAAAATGTTGTGCATTCTTAATGACGTCTTGGCCACATTCAACCATGGCGAACCCGACCAGACCCCATCGCACTGCCGCTCCAAGGGGGCGTTTTTCCAAAAGGGGGCGTGCCACATCGAAGAGGGGGCGCGGCGTGCAAATAATCCGACGGCCCCAGCAGTATGTTTGCACTTGGCGCCACGTTTATGCGTGCTCCCATTTCAGGATGCCAGGACGAAGGCCCGTCAGACTTCACAGAGACATAATGGCAGGTCCACACACACACTCGAACAATAAAAAGAAATGGAAAAGAAAGGAAAAGCAAAAGCAAAAGCATCATAGTGTAAAGGAGAAAAAAAACGTAGGCCTTTATAATTAATCAGGAGCCAGCAGATCGTATAAAGCTTATTTCAGGAGAGAGACACACTGACACTTGAGGAAAGGAAAAGCTGTAACGGGGAAAGCCAGGCTTTTATCGGGGAAGGAAAATAAGACTGAACAGCATACCTAGCATACCTTCTGGCGACCGCGACAGTAAAAGGTATTTTTTGTTATTTAATTAAATGTAGGAAGTTCCTACACCTGGCCACAGTGACAGCACGAGGCCATTTTTTATTCAAACTAACATTTATAAATAACAATAATAGTCATAAATTAAAAAGTATTTTATAACTTTAAAGCCTGTGGCCTAAGCCTTGCTTTGTAATAAGTATTGCAACATGTCTTCTTGTTCAATGGAATTATATTTAGAAAAGTTCCAAATTTTTATGAAGAACTAATAAAAATAATGCAATTTGCAAGCTTAACTCTGTTTGCATTATAATATTAGTGGCCTTAAAATGTAATTAATCAATTTCTACATTTTTAAAAAAGATTGTGAAGTCACAAACTTTTGACTGATTTTGATTCAATAACGATTAAGTATGTTTACTTTTAGAAGTTTAAATATCTAGGATTTACGATAAGTATTAGACTCCTCATAAAATGTAAATTTTAAAATGCAGATTTATAAACCTAATAAAAACTAGCACAACAAAATTTTCAGAATGAAAATTAATACATTTTTTTTTTTTAGTTATGATCGATTTTCACTACCCAATTGGAAGCTGCAAGGGTATACAAACTTCGGTCTCCCGAAGTTAGCTTCCTTACTTGTTTCTTTTCAATATTGGACACATTCCTTAAAATGTTTCTATTTCTAAACTAATAACAAAATTATTTAGTATACAAAAATAAGTTTACTTATATCTTTAATTAACATTGTATCCTTTATTATTATTTACTATTTAAAATAAATTAATATTTCAAATTTCAAAAACAGTAAATGAGGAACAGAACTTTAAGGGTGAGTTTGAATGTAATTAATTTAAAATTTTCTCACAGCCTTTGGCCTGGAAAAAGAGGGGCGTGAAAAAAGCCCGAAAAGCTGGGCCGAAGTGGCAACAGTTTGTTGGCCAATAAATTTAGCACCGCAAACGCACGGCAGTAAATTAATTTATGAATTAATATGCGCAGTCATTCATCAAATTATGCAACACTGGCGCCAGGAGCCAGGAGCCAGGAGCCGGGGAACAGGGGACGGGAGCCGGAGCTCTCGCTCTCGTCCTGGCCGCGACCTAGGACACCAGAGGGAGGGGAAGGACTGCCAGCTGGCTCTGTCTTGACCTGCTCGCACACACACACACACAAACGGAGCGCAGTGCAGGTTGACACTTGCACATAAATTCTTTATTAGTGTGAAAAATTAATCAAGTGAACTGTTATTCTTTTTTCCCGCCCTCTCTCGCCCGGCCTCCCCGTCTATCTCTCTTTCGCTCTCGCACTTGTTTGCTTGTGTTGATATTCCTCGGCCGCCTCTGTGTGCGTGTGTACACCTATACTATATATGTACATATACATATACATATATATACAATTTGATTTTGCCTTTTTTTCTCTGTTTATTTTTGCGGGAATTTAATATTTATGATGTGTGTAAATAGATACGCAATGCTGAATCCTTAATTTTATCGATTGCCGCGCACACACTTCCGAGTTCTGGAGCAATTAAATTCAAATGCGGAATGCAACTTTAAAATCTTTTACTTTTTGTGAGCAATACTTAAGTGCATAATTAAAGCTGAGAAGCTGAGAAAAATATATTTTAAGGGAATGTTTTGGAAGAAATTTCAAGACGTTTGTAACTTTGAAAGAAAATTATAACCAGTAGGTGGTAAATATTACAATTAATTTAAATTATCCCGAGTATATTATAAAATATATTTGTTAGGAAATATTATTAAGAAAGGAATCAAATTTAAGAAAAAAATATAAATAAAATATTTAGTAATGAAAATGTACGGCTAGGAATTATCCGAATTATTTATAAGCTATTTTTCTAAAAAAAATAGTTCATAATTATGATATTTTTAATTTTAAACCAATATGTAAATATATTTTAGTGACCTTTCTACTACTTAAGATATAATTTGTAGTATTAAAGTGCTGGAAAACACAAGTCAGTTACTTTTAGTAGGGAAAATATATTTCTTAAGCTTGTAAGCTTTTAAATGGTTGTAATGATATTAAAGCAATTTCTTATGAGCTCAAATAGGATATAGGAATTTTCTTCAGGTTTTGTTAATATGTTTTAAGGAATCAGAGTTGGGTTTCTACTTTTCAAAACATTATTTTTTGAGCTTGAATAATGCCTGTTTAATTTATTAAAACCATCTCGATAGAAGTGCTTGATAACATACATAATTTGTATTATTTTTATATAAACTAAGCGTCCTTTTTGGCATTCCTGACTGACCGCCAAATAATTCATTTCAATAGCTTTAGAAAAACTCTTCCGAACTGCCAGTAATTCTGTTAATGGCTTCGATTGCCTAAATCCAGGGCGTGAATCCCACTGATCCACTGAACAGCTGGTCCGTATTTAATATTTTGGCTGGCTTAGCCTCAATTTGACTTCAAATTACTCGTTTTTCTTTATAGTTACTGGTTTTTTTTGTCGGCTTAAACGTAATTTGTCAATTGTTTTCCTGCTGGTCTCGTTTTAATTTCGGGGCTTGGGCGCATTTGTCGCGGCCATTAAATGCAGTTTATGAATATTTAAATCAAATTAACGCCGCCGCTGTCCATTTAACGCGGCTGGCAAACAATTCAAGTGGCCAACCCCCCATCCGTCCCATCCGGGTGCTCAGGCCACGGGAAGGGGTGAGTTTTTTCCCGGGGACTTCTACGAGTGTATTTTCGGTCCAGGGGATCGGCGACAAATTTCCATTTAATGGACTGCAAGGCGTTAAGTGTTTTTGTAACCAGCTGAAAAGTAGAAAAAAAGAAGCCAAAGGACAGACACCTTCCCCCGGAGTTTCCCTGCTGGTTTTTCTTGCCTCCACCTCCACCTCCCCCTGTCCCTGGGTTTTCCCTCTCGGTCCTAGTGCCCAGCCAAGGGTAGCATATAAATCCTATAAATCCGCCGCTTTGATCATTCGCCTCGGTCCAGCAAAAAGCCTAAAAGTGGCTAACTGGCAAGTGAGCAAGTGAACGCTGATGGCTGATGGCCGGGACACAGGGATATATATCAGCCGGGATATATGGCCAGGCGAGGTCAGAGGTCTAAATCCGATAAGCAAATGTAGTTGTTGCCTCTTGAAGTGATTTCCTCTCGTGTCTTTGGTTTTTTTCCTTCTGTTTAAAGTGCTTCCCCTGTCGGATTAATTTAAGGCCTCGCAGGGGGGTGAAAACAACTCCCAAAAAAATTATATATATGTAAAGGAAGAGAAAAGAAAAGAAAAGAAAAGGTTTCCCCCTCCGCCAATCACCTGTTCAGGCAATCAACTTTTCCTGCCATTTCCCAAGTCTGTTTTTTAGCCGCGCGTTCAACTCATTATTTTATGCACATTTCTGTGTTTTTTTTTTTAGACTGAAAAAGGGTGGCGTAAACCAAGGATAAGGCTTGCTCCTTACAGTGTCCTGCGGGTTTCTTTTTAAATTTAGAAGTGCAAGACACTCAAGTTGGCTAGGTTTTCAGTTCAGTTTAGTTTTTACTGGCTTTTTACTAGGGAACTTGCATTTATTTCTGGTTTAAATATATATTTAAGAATATTTATAGTTTTTTCAGACTCACTTTGCCTTTGTTAATTTCTGTATACAAAGTTTTTGGAAGTTTAAAAAAAAAAAAAAATAGAAAATGATTTTGTTTTAAATTTCATTTAATTTTTTCTATTATAGAAATTTTGTGTGCCTTTAAAAATGATCACCTTTAAAGTTTAAAGAAGAGTTTTCCCCAAGTAAACTTAATGTGTTATTATTTTAATTTTTTTCTTGTTAAAAAAATGTTTGTGATATTATTTTAGATTTTTAGGTATACTTTTGTCTAAACAAATTGCTTTCCATATTTAACTCTGATATAAAATTGGTTAATTTATTTTCTTAAGAAGAAGTATTCGTTTTATTTGGGATTTAAATATTATGTCGCCTTGGGAAATGTTGTTCAATACATTTAAAGGGACTTACTCTTTTATAATGTAAATTATACTCTTAATTGTTGATAAATATTATTTGAAATTCTTTTCTAGTTCTTCCTGATTTTACTTCTGCTTAAAACTGTCCTTGATAATTTCTATTTAATAATCAAAAGCCTTAATCATATTTTTTTTGAACTTATGACCCATTGAATATATATTTTTAACTCCTTAAAAACAGGGTATTTCCTGGCTTATTCCCACATCCCATTTACAGTATTTTTTTCGGTCTTTGTTCTGGTGGCAGGCTCTTAAATTTTTTATTTGTCTAGCTGGTCAGCAGCGCATACAAATAGTTGGTAAATAATTAATGCAAATGAATTGCAAAATACTTTTCAAGGTTACTGCACAGGCGGCCGCACGTTCCGTCAGATACGGATTCGTTCTCAGGGGTTTCGGGTGCGTTTCTTGTGGGGAAAGTAAGACCCCGAAAGTCCGGGAAACTCTCTGCCGACACTAACGCCCCATAATTAAGACGTATTACCGCGACCAGAGAGGGAGGAGAGTGGAGCCATCGTTTTCCCCCATTTGCTCTGTGCTTTTCCATTTCCACTTCTGTTACTTGTTTCCGTTTCCCGAATGTATCTTTTTTACTTTTGTGTTTTTTTTTTTTGCTGCCAGACTGGCATCAATAAACCTGTCTGAGAACTGTCAGTAATAACCATTTAATGTCTGCCCGTGTTCCCATTCAATTTTTAACTCAAAGCTCATAAAAGATTCAGCGGGACGGGCAAACTCCGAGACGCCTGCCAAATACTCCGGAATTATTCGTTATTAATGCATTCAGGCAGCAAAAACACGGCATTGTCCGTTGCTCCCAAAGCCCACCAGTATACGGATATCCCTGGATTTGGGTCCTCCATGGCGAGATCCTCCATTTGAATGGGAGTTGCCATTGCGGGTCACAGGAACGCTGTCCTGGCTTACAAGGCAGATATATTAAGTCAGTCGAAAATTGTTTAGAAAATAGGATAGACAGGAGGTATATGTTTCGTGGTGGGTAAAGCTGAAGTTGCAAAAGCAAAACTTGAAAGGGAAATGAATCCAAAGACCTCTAAATCTAAACTTCAACGCAGAGCATCGTGGTCTCTCCTCCATCGAGGTGTCGGCCAAGAGTGACATTAACGTCAAGGATGTCTCCATACCTTGGAAATCAAAATCTACAACCTTTAACACGTTCCAAGAAGGAGATGCTGGAGATCGCCAGAGTGCACAGATTGGGACGGCCAAAGACAATTCCTTCAAATTTCGTTATTCAAATATCAAAAACTACCTAAAACCTCTCAAAATCCTTTTGTAAGTTCACCATCCAATACCTTAATTTCTGATTACAAAACCCATTTCGTTTTTTAGGGTATACAAATATTAAAAATGATTAAAGAGTAGCCTTTACCTCGATAGAATCGCAAGACGATGACATGACAATCTGCAGAAGGAAGGTTCATTATTATGATATGATTGCTTTTCGTTTTTTAATAAAATCTAACCAAAAATCGAATTAGTTCTTTAACTAACCCAGGCTTAAATAAGGAGAGATGGAGGTTAGGAGGTAAAAGCAGATCCCTGATAGCATAAATCGAGGGCAGAAGAGGTCAATGGAATCTACGATTTAATTTAAGAATAAATAACAAACTTTGATTATATTTCCTAATCGTAATAATTGGTTTATATTATTCACATATCTTATTAAATTCGAAGAGGTTATTAAGAAAAGCGGTTAGTGATTTTTTTTATAAATTAATTGGCATTGAAATTGTGGTGCTTATCTTGCCTGCAATACATTTATTTTTATTTTCTATATTCATTTTGATAGCTAAATAGAAAATAGATAGAGAAATCAAGTGCTTAATCAAAATCTATCAAAATAATCTTCAGGAATATAGTTAGACATCATAGGGACTATGAAAATATTCTAAATTAAGGATTCTAATTTAATAAGTTGATAATTTCATACATAAACTTTTTGGCCTTAAATTAGAAGGTGTATTTAATACCTCAATAGTTTTCCAGTTCCAATAATTCGAATTAATTGAATTTCCAATAGTAGGTCTATCTTTTCTCTTTAAAAATGTCATTTACAGGGATTTAAACACTTTCAAAACGATTTCGAAAGAGAATGGAATGGAGTTTGCATTAACTGAACAAATTGTACAGGAAAGCTAATGATAATAGGAATATTTTGATCCTCAAGAGAGTAGTTTCAGGATAACAAAAGTATGTGTTAGGTTCTTTCCCAAATGAAAATCTTTGTTTAAATCGATACCTTTTGAAATAAGTTCCGCAATTTAAGAAATATCACCAATTATCACAAATAATAATTCATTGTAAAAATATACATATTTATATGTGGAATTTAATCAATTTCCGTGTGAAATATGACAGGATTTTCCAAGCATTTTCAAAGTCTCAAGTATTTTACAATTCTTTCTCCCAAAAGAAACCCCTCTACGTAATCCCCCCAAGAATGGTCCAGCTTTTAAGCTAATGCTTAGATATACAAAGAGAGATCGGAGGAGAGGGGTCCCGGTTCCGGTCCCTGATACTTACAGATGGATTTGGCATGCAGCGCCGCATTTGCTCCGAACTTCGATAGGAGGGACTGTAGCGCCCTGGAAAACAACTGGGCGCTGACATTTTCATTTTATCCGTCGTCGAGTACATCGACATTGTCATGCAGCCGCCGACGAAATCCTCCTCCAGCTTGAACGCCCTGGAGGCGTCGAAAGTGGTTGGCGAGTAAATTTTGAAGCACTTACTGGGACAGGCTCAGCGCGTGTCCTGCATGCAGGACATACGAAATGGGTTCCGAAGAAAAAAAGGAGAAATACAAACGAAATAATGCAACACAGTCCTTATGAGACAGTCCCTTCTCTGACGTTGCCGCCGGACTAACTTTGATTCGTTTCGTTGGCTTTTTTGCTTTGCTTTTCTTTTGTAGGCACTGCACTGGGTTTTCGCGGGTTTTCTTCGATTTTCTTGGATTTTCTTTGGCTTTCTTAGACTTTTTGGACTTTCTTTTCGACTTTCGGCGGTTAGTTTAAACGCTTAAAACGCTCTTAAATATATATTTTTGCCGTCACGCGTTTCGGGAAACTGAGAAAAAAAGCACAGGAAAAAAATGTTGTCGCTGAGAGAGATAGAGAGTGTGGGAGAGTGAGGAGATTTGCCGCTAAAGCTGAAGAATTGCAATGAAGACGCGTCTCTCTGTGTGGTTTTTCCCGGCGGCTTTTCCGCCCGCAACTCTTGCTCGGGAAGAAACGGTTACAAACGGTTGGGCCTCGGCGCTCGAACTGAGCCAAGCGGGGCTTTTCCGCTTTGCCAGCTGTTTCCTGCTTTCTGTTGTTTCCGCTTTCCGCTTTTCGTTTTTCGTTTTTCGCTTTCCGTTTCCGGTTGCTGTTTCCCGTTCGCCAAACGCACTGGCACTCGCTTGTGTATTTGCGTATTTGCGGGCTTAGTTTGGTGTTTCTTTTATTATTTTAGGGGGACTGCCGTCGGTACCGTTTTGTTATCGAAACTTATCGGATCGCACTCGAGGAATATATCGAACCGCCTCTTGTTTACTCCGAGTACCGCCCCTGTACCGCCAGCTGTGCGCTCAACTATTGTGGAAACTAAACGGAACACAGATTTCACAACTAGACAAGCGCGCGTGGTGTTGTGATAAAGAATTCTATGATGAGTTTCGCTAACTTCGGAGTTTATTTTCAATGGGGCATGGACGACATGTTTTCATTATTTATCAGCGTGGGCGTGGCCTCGCCGCTGCCGCTGCCCTCTCCCGCCCCCCGCCGGCAACGAAAATGGCAGCCGGGCTTATATAATAGCCCGGGCATGGCCCAGGTCCTGGCTCTCCCCAGCCTGGGACGGCCCTCTGATTGGCCGCCGCCCAGGACGTGGCTGCGCTGCCGGCGCCTTCGTTCAGCTGGAATTGGGCATCCGACGGACGTGTCTCTACCTGGCGGACGCTTCCAAACTTGACGAAGCCAATGCCAAAGCCAAAGCCCGGCGGCTGCGCAGTGCCTGCTGCCATCGGTCGCAGTCGGAGTCGGCAGCAACCCCCGGCTGCGCGTCCCACGGACGACGCCTTTGGAAACCCGGAGCGAAGCGAAGCGGAGCATCGCAATGCCCCCGCCGACGTCCGGCATATGGCACAATTTCTCCTGGCCGCGTGTTATTTTTCCTTTCCTTTTTTCCGGAATTTTCTTCCTTTTTTGTTTCTGCGGCGGAGGGAGGGATGGATTTTCGCCGAGATAGAGGGAGAACGAGCCAGAGCCAGAGCCAGTGCGAGCGAGAGGCAGGCGCCTCAACAAAAGGAGGCACAAAACCAACGCCAACGCGGCCGAACAATGCCAAAGCACAGAGAGATGGGCGTACTTTTCTGGGGGTGGTCCTCCGCCGGATCCCCCGCCAGCTCCTGCTGCTGCTCCTGGGCGGGAATGGGCCTGGGCTAAGGCCTAGTTGTTGCAGTGCAACTGTTAAAAGCATGCAGCATGGCAAATCTCCTAGCGGGTGCCCCGCGCCTCCTGGATAAAGGGTGCTCCGAGAAGAAGAATTTAATTCCGGAATTTGTTTACAATTTTTGCCTTCAAGTCAAGACTTGCTTTAATGACCTGAATCGGTCACAACAAGTGAAGAGGTCATTCCAAAATTAATTAAAATTGTTATAGATTTTAAAAATGAATTAAAAATGTTTATGAAACCAAGTTTGTCTTTTAATAATATAGTAATATAATTAAAGAATGTTTTTAAAGGTACTAAAGGTTTTACAAGGTACTTTTATTTATTATTTAATACTAGTTTGTCTTATTAATTCCTTTTATTGTATACATATTTTTTTTGTTTCCTTAAAAATTGTTCTTTAATATTTTGTTGTATTACTATTTTTATTCTTCTTCTGTTTATATTATTAATTTTTCTTTATATTCCAGTTTATCTTAAATTATATATTTTCTTTATTATTTTTTTTTTTTAATTGAATTTTGTTATAAGTCTATATTAATCTTCATTAATTTTTTTGTATTATAATAATTTTAGGTATACAAAAATCTTTCGGTATAATTATCCCATTAAAAAAAATCTTATTTTCTAGTTAACTCTTCCTTTTGTTTGCTTTTTTATCATTTATTTAGGAACTTATTTAATTATTTGTTTCGCCATTTTATAAGAAGGCATTTTTATAAATTATTTTCTAACAAAAATAACCCTTTTAAAGGTATTTTGATTTCAATCAAAAGCTAGTAACACAGTGAAGGAGTCATTTCTGACCCCACAAATCACATATATTCTTGATCAGCATAAAATCAGCCGAATCAATCTAGCCATGTCTGGCAAGAAAAAAAATGTACATCGTCAAAATTGCAAAATTAAACAGAAAAAAAATAATTTGTTAAATAGAATGCCCTTAATTATTAAGCTAAAAAACAAGCTAGTACAAAACAGCTTTCCGAATTGAAATTAATGCATTTTTGGCTGAGTTATGATGAATTTCCTATTGTCATTGCAAGGGTATACAAACTTCGGGGTGCCGTAGCTAACTTTCTTGTTTAGTTATTTATTTTATTTAATTATTTAGTTATTTAATGAAAGGGAAGTCAGAGACAATTTTTCTTTAATTTAAAAATGTCTATATGAATCTAAAAATATATAAAAAAATATAATACAAGAAAATTAAGTTACCTCTATAAATGTTATAAATTTTGTAAGAACTTTATTATTGTTTTGCATTGCCAAAGTGTAAAAGAATTCAAAAAACGTCTTTGTTTTTTAATATTCTCATTCTTAATTAAGTGAAATAAACTGAGCAAATAATTGTTTGTTTATTTTAAAGTCCAAAATGATATATTTGAATTGTTCAATGAATTGTCAGGATGCAAATTTAATGTAAAGTAAAACCATTTAGATTTAATATAGTGAATACAATTTTTATATAATAACCGAAACAAAATTAATAGTTTTTTCAATTGAAATTTATTGTAGTTTTTTAAATATTTATATTGGGATTTAATTATCATATAATTAATTGTTTATATAATTTAAAATCTATACTTGGCTCTTATTATCGTAATTTATTATAATAGTAAGTAATAATAATTCGGATTTACAGAGCCATCTATATGTGAAAATTATATAGCTTTTAAAGCTTTTTAAGCCATGTCCTTAAAGCTTTTCCCTTGGCAATTGTGGTCATTTAAGCTCTCTAGCAACTTTTGGCTTCAAGGACCTTTCCCAATCTCTCACTCGAGCTTCCCAAAGCTACTCCCAAAAAGCTTCTCGTCCTTAAAGCTCCCCCCGAAACAAGTAAATGAAAATGCAGTTTCGCTCTCGGATTTTTTAAATTCACTTCATTGTTTCACATTCGATTTTGTTCTTCTCGTTTTTTCACTGTTTCTTTTTTTGTGTGGCTTTTGTTTTTTTGTGTTTTGTGTTTTGGTTTTTGTACAATTACCTAATACGTTTTGCGCATCGTTAATATTTCACAAGTTATTGTAGAGTTCGTGTATAAAAACTTTTTACAAGGATAGTCTAATTATGGAAACTCAACGTGACGTGAGGGGGGAAGGGGAAGTGATGATGCGCGGATGGGCTGGGTCGATTTTTCTTCTTAAGTTTTTACCTTCTAATTTGCGGGGAGATGAGCGATGAAGCACAACATGGCCTATAATGAATTTCATAAATTCGTTCAGGAATCATAATACCTTGTTGCAAACGCAAGCGATCGTTACCTACATATATTTCTACATATATATCTTTGTAGAGCCTATCAATATCCATGTATTATGCCTCTAAATACCATACCTAAGGAGTGAACAAAATTTGAACTAATGCGCCAAGCGAGCCAAGCGAAGGGATGACGATTGGGGTTCGTTTGCACTACTGCCTATTGGGTCTATCTACGGTCAAAGGGTTGTCCGGGATGAGATCTATGGTCCTACTTTAAGCCCAAGACCCAGCAATAATAAGATGCGTAGCGCCTTGAATTCTACAGAGCTCCTCTCTATTTTACCCTTTCTTTTAGCTTTAGTTTCAAGAGAGCACTGGAGTGGCGTTACGCATCTTAAGAATTATACTGCCTTTGGTCCTACTTTAAGCCGTGACGATGAGCAGGGAATTTTCATGCTTGACTCTGGTGTTTTGCAATTCCGGGGGCTTGCCTTTGTGCATCGTTCCCAGTATTCGTTTTGGGGACTTAGATTCTAAGGCTCCTGCCGACCCAGCAGCCCGTAGACAATACGCCGACGGGCCTGCACCTCCGCCCGCATCGCCTCCGTGTACGGATCGAAGGAGAGCAGCCGCTTCTTCCGCCGGAAGATGCCCTCCTTGCGCATGATGGCGCAGCGCATGAGCTGCTCGTTGACCGGAAACTGCAGGAAGTCCAGAATGGAGCGCAGCTCCCGCTCCGTGTGGTGGACCAGATCGTCGTAGAACACAACCTTGAGGCTGCCCGTGAAATTGCGCGCCCAACTGAGGTTCATTAGCTCCCAGCCCTTGAGCTTATTGCTCACGAATTGCTGCCAATCTGTGGAGGAATTAAAGAAATAATATATTACTGATACTGAGAATATAAATATTTATGAGATTTCTGGCTGCTCTGCTTTGATTCATATATAAACCCCACCCTAGCTGCTCTCGTAAAGCCCACATAATTGAACTGAATTGCCATGGGAATTGCAGCAGTTTCCCCCCGTCGAAATATTCATCACTTCTGTACGTACATTTGCCCTTGGTCCGCTTGTACCGATCCGGCGATGCGAAGCCAATGTGACCGCCACTCTGGCGATTGAACTCGGCTATGATCGCCTTCTCCGGGTCGCGGACCAGGAGTATTGCTTTCGAGAACGGGGCCCACGCCTTGCCGCCCCACTCGTGCGTCTTCACCAATAATACTGAGCTGTTGCACACGTTCTCCGCCGGGAAGCCAGTCTTGAGCAGGCCGTAGTCCTTGTAGATGCTGCCCGTCAGAATGCCCGTCGCCTGCTGCAGCAGGTACCTCAGCCACGTGTTGCCGCTGCCCGGAAAGCTGGCCAGGGCGGTCAGGGCGGGCAGGGACTGCAGGGCGGCGCTCATGTCACTGGGCAGGGCAGCTGCGGGAAAGGGAATCAGAGTCAGAGTTAGTTTGAATCAGGGAGGGCCATAAGCCATGGAGTCCTTACTGTAAAAGTCGGCCTTGTAGTCCGTGTAGTTTGGAAGATCTCGATTTATGTACTTGAGGTCGCGACACCAGCGGATGGCCATCTTACGGCTGGGCATCGGGAACCGAGGACTATGAAAGCTGGGAAACTGCGAGGAGGAAAAAAATGGGAAAATGTTGTATTCAACTTTTATAAATACCTGCAAAAAATGTGATTTATTTTAAGGGTTTCTTGGTATAAAATAAACAGAATTCGGACTTTAACAAGCCCTCTATAGTATTAGTTTGTGAGCTTTTAATGAAGCTGAAATTTTATACTGAAAAATGTCACATACTTCAAGAACTTTGTTACAATTTGTAATAGGAAAAGAAGTTTGAAAAGGAGCTATTGGGCAAGCCTTAAATGCAGCAGAAGAGCTACATTTATTTATTTAAAACCCTCTCAAGCTGCTTGCAACATTTTGCATACACTTTAAACTGGTTGCTTCGGCCTCGAGCCTTCCCTAAATCAATATATCCTTCACTCTGCTCTCTGGAAAATATTTTTAAGCTCCAATAAAAGCGGAAATTCATTCATTTCCGTTGAAGGAAAACTCTAAAAGAAATATGTATGTTGGTATGATAGATTAAGTGCGTGAGTGCTGCTGGGTGACTCACCTCGGCGAAGCGTTCGATGCGCGGCCTCTTGGGATGCGTGCCGGGTATGTTGTTCATGGACAGGAAGAGGACGCCGCCAATGTAGATGATGATGGTCGCCGAGACACCGAAAAAGCGCCAGCCTTGTAGTGCCATAACGCCGCCTTTGCATTACTGAAACCAAAGATTAGCGGGCTTAGTCGCTTTATTCGGCCTGCTGCTGGCTGCGGGGACTCTCGTCTCCGGCTCCTCATTTATGTAAAAATAATTCAAAGGACATGCTCGCATTAATGAAGCCAATTATCTGCCGGCCCGAGACAAAAAAAAAGGAAAAATATTATAGCAGGGGACGGAATCAATTTCGGCTTTTGTTGATTTTGTTATGACAACGAAACAAGTGAGCTGAGCTGTGCCTATCCACTAGATGCCACTGCCACTGCCACTGCCACTGCTACATCCACATCCACGAGGGCCCTCTCTCTCTTGGCCAACTTGGCGAACTTGGCTAAGTTGGCTAACTGGTCGCGTCGCCGTTCCAGTCCGTCCGTCTCGACATGGCCTGTATGTAACCCGGGACGACCCACCCGGCGACGCTGGTGGCGGTGACAACGGCGGAAACAGGGCCGCACTTGAGTTTGAGTCGCAAATGAAAATTCAGGAAAATTGAGGAAACCGATGGGGCGCGTTAAGCCGAAAGATGGATGCACTTGGATCACTCTATAATACTAAATTGTATATTAAATTAAATATCAAAGTCTCATAAATATTATTATCGCTACTAAAGTTCTTTAGTACGAAAAAAGACTAGGAGAAATCTGAAACGATAGCCAATTCTTCATGGGAATTTTCAGCTAACCATTTTTTAGTGAAAAATTAAGTAATTCGGAAAATTAATTGCCGTTAAAAAAGCATCTGAGCAGGCAAAGTGGTTAGAAGAATTCTATAATGATTTCGATAACAAATAAATTATAAATTTATTTAATATCTGAAAAATTCAGCAAATATTATTTATTAAAATTGTAACTAGCTAATATTATCGAGTCAATATATCGAATATAAATAAATATTAGCCCAGAAACTAGGCTTAAAACAAAAATATAAGTAGTTGTCAGCTCGCAAGCACCCAGCAGCCACGTGGAAAGCCAAAAGAACAGTCTTAGCCGCGCCACTTAGCCTTGTTAGATTCCGATTAAGAACTTATCCCTCTCTAGCTCGTCCCGAGCCTTAAGTACCCCCAGGGAAGGGCAAAAGGCGCTGGCAAAAAGGAACGAGAGTGGAAATGCCTTGTCATGCCTTCAACGGAATTCCTTGAGCTGCATAAAACGCTCACGAAATCCGCAAAAGGACACCCCATCGCACACACACACCACACACTCCAGCAGACCAGCACACCAGGATTGCACACACACGCCGTAGACAGGCGGCAAAATGCGAAAATTTATGCAACAGCTGGGCAGAGCCGACGACGACGAGGGCTGCTCCAAGGGTCCTCGTCCTTGGCCCGCCATATCCTTGAGGCTGAGGCAGGGGAGAGAGGAGAGCCTCAGCGGAAAGCCGCTAGATGATGATACAAGATACCGCCCGGCAGGAGTAAAAATCAGGGACTAGTCAAGGGAACACCCCGGAACTTCTCGAACCACCCGCCACGCGATGCGGCTGATGATGGGGGATGGCCCTGCTGCTGATGGTGCTCCTGCTTCTGCTCCTGCTCCTGCTGGTGATGGTGGTGGTGGTGGCCCAAAAACTAGTCCAACGCTGAAACAAGAAGCAAACAAAAACACAACCGAGGGCAGAAAAAAAGTAGAAAAAAGGAGAACGTAATAAAAAATGGGAAAGCGGAACGAGCACTGGCAGAAAACTGGCCCTAAAACGAGGCATGTGAAAAGCAACTTTACTTGTCTATATTTATTGAAATATTTCGTCAACATTAAGAAAGAAATTAAAGTAATTATTTATATGATAATAAGTTAATTTTTATTTTAAAATACATTTTGCGTATATTTATTTGTTATTTAAATGTATAATTGGATAATTATTAGGCAGGTATTATTATTCATTTAATTTGTTACTTGAAACAACATGAAAAGCACATAATTAAACCAAATAATTATACATTTACGCATATCTAAATAACAAATAAATATATATATAATTTTATTTAACTTTAAATTTATCTTTTAATTGTTTTAATAATTTGTGAAACATTTGTGTGTACATCGAATAATTAAAGTAAATATCTTATATATTTATTAATATTTAAAGATCTTTTGCGAATAATATTTATTTATGTAATTATAAATACATAATTTTCTTTGGAATATAAATAACCTGCATATATTTTTAATGATATTTTCCTCAACATTTCCGTCACAGAAGTGTATTAGCTAATAGTTGTGAATAAAACCCTTTGCATTACTGCTGGCAAACCCTGAAATTCCTCATATTTTATATACTATAAAAGTTATGCAACGTAAAATAATACCTAGAAGCTATTCAAGCTGCCTATAAAAATAATCAAATACATTTATTTTTTTTTTTAGAAATTTCAAGGTTTTTTTTTTTATTTCAAGCCCTCAAAACTTAAGGATTATTTTTTCTCAGTGCTCGTTAGCGACTATATAATGAAATTGCGAGGCAGCCGCAAAAGCGAAATAGAGAAATATATATATAAAAGAACAGAAAAAAAAAATTGGGCACCAAAAGCCGAATGGGTTAAGGCAGCCAGGGTGGGGGGAAGGGGGAAGGGGGCCTAAGGCCTGGCTATGATGGCGAGCAATAATTTGATTGTTTTGCGGCATAAATCAGACAAAAGCCACGCACACTGGCACAGCCAGGTGGAGAGACAACGTCGACCCAGTCGCAGTCGTGGGGTTTACATAATGATGGGGTTCCCCTCACCCATTTCCCCGAAGCCCGGCCTCACCTCACCCCACAGCCACCCCACAAACATGCATTTCCAAAAGCGAAATAATCAAAAAGATTGAAAGAAAACCATGCCCTCGCAGATCTCATAAACAATGGGCATCTCTCGGACTCAGATGGTGCTAGGTGCTGGGCACAACACTTGCCACACACATGTCAGAGTGGAAAAGTGGGAGGAGGTGGTAGTGGGCAGTGGGAAATGGAAAATGGGTGTGTGAAAACTGCGAGGGGCCTTGTCGGTGAAATGTAAACAAATAACTTTTGGGGGCCAGCAGCTTCTGGTGTTTTCGTGTGATTGTTTCTGACTTACCGATACCGATTCCGGATCCACTCCTGCGACGCGCACACACCCTCTTGCAGGCTGCCACACACACCCTCCTCTCGCCGCTCTCCTCTTCTCTACCCCCTCTCTCTCTACATGTCACACACAGCCGCTGGCAATCAGGGGCGAACTACAACTGCGATTTGCTGATAAACGGGCAATCACAGGGCCCATTCGCCGCGATTATTTGCCAGAAAATCGCTTCGACAGATTCGCACATCAAACAAAAAACACGGCAAAAAATACACACAAACACACACACACACGGAGTGCAAATTGTTGCTAAAATAAATACGAAAATGCGGGAATTCAACAAAAGGTTGCACCAGCAGCAAACAAAACAAATGTGAACTATTTATTCCGTGCCACACGGCGCGCTCGCTCGTCCCACACGTCGTATGCGCAATATTGGGGCGCAGCCGTTGCCGCTGAAGAACGTCGAGCGTGTCGCGAGTTCGGAGTGCTCCGTGTGTGCGTTGTTTCTGCTCACTGGCCGGACTCGGACTCGGACTCGGAATCAGAATTAGAATCGGTACCGGTGGCAGTATCAGGGAATCAGTGGCAGAATCACCAGCAGCAGCAGCAGCACCACCACCACCAGCAGCAGCATCGCATGGGGGATGATGATGGGCAAAAAAAAGCTCTGGCGGTGGTGTTCCCTGCCAAACTTGCCACACGATTCGCATCAGCTGCGAATATAATCGGGGTTTTCTGCGCAGGCCCCTGAGCACTTCGCTCTGCCAAAGTGGTCAATAGGTGGCGGCCGAGACAGTGTGCCATCCTTGAGGCCGAGCCAAAGTTCAGCCAGGCTCGAAACCCAACTGAGATTCACGATTCAAATGGTGATTAGGAATAATAATATTAATACCAAATAATATCAAGCTAGAAGATACAAATATTTAAATATTCAAAGCATTTATTCCTGTCTTGGGGTGTTCCTCCTCGGGAAATATAAATAAACAATATAGTAAATCAATTTATAAATATAGGTACATAAATATTATTATAAATAAATATATATAATTAGTAATACATATAATCAAAAAATGTATTATAACAAGGAAGGATGCCAACCTTCTGAAACCGAAGTTTCTATACCCTTGCAATTGGATCCAGAGAAACTAATCATAACTCAGCTAAAAATGGTTAAATTTCAATTTGGAAAGCTGTTTTATTCCGGTTTTTATAAGCTGGTTTAGTCTGATTTCGTGTTTTCTTCTTAGTTTTTATAGGAGAACGTTTCTGCATTTAAAATTCGATTTTTGTAGCTTAACACCAATAAAATGAATATACATATATTGTCATGTTTCATTTTCATTTTCTATATTCTTGCAGGATCAGAAGCCGCAGAACGAAGAAGTCTACCTGAGCAGCTGGCAGAGAGTAGCAGAAGCTGATTAACCGAATATTTATACATTTTATGTTAAAAAATTATACTTACTATATGGTTCTGAAATCCGTTAAGCCCCATTCCCTTGTTAAATAAAAAACAATGTATTTTTTTTGTCATATTTCTTTGCTTTTGTCTCTTTTATTTAAAGTTAAGTTCTGTTTGCTTCGTTTTTTCGTTCACATTTCACCTTGGTTGCTTGGGGGATTTGCCTCGGCTTGTCGTGGGCTTTTCATTTAGTGTTCGTTTGCATCGAGATCGAATTCGTATTGCATTGGGGCATTATTGCACTCTTGCATTTCGCATATTTGCAGCAACACATCACACCTTGTGTGAGTTGAAAGTTGATATGATGCACGTTTGGCACACACACTGCACACAAAGAGTGACGACGACAGCAACCGAAGGCAAGTTCGCAGGTTTATCTCTGCATTATTTTTTATAGTTTTTATTTTTATTTTTTTTTGCGGATCTTTAACATGTGCTAATTTCTTTGTTTCGTTTTGCTTTTAGGTTTTTTTCTCTTTTGTTAGTTTAAATTATGTTTTGCATATAATCTTTACTATAAGTACATTCTGTTTTTTTTGTTTTGTTTTTTTTTTAGTATCTGTCAACATTGCGAAATTAGCAATTAGGAGAAAAAAAAATATATATGTAATATGTATATGCATGTTTTTATACATTTATATAGGAATTTTACTCTAGACTCGTGGGGGCTACCTTAGGCTAATGTACAAAAATATCGATAACTTAGGGACGAGCAATTTAAAATGTAAAAACGTTTAAAATCAACAACGACAACAACAATTCGCGCGGTAATATAGTACAAATACAATACAGAGCGTAGGTCGTAATCGGGGCTCTCGGGGGTCAGGGGTCAGGGATCGTATCTCACGGGGCATCTTTTTAAAAACAATGTAATCCCTTTGCTAATTTATTTCAACTTTAAAATGATCCATTTACACATAATTGACTCACAGAGTGTGTTTCGTTGGCTGACAACAATTGAACTGAGAGCGAGTGGTACGAAATCAGTGTGGTCATCCAATATATATTTATTGATATATATATCGAACAGTTGCGGGGACTTCTAGGAGGTGTCTAAACGGGGGCTAACGGTACATCGATGATTAAGTGACGGTTACTGATAGGGTTACGGTTACTGCTCCTCCGGTTACCGCCTGGCATCCCTCTCGTTATTATCATTAGGCTTTCCTCATGCTACGTTAGATCTCCTCTTTGTGTGACTACACGTTGTTTTTGTTTTTTTCTTTTCTTCGTTTACATATATATAAAAAAAAGAAGACAAAAACATTTTTGTGGTCCCTGGCGTATGTAATTCAATTGAAAGGGGTTTCCCGCGAAACGAAGAACCCGGTAAATGAGTAAATCAAGATCCTACAAAGTTACATCTCCTTCCGGCTCCGAACTACGTTGAATTACATAAGTGTTGTTCTTGTGCTTGTCGTTTTTGTCTTCTTATTACATTTAGTTGGACTGCTTAGCTGGCTGTGACCCATTTTGGTGTTTTTTATTTTTAGTTTTTTGTAGTTTTAGTTTAGTTTATTTTCCTCTTTTGTTTTAGCATTGAACCCATTTGAGAATTTCATTTCCATGTTCCTTGAACTTCGATTTCTTTGCATTACACTAGAGATTGAGAGGCATCGGTGAACCTATCGAGTACACAGCACATTCCTGAAAAGGAATCGTAGGCTTGTTTCCAGTGGTGGAGCCACATCAATAGGCATTTCGATTCCAGCTCTAATCTAACATGTTTTCTGGAATAGACTACATATCCTCGTGTCCTCTATGCTGTATATGCTTGTGGTTGTGTGTATGTCTGTGGGCACATGTGCATGGTTGTGTGTCTCTTAGTGCGCTTAGAACAGTATGATAGTTATCGTAAGTTGCGGCCTTTTGTGGAAACTAGAAACTACGAAACTCTAGAGGGCGTGCCTGCTCTGCAGATGGGTTCTAAACTCCTTCCTACGGACTCTACGGCTCTAGGGTCTGACTTAGCATTTAGTTAAAGAGAGACAGAGAAAGAGAGAGAGAGAGAGCAACGAGAAATCAAACCAAGGAATGCCAACAATCGTTATCGTTACCGATTCTCTTGCCTAGTGCGACAGACTCGAGTCGTGAACGGCACTAAACTACTTAAGTGCTAGAGAGTTGCCTTTCTTATAACGCGATAGTGTCTCTAGTTCGGGAATCGGATGAACAATGGGAACAGGGATTAGGGCTTAGGGGTTACTGGAGGAGGGCTAGTCTAAGTTTTCGATAGGTTCGACTAACGCTTCGATAGTCCTAACAGCTCAAACTGAGGTTCTTCAACAAGTAAATCGCTAATCTATGCATATTATAGGCTCTATATTTAGATATTTGTATGAGTGCGTGTGTGTGGGTGTGTTTGGTGTGTTTTAGTGTCTTTTCGTGGGTGTGTGTGTATGAGGTTGTGGCTTGTTCTATTTCAAAAACATTTGTCCGAATCGATTAATATTTAAAACGTTTTCTTAAATAGTTCTCTATATAAGTTATTAAAGCTTTCGGTTTTCATTACACTAGTTCATATATAGATATATTACTATGTATATTTCCTTGTGTATATATATATAAGTACTTAAAATATATATGTATATATATGTGTTCCATAGTCTCTAACAGTAAGAGGTATATACATCTGTAGAGAGAGCCACGCCCCGCTTCCCCCGGCTTCCAAAAAACCTAAAATAAAATATATCAAAATTGGCAAAAAATTAAAAGGAGCTTCCGATTCAGATTCAGAATAATGCTGGACGATTGGACACGTCGGGTTAATGAACAAACATGGACGTTTCTCAGGACGGTTTAATGTGGGAATCATCGTCATTCAATCTCGCTCACACGCAGACGCACTCACACAGCTGTACACAAACTGGCAAAAAAGCTAACGGAAAGCCTTAACTTCAGGCTAAAAAACGAATGAACTTAAACAAGAATTTCCCATTGCACCTCTTTCTATTAGAACTCACTCTAATAACGCCAACATAATGAGCTTAAAAAGAGTTCAAAGCTTCGCTGTAAAACGTTTAACAGAAACCGTTAACCTCCGGTTAAAATATTATTAAATAAAAAAACCCAAAATAATTTTTTTCTCAAATAATGTTTGTATAATAATCAGTTTAGTGTAAAACTTGAAATGGACTTTGTCAACTGCTGGTTAAAATAATTTGCAATTAAGCTCCACGTATTTTCTAAAAATAAACCTAAACTTAATTAAATGAAACCGTGAAAAAGAAGCCTAAAATTCAGTACACCGCTTAACAGACACCGTTAACCGCCGATTAAACAAACTATTTACACTTTCAAGGACACTAAAGGGAAGGAGAAATAAAAATTGAAACCGGAACAGGGGTCGGAGCACTCCCTCTGGCTATCTGTGTGTTGTATCTCGGCTTGTAGTAGTTGTTGTTTCGTTAATTCTACAGTTTTTGTGTCATATATGTATATATGTATATAGATCTCGATCTCATTCGGGTGTTTCTTTGGGCTTATATGTGTATATCTGTATATCTGTATATCGGGGGTCGTTAGGGCTAAACATACATGTATAGAATATAGCTCTGTGTGTCCTCACATCTCATTTAGGTTCTGTATATCGAAATACATATAGTTGTTGTACCATTGTAATACTGTCCGAATTGCTTATTGGTTGTCCGCTCCTGGTGGAGATGGGGATGAGGCTGGGAGCTGGGAGCTGGGAGCTATTAGCTAGGAGCTAGGAGCTAGGAGCTAGGAGCTAGGAGCTAGGAGCTAGGAGCTAGGAGCTAGGAGCTAGGAGCTAGGAGCTAGGAGCTAGGAGCTAGGAGCTAGGAGCTAGGAGCTAGGAGCTAGGAGCTAGGAGCTAGGAGCTAGGAGCTAGGAGCTAGGAGCTAGGAGCTAGGAGCTAGGAGCTAGGAGCTAGGAGCTGGGACCTGGTTCCCGGGGGAAGGTTGGGTTTGGTCGTGATTACAGTTCTCAAAGCTTGTCTTTATCACGATCGATGCTCATTGCTTTAAAGATCCCGCGCCCGATGCCGTAGCGCAGGTTGAACTGGTCCAAGCTGGAGGCCCTCGGCCGCTGGCTGCCGCTCTGATGGCCCGCTGAGGTGGCTGCTCCGGCTCCGGCTCCAGCTCCAGCTGCAGATGCGGCTGCTGCCCGGGCCATTAGCTGATCGTCCATATCCGTCTCGCTGAACTCCGTCTCCGTGTCGCTGAACTTGCGGCGACGCCGCAACAGCGTGCTGCAGTGCCTCAGCTCGCCGAGATTGTCGGGATTGAGGGAGTGGCCGCGCTTCCGCTCCTGCCGCTCCATCTCGGCGGCCAGCATCTGAACCTCCCAGTCGTTGTGACCCGCCCGATTTGGGCCCCCCGCCTCCTCCTCCTCCGCCTCGTCGTCCTCCTCCTCGACCACAACTCGGTTGCGTCGCTCGGCGGTATTATTATCTTCCTCCCCATCCTCGTCATCCTCCTCCTCGGCAATGTTGATCTTGCTGGACGAGGAACTGGAGCTGGAGCTCTCGCCAATGTCCAGAATGACGCTGTCCGCCAGCCGCGTGAGGTTCCCAGTCACATCCGATACCATAACGCCGCTATTAGCCCCGCTGCCCAGGCTTCCCCCTGGTCCGCCTCCACTCCATTCGCGGTAACCCCCGCCACGGCTGCTGCTGCGTCCATTGCCCTGGCCGGAGTAGAAGCTGGGATGGCTCTGGGCATGCCTGGAGCTCAGCGATCCCGGTCCGCCGTAGTAGCTGCTGGGACAATTCAAAGCGTTCGCTGAGGCGGCATGATGGCGGTTGGGTCCCCGGCCCGGGCCCGGCGATACGCTGCGCCTGCCGCCCTGGATGGGTGGCGACGAGGTGAACACCGTGTCCAGGGAGTCGCCGCGCTGCAAGAGATTGGAGAAGGTGAACCAATTAATACAAATTTGAGGAAATACAAATTTTAGAAAAATGTTCCCTTTTTTTTTTTTTTAAATGGGTATCATTTGAGTCTGGTATTCTTGGATTTTATAGGATAAAACTCGATTTATAATTTTTGGCCAATTTTTGACAATTTTGACGTTACACCCTTTCCTTTTTTTCCCTTTTTGTCCCAATATTGCAACACAGCGATGGCAGTTAGATGCCATTTTGTCCCAATATTGCAACACAGCTAAATGGGCATCTCTGGCGGCGAGTAAGATGCCATTTTGTCCCAATATTGCAACACAGCTAAATGGGCATCTCTGCCGGCATGTAAGATGCCATTTTCTCCCAATATTGCAACACAGCTAAATGGGCATCTCTGGCGGCGAGTAAGATGCCATTTTGTCCCAATATTGCAACACAGCTAAATGGGCATCTCTGGCGGCATGTAAGATGCCATTTTCTCCCAATATTGCAACACAGCTAAATGGGCATCTCTGGCGGCATGTAAGATGCCATTTTGTCCCAATATTGCAACACAGCTAAATGGGCATCTCTGGCGGCGAGTAAGATGCCATTTTCTCCCAATATTGCAACACAGCTAAATGGGCATCTCTGGCGGCGAGTAAGATGCCATTTTGTCCCAATATTGCAACACAGCTAAATGGGCATCTCTGGCGGCGAGTAAGATGCCATTTTGTCCCAATATTGCAACACAGCTAAATGGGCATCTCTGGCGGCGAGTAAGATGCCATTTTGTCCCAATATTGCAACACAGCTAAATGGGCATCTCTGGCGGCATGTAAGATGCCATTTTCTCCCAATATTGCAACACAGCTAAATGGGCATCTCTGGCGGCATGTAAGATGCCATTTTGTCCCAATATTGCAACACAGCTAAATGGGCATCTCTGGCGGCGAGTAAGATGCCATTTTCTCCCAATATTGCAACACAGCTAAATGGGCATCTCTGGCGGCGAGTAAGATGCCATTTTGTCCCAATATTGCAACACAGCTAAATGGGCATCTCTGGCGGCATGTAAGATGCCATTTTGTCCCAATATTGCAACACAGCTAAATGGGCATCTCTGGCGGCAGTAAGATGCCATTTTCTCCCAATATTGCAACACAGCTAAATGGGCATCTCTGGCGGCGAGTAAGATGCCATTTTGTCCCAATATTGCAACACAGCTAAATGGGCATCTCTGGCGGCATGTAAGATGCCATTTTGTCCCAATATTGCAACACAGCTAAATGGGCATCTCTGGCGGCATGTAAGATGCCATTTTGTCCCAATATTGCAACACAGCTAAATGGGCATCTCTGGCGGCGAGTAAGATGCCATTTTCTCCCAATATTGCAACACAGCTAAATGGGCATCTCTGGCGGCGAGTAAGATGCCATTTTGTCCCAATATTGCAACACAGCTAAATGGGCATCTCTGGCGGCGAGTAAGATGCCATTTTGTCCCAATATTGCAACACAGCTAAATGGGCATCTCTGGCGGCATGTAAGATGCCATTTTCTCCCAATATTGCAACACAGCTAAATGGGCATCTCTGGCGGCATGTAAGATGCCATTTTGTCCCAATATTGCAACACAGCTAAATGGGCATCTCTGGCGGCGAGTAAGATGCCATTTTCTCCCAATATTGCAACACAGCTAAATGGGCATCTCTGGCGGCGAGTAAGATGCCATTTTGTCCCAATATTGCAACACAGCTAAATGGGCATCTCTGGCGGCGAGTAAGATGCCATTTTGTCCCAATATTGCAACACAGCTAAATGGGCATCTCTGCCGGCATGTAAGATGCCATTTTCTCCCAATATTGCAACACTGCTAAATGGGCATCTCTGGCGGCTAGTAAGATGCCATTTTCTCCCAATATTGCAACACAGCTAAATGGGCATCTCTGGCGGCGAGTAAGATGCCATTTTGTCCCAATATTGCAACACAGCTAAATGGGCATCTCTGGCGGCGAGTAAGATGCCATTTTCTCCCAATATTGCAACACAGCTAAATGGGCATCTCTGGCGGCGAGTAAGATGCCATTTTGTCCCAATATTGCAACACAGCTAAATGGGCATCTCTGGCGGTGAGTAAGATGCCATTTTGTCCCAATATTGCAACACAGCTAAATGGGCATCTCTGGCGGCGAGTAAGATGCCATTTTGTCCCAATATTGCAACACAGCTAAATGGGCATCTCTGGCGGCGAGTAAGATGCCATTTGTCCCAATATTGCAACACAGCTAAATGGGCATCTCTGGCGGCGAGTAAGATGCCATTTTGTCCCAATATTGCAACACAGCTAAATGGGCATCTCTGGCGGCGAGTAAGATGCCATTTTGTCCCAATATTGCAACACAGCTAAATGGGCATCTCTGGCGGCGAGTAAGATGCCATTTTGTCCCAATATTGCAACACAGCTAAATGGGCATCTCTGGCGGCATGTAAGATGCCATTTTGTCCCAATATTGCAACGCAGCTAAATGGGCATCTCTGGCGGTGAGTAAGATGCCATTTTGTCCCAATATTGCAACACAGCTAAATGGGCATCTCTGGCGGCGAGTAAGATGCCATTTTCTCCCAATATTGCAACACAGCTAAATGGGCATCTCTGGCGGCATGTAAGATGCCATTTTGTCCCAATATTGCAACACAGCTAAATGGGCATCTCTGGCGGCTAGTAAGATGCCATTTTGTCCCAATATTGCAACACAGCTAAATGGGCATCTCTGGCGGCAAGTAAGATGATTTTCGGTATAAATTTAACAATTTCTCGGTTTGGGGTAACAGGCGAACAGAATGCAGTAGAAAGCAACTAGAAACTTTTATAAACTGTTATAAAAACTTTAAGCAACAATTATAAAACATCCTAAAAGTATGCTTTAAAAAAAAAAACCACCCCAAAAGTATGCTATAAAAAATTTTCAGGCGCAAAGTTTTTATAACAGTTTATAACAGTTCTCATTCGCCTTCTGCTGCTTTCTGTTCGCCTGTTACCCCAAACCGGAAAACAGTCCATTTGCTAGCAGATTTCAAGGAAATTGGATGGGAAAATGCTGTTGTTGTAGAGATGTTGTACAACTGGTGTTGTTGTCATAAAGTGGGATCAAGAATATATATGGTTTATAGAGTTTTATATAAACTTTGCGGCATCGCTCTTTTTGCAACGCTCCAAAAGTATGCTACACAATAAATATACAACACCCAAAAGTATGCTACATAAAATTATGAAACATCCCAAAAGTATGCTACATAAAATTATACAACACCCCAAAAGTATGCTACATAAAATCATGAAACATCCTAAAAGTATGCTACACTACCGCCCAAAAGTATGCAATACAAAAAATTCGCGAAATGTTTTTATAACAGTTTATAATAGTTTTGCGTCGCCTTCTGCTGCCTTCTGTTCGCCTGTTACCCCAAACCGGAAAACGGTCAATTTGCTCCTTAAATTTTGTCATTTTCAGTACAAATTTATCCATTTCTCAGTTTGGGGTAACAGGCGAACAGAATGCAGTAGAAAGCAACTGGAAACTGTTATAAACTGTTATAAAAACTTTAAGCAGAAAATTCGCGAAATGTTTTTATAACAGTTTATAATAGTTTTGCGTCGCCTTCTGCTGCCTTCTGTTCGCCTGTTACCCCAAACCGGAAAACGGTCAATTTGCTCCTTAAATTTTGTCATTTTCAGTACAAATTTATCCATTTCTCAGTTTGGGGTAACAGGCGAACAGAATGCAGTAGAAAGCAACTGGAAACTGTTATAAACTGTTATAAAAACTTTAAGCAGAAAATTCGCGAAATGTTTTTATAACAGTTTATAACAGTTTTGCGTCGCCTTCTGCTGCCTTCTGTTCGCCTGTTACCCCAAACCAGAAAACGGTCAATTTGCTCGCAGATTTCAAGGAAATTGGAAAATGTTAACAAGATGTTTTGTCCCAATATTGCAACACAGCGATGGCGGTAGTAAGATGCCATTTTGTCCCAATATTGCAACACAGCGATGGCGGCAAGTAAGTTGCCATTTTGTCCCAATATTGCAGCACAGCGATGGCGGTAAGATGCCAAAAATCATGAAACATCCCAAAAGTATGCTACATAAAATTATACAACACCCCAAAAGTATGCTACATAAAATCATGAAACATCCCAAAAGTATGCTACATAAAATTATACAACACCCCAAAAGTATGCTACATAAAATCATGAAACATCCCAAAAGTATGCTACATAAAATTATACAACACCCCAAAAGTATGCTACATAAAATCATGAAACATCCCAAAAGTATGCTACATAAAATTATACAACACCCCAAAAGTATGCTACATAAAATTATGAAACATCCCAAAAGTATGCTACATAAAATTATACAACACCCCAAAAGTATGCTACATAAAATCATGAAACATCCTAAAAGTATGCTACACTACCGCCCAAAAGTATGCAATACAAAAAATTCGCGAAATGTTTTTATAACAGTTTATAATAGTTTTGCGTCGCCTTCTGCTGCCTTCTGTTCGCCTGTTACCCCAAACCGGAAAACGGTCAATTTGCTCCTTAAATTTTGTCATTTTCAGTACAAATTTATCCATTTCTCAGTTTGGGGTAACAGGCGAACAGAATGCAGTAGAAAGCAACTGGAAACTGTTATAAACTGTTATAAAACTTTAAGCAGAAAATTCGCGAAATGTTTTTATAACAGTTTATAATAGTTTTGCGTCGCCTTCTGCTGCCTTCTGTTCGCCTGTTACCCCAAACCGGAAAACGGTCAATTTGCTCCTTAAATTTTGTCATTTTCAGTACAAATTTATCCATTTCTCAGTTTGGGGTAACAGGCGAACAGAATGCAGTAGAAAGCAACTGGAAACTGTTATAAACTGTTATAAAACTTTAAGCAGAAAATTCGCGAAATGTTTTTATAACAGTTTATAACAGTTTTGCGTCGCCTTCTGCTGCCTTCTGTTCGCCTGTTACCCCAAACCAGAAAACGGTCAATTTGCTCGCAGATTTCAAGGAAATTGGAAAATGTTAACAAGATGTTTTGTCCCAATATTGCAACACAGCGATGGCGGTAGTAAGATGCCATTTTGTCCCAATATTGCAACACAGCGATGGCGGCAAGTAAGTTGCCATTTTGTCCCAATATTGCAGCACAGCGATGGCGGTAAGATGCCAAAATCATGAAACATCCCAAAAGTATGCTACATAAAATTATACAACACCCCAAAAGTATGCTACATAAAATCATGAAACATCCCAAAAGTATGCTACATAAAATTATACAACACCCCAAAAGTATGCTACATAAAATCATGAAACATCCCAAAAGTATGCTACATAAAATTATACAACACCCCAAAAGTATGCTACATAAAATTATGAAACATCCCAAAAGTATGCTACATAAAATTATACAACACCCCAAAAGTATGCTACATAAAATCATGAAACATCCTAAAAGTATGCTACACTACCGCCCAAAAGTATGCAATACAAAAAATTCGCGAAATGTTTTTATAACAGTTTATAATAGTTTTGCGTCGCCTTCTGCTGCCTTCTGTTCGCCTGTTACCCCAAACCGGAAAACGGTCAATTTGCTCCTTAAATTTTGTCATTTTCAGTACAAATTTATCCATTTCTCAGTTTGGGGTAACAGGCGAACAGAATGCAGTAAAAGCAACTGGAAATCTGTTATAAACTGTTATAAAAACTTTAAGCAGAAAATTCGCGAAATGTTTTTATAACAGTTTATAACAGTTTTGCGTCGCCTTCTGCTGCCTTCTGTTCGCCTGTTACCCCAAACCAGAAAACGGTCAATTTGCTCGCAGATTTCAAGGAAATTGGAAAATGTTAACAAGATGTTTTGTCCCAATATTGCAACACAGCGATGGCGGTAGTAAGATGCCATTTTGTCCCAATATTGCAACACAGCGATGGCGGCAAGTAAGTTGCCATTTTGTCCCAATATTGCAGCACAGCGATGGCGGTAAGATGCCAAAAATCATGAAACATCCCAAAAGTATGCTACATAAAATTATACAACACCCCAAAAGTATGCTACATAAAATCATGAAACATCCCAAAAGTATGCTACATAAAATTATACAACACCCCAAAAGTATGCTACATAAAATCATGAAACATCCCAAAAGTATGCTACATAAAATTATACAACACCCCAAAAGTATGCTACATAAAATCATGAAACATCCCAAAAGTATGCCACATAAAATTATACAACACCCCAAAAGTATGCTACATAAAATTATGAAACATCCCAAAAGTATGCTACATAAAATTATACAACACCCCAAAAGTATGCTACATAAAATCATGAAACATCCTAAAAGTATGCTACACTACCGCCCAAAAGTATGCAATACAAAAAATTCGCGAAATGTTTTTATAACAGTTTATAATAGTTTTGCGTCGCCTTCTGCTGCCTTCTGTTCGCCTGTTACCCCAAACCGGAAAACGGTCAATTTGCTCCTTAAATTTTGTCATTTTCAGTACAAATTTATCCATTTCTCAGTTTGGGGTAACAGGCGAACAGAATGCAGTAGAAAGCAACTGGAAACTGTTATAAACTGTTATAAAAACTTTAAGCAGAAAATTCGCGAAATGTTTTTATAACAGTTTATAATAGTTTTGCGTCGCCTTCTGCTGCCTTCTGTTCGCCTGTTACCCCAAACCGGAAAACGGTAAATTTGCTCCTTAAATTTTCTCATTTTCAGTACAAATTTATCCATTTCTCAGTTTGGGGTAACAGGCGAACAGAATGCAGTAAAAGCAACTGGAAACTGTTATAAACTGTTATAAAAACTTTAAGCAGAATTAATAAAACATCCTAAAAGTATGCTACACTACCGCCCAAAAGTATGCAATACAAAAAATTCGCGAAATGTTTTTATAACAGTTTATAATAGTTTTGCGTCGCCTTCTGCTGCCTTCTGTTCGCCTGTTACCCCAAACCGGAAAACGGTAAATTTGCTCCTTAAATTTTCTCATTTTCAGTACAAATTTATCCATTTCTCAGTTTGGGGTAACAGGCGAACAGAATGCAGTAGAAAGCAACTGGAAACTGTTATAAACTGTTATAAAAACTTTAAGCAAAAATCATAAAACATCCCAAAAGTATGCTACACAAAAATAATACAACGCCCCAAAAGTATGCTACACAGAAATATTACAACGCCCCAAAAGTATGCTACACAATAAATATACAACACCCAAAAGTATGCTACACTAAAATTATACAACACCCCAAAAGTATGCAATGGCAATAAGTAAGATGCCATTTTGTCCCAATATTGCAACACGTTGTCCCAAAATTGCAACCTTATGTCCCAAAATTGCAACATTTTGTCCCAAAATTGCAACACTTTGTCCCAAAATTGCAACACTTTGTCCCAAAATTGCAACACGTTGTCCCAAAATTGCAACATATTGTCCCAAAATTGCAACATATTGTCCCAAAATTGCAACATGTTGTCCCAAAATTGCAACATGTTGTCCCAAAATTGCAACACAGCTAAATGGGCATCTCTGGCGGTAAGTACGATGCCAGCTGTTGTTGTTGTTATTGGCAATCACAAATCTTCAATTTTAACATTTTCAGTACAAATTTAACCATTTCCCGGTTTGGGGTAACAGGCGAACAGAACGCAGTAGAAAGCAACTAGAAACTGTTATAAACTGTTATAAAAACTTTAAGCAACAATTATAAAACATCCTAAAAGTATGCTTTAAAAAAAAACCCACCCCAAAAGTATGCTATAAAAAAATTTTCAGGCGCAAAGTTTTTATAACAGTTTATAACAGTTCTCATTCGCCTTCTGCTGCATTCTGTTCGCCTGTTACCCCAAACCGAGAAATTGTTAAATTTCTACTGAAAATGGCATCTTACCGCCATCGCTGTGTTGCAATTTTGGGACACAATGACATTTTACCGCCATCGCTGTGTTGCAATATTGGGACACAATGACATATTACTTTTTTCCATTGCATACTTTTGGGGTGTTGTATTATTTTAGTGTAGCATACTTTTGGGTGTTGTATATTTATTGTGTAGCATACTTTTGGGGCGTTGCATTATTTTAGTGTAGCATACTTTTGGGTGTTGTATATTTATTATGTAGCATACTTTTGGGGCGTTGCATTATTTCTGTGTAGCATACTTTTAGGATGTTTTATTATTTTTGCTTAAAGTTTTTATAACAGTTTATAACAGTTTTGCGTCGCCTTCTGCTGCCTTCTGTTCGCCTGTTACCCCAAACCGGAAAACAGTCCATTTGCTTGCAGATTTCAAGGAAATTGGGTGGGAAAATGCTGTTGTTGTAGAGATGTTGTACAACTGTTGTTGTTGTCATAAAGTGGGATCAAGAATATATATGGTTTATAGAGTTTTATATAAACTTTGCGGCATCAAAAATGCAATGGCAATAAGTAAGATGCCATTTTGTCCCAATATTGCAACACGTTGTCCCAAAATTGCAACCTTATGTCCCAAAATTGCAACATTTTGTCCCAAAATTGCAACACTTTGTCCCAAAATTGCAACACGTTGTCCCAAAATTGCAACACTTTGTCCCAAAATTGCAACACGTTGTCCCAAAATTGCAACATATTGTCCCAAAATTGCAACATATTGTCCCAAAATTGCAACATGTTGTCCCAAAATTGCAACATGTTGTCCCAAAATTGCAACACAGCTAAATGGGCATCTCTGGCGGTAAGTACGATGCCAGCTGTTGTTGTTGTTATTGGCAATCACAAATCTTCAATTTTAACATTTTCAGTACAAATTTAACCATTTCCCGGTTTGGGGTAACAGGCGAACAGAACGCAGTAGAAAGCAACTGGAAACTGTTATAAACTGTTATAAAAACTTTTATCAAAAATAATAAAACATCCTAAAAGTATGCTACACTAAACCCCAAAAGTATGCTATACAAAAAATTCGAGCAATGTTTTTATAACAGTTTATAATAGTTTTGCGTCGCCTGCTGCTGCCTTCTGTTCGCCTGTTACCCCAAACCGGAAAACAGTCCATTTGCTTGCAGATTTCAAGGAAATTGGATGGGAAAATGCTGTTGTTGTAGAGATGTTGTACAACTGTTGTTGTTGTCATAAAGTGGGATCAAGAATATATATGGTTTATAGAGTTTTATATAAACTTTGCGGCATCGCTCTTTTTGCAACGCTCCAAAAGTATGCTACACAATAAATATACAACACCCAAAAGTATGCTACACTAAAATAATACAACACCCCAAAAGTATGCAATGGCAATAAGTAAGGTGTCATTGTGTCCCAATATTGCAACACAGCGATGGCGGGGTTATATCGTCAACATTTGGCCAAAAATGAGAAGTGCAGCCAAACACGCTATAGAGCTGTTGTTGTTGTTATTGGCAATCACATCCCTTCAATTTTGACATTTTCAGTACAAATTTATCCATTTCTCAGTTTGGGGTAACAGGCGAACAGAACGCAGTAGAAAGCAACTGGAAACTGTTATAAACTGTTATAAAAACTTTAAGCAAAATATATATTGAACATCCCAAAAGTATGCTATACTAAACCCCAAAAGTATGCTATACAAAAAATTCGAGCAATGTTTTTATAACAGTTTATAATAGTTTTGCGTCGCCTGCTGCTGCCTTCTGTTCGCCTGTTACCCCAAACCGGAAAACAGTAAATTTGCTCGCAGATTTCAAGGAAATTGGATGGGAAAAAGGTTGGTTGTTGTACAGTTGTTGTAAAATTGTTGTTGTTGTCATATAGTGTTTGTTGTTGGCAAGAAAAATATTTAAATCTGAATAATAACATTTAGGTTCAGCCCAAAAGAATGCTATTAAGAAGCCCAAAACTATGCTACACTAAACCCCAAAAGTATGCAACTTTAAGGAAGGGATGTACTTAACAGCTGCGCTTAACAGCACACATTAGCACTTAACAGCACTGATTACCCCATATCGATCGTATCGATAGTTGTCAAAGAGGCGGCAGGGCTGCACTTAACAGCTGCGCTTAACAGCACACATTATCACTTAACAGCACTGATTACCCCATATCGATAGATAAATCAGCAGTTCAGTGGGCAACCTTGCCAAATTTATAGGCAATTTAAAAATAATAACGATGTTTTCTAGCGATTGTGAGTTGTGTTTTTTTAATGATTTATTCATCAAAAACCTTTAAAGGTGCTGTTGTAGAATTGGTTGTTGTAGGCAACAACAAGGTCTCAATTCCGCTCAAATCTCACAAAAAATTAGAAATCGAGTTTTAAATACAGAAAAGTTCTGCTATAAAAACCAAGAAGAAAAAACCAATCCAGATTGAAATCGAGTTTTAGCCAAGTTATGATCAAAAAACCATTGCAGTTGTCCGCGATTTTTAAGCCAAAAATTCGACACATTTTTTGGTTTTTAGGAGAACGTTATTGCATTTAATTTTTCGGAATCTATACATATATGAGACATCTTAAAAATAAAAATAAAATACGCAGAAGTCGCTCAATAATCTGGCCATCTTTTATTTAGAATTAATTGGCGAAAATGAACCTGGCGAAATTGCTAATACATGGCAAACTTCTGGGCTTGGCTGCGGGGTTAATTATTTTATTAACCTAAATTTTTTCCGGGGCGCCTTGGCTCTGATCACTTACCATAAACAGAAGCTCCGCGGAGGAGCCGGAACTGCTGTTATCCTCGTCCTCAGCCGGCTCATCGTCGTCCACCGACAACTGGGACATCTTCTTCTGGCGCCGACCGAGCGGTAGGACCAGGGTGGAGGACGAGCCCGTGGCCACCGGAAGCATTGAAGACGAGGATTTCTGCTCGATGGAGCGCAACTTGAGCTGCAGCTGGGCAATGATGGCATCGCGACGCCGCACCTCGCCGGCCATGCTGGAGAACTGCGTCTCGAACTTGGAGTGCATCTCGTTCATGTGCGTCTTGATCACGTGGTTGATGCCGCTGAGGATCTGATTGAAGTAGTCCTGCGCCTCCGGGAAGCCTTTAAGATTAAGATGAGGCACGGTTAGTGGGCAATCAGAGGATGGGTTAAGCGGGGATCAGGGGATCAGGACATACAGGTTACATTTTTGTGTAGACGTGAGTTTAGCATTTACGGTGAGAAAGACATTCAATAATTAGTTTTCCAGAGTTCAACTACATTGAATATTCAAGTTCAAAAAGGCTGTGGGTGTAAAAGCGTTTTGTTTTTTCTGTTGGCACTACATGCTATATATTTAGATATAGCTCCACTCCAATGATGTCCAGGTGTGGTCCGGGACAAAACAGAGTAGTACTTGTGGCTTCGAAGGATGACGAAGACGAAGACGAAGACTGTAAGTAATGCCACTGCAGATGATGGGAAATGCGGGGTATAACTACTTCCAATTACGATTATGAAAACTTGAATATAGTTTTATTTGCAGTGGCATTACTCATCAGTTTTGGTTATTACTCTTTTATTATTTACACATTCTCATTCCCATTCCCATTGTCATTAACATTACCATTGTCATTACCAATAAGCATTTCCAATACCATTTCCATTACCATTATCATACAAGTGTGCTCCATCAAGGACTCAGCTCGGATCTCTGTACATAAAACGTATTTACATGATCGTGTTTTTCTCTCCTATTTACAAAAGCTTTGTACATGCTCGGGAAATACTCTCAGGCTCTCAGTCCATTCCATTGCTGATCCTGGCACAGTTGTTTTTGTATAAATAAACTCGGGCTCGAAACCTTGAATTGTTTGGGGTTAACACACACAGCAAAAGAGCTTGGCTTTGGGCGAGGTTTCTATATATGTACATGGTTAGGATTACTTATAAGCTCTGTTTAAACAATGATTAGTGGTTGGGTTTATTCAACATAAAAGATCATAAGCTTTGGAATGATTGTAAACATGGCAACGGTTGTATTGCAGCGTGATTCCTTAATTTTTTAACACTTTAAATTAAGGAAATAAGGAGAACCAAGGCTGAAATTGCAGCCGCTGCGCCGCTTACAAGTTTAGATATGATTTCAAGACATTTGTACAGATTTTAGACGTGTCCTTCATGCGAAAAAGTGTTTAACAAATGCAATTTAGCTTTAAGTTAGGAATTAGTTTAGTTTTAAGATCGAATATTTTGAAAGAGAAATGTACAGTTTAAGAGAGTTTCAAAGCGAAAGCAAAGCGAAGAAAGGGCGTGTGTTCAGCGAAGGTCATATTAAGAATAAGATGCGTAGCACGCTTGTATATTTTTTAATTATATTTATACGAGATTCATAAATAACCGTAGGGCGTTACGCATCTTACTCTGCATATCCCGCATAGTCGTGTGCGTGTTTGTGACTCCCAGACATGCACAAGTGTTGATTGTTCGAGTGTTTACAGAGATGTGTGGTGTTGGGATATAGAAATAATGCTCATAATGCTATATTTATACAGATATTTGTTTAGTTTGGGAGTGACAAGCGATGCTTTGCTCTGCGTTGCGTTGCGTTGCTCTTGTTCTGGTTAGCGTTTCGGTTTCTGGACATTCTGATGGTGGGGTTGCTTTTGTTTTTAGTTACGATCTGAAGCGGATATATTTACCTTCGTGATGGGGCCCCGGACCTGGACCCTGTCCCAGTCCCTGCCCCTGTCCCAAGCCCAGGCCCAGGCCCATCGCACTGGTCGTGTTCTGCCTGAGCTGCAAATTCAAATTCAAATCTGTGGTGGTGGTGGACTGAGCATGGAACTCGCTCTGCGATTTTGACTCCACGACGTATGAAGCGGATGCGGAAGCGGAAGTGGATTGCGTTGCGGAAGCGGATGTGGAGGAACCGCCGGTAGCGCCGGACGCTGAGGCGCTGCCAACGCCAGCAACGAGTCCGCCATCGCGCTCGCGAAACTGCTGCCGCTGGCCGCTGGGATTGGGGCGCAGCAGCTCGAACGCGAAGCTCTCCTGCGGCGAATTCGTGGGCGTTACCAACGTCAACGTCGGCGACCAGACACTCGTATCGCCGCCGCCCGTAACCGTGGACGGTGCCGGTGTGGGTGCCGTTATCGGTGACGGAAACGCAGCTGAAATCGGAGACGGAAGACCGCTGACCGGAAGCGGAAGTGGATACGTATACGCACTGTTGGCCGCGCGCGAATTCGGATTAGGAGTAGGAGTAGGAGTGAGAGTGGGAGCAGTGGTGCTGGCACCCACTGGTACATCGGTACCAACAAGGCTAACAACGCCATTATTATTAGTCCCACCGCCGCCGAAGGGATACTCCTCCTTGGCACTGGCGGGCGGGCTGGAAAGAGTGGAATGGAAGGTTACACTCTTCAAGAGCTTACTGTGCCTAGCCACGTACCCTTCCACGGTGGGCTCCGCGGGCAGCCCCTGACCCTGTCCAGTACCCAGTACCAGTCCCAAGCCCTGTCCCTGCACCGGCCCCTTAGCGCTGCTGCTGCCGCTGTTGTTTGCTCCTGCTCCTGCAGAGCCGGATCCTCCTGGCTGGATCTCCTCCTCCTGGCCGCCGTTGCCCTTCTGCAGCTTCTTGAGTATGCTCTTCAGCTTGCGCCGCTCCAGTGTCTCATTGGACTCCGGGCTGAGTGGCAGCGGGACATACTGCAGCAGCTGCCTGGAGTTGCTATCCGAGGCGGAGGCGGAAGCGGAAGCGGAGGCCGAGGCGGAGGCGGAAGCCGACGTATTCGTGGATATCGAGGTGGAGGTGGAGCTGGTGGTGGACTCATAGGTGCTGAGGAACTGTGAGTAGATGCCGGAGGTGTCGCTGTAGCAGCGGTACAGCGACTCCGTGATGGGCACCCGGCTGTCCGGGCCGGACTTGGAGCAGTCCAGGCTAAAACTGCGCGTCTGGAGGGCTCGCTCCAGCTCGGCCAGCTTCTGGCGCTCGTTGAGGATCTTCAGGCGCTTGACGAAGGGCAGGCCGCAGTACTCCGGCGACAGATCGAAAACGCTCTGGTAGAGCTTCCTTCGGCCGCCATTGCCGCCCAGCTCGGACAGCTCGCCGTCGGGCAGATGCTGCTCGGGCTTCTGCAGGCGCAGGCAATCCCGTCGGGCGGCGGTGGCGGTGGCCCCATTGGCCCCTGTCGTCCCCATTCCCAGCTGATTGAGCTCCCGCCGCTGGCCGCCGCCACCGGCTCCCGAGGAGCACGTGGTGCTGGAGGAGCTGTGGCCGTGGCCGTGATGATGCGTGGATCCATGGTGATGGTGATGGTGCCGCGGCGAGCGCGAGCTGCTCCTGGCGCTGTGATGGCGCTGCGGCGGTCGCGGATGCGGCTCCATCTGCTGCGGTATGTTGCTCAGCGAGTAGTTCTTCAGCGGCGTCCCGGGCTCGTCCGTGGGCGAGCAGTTGGTCAGGCTGGTGTAGCTGGAGGACATGAGCGTGGCCAGCTTCAGCTTGGACCAGGGCTTGATGGGGGTGCCGTCGGTGTCCGTGTCCGACTGCATTGGCATTGGCGGCGTCGTGCCCATGGCCATGCCTATCCGGTGGCCTGGCGGCTTCACCACCCTCTTCGATATGGTGGCTATGCCGCCCGCTCCCCCCAGACCCATTCCCATGCCCAGGCCCAGGCCCAGTCCCGTTCCAGCTCCAGCGATCGTATCCTCGTGCTTGGCCACCAAGGCCAGCGACTTGGGCGGCTCCTTCTTGGCAATGGCCCCGGTACTGGGACCCGGCGAGCTGCTGGACATTCCGCCGCCGCCCTGCAGCTGCTGGATCTTCTGCTTGAAGGACACCTTCATGATGGGCTTGATCTGGGCCACCGTCAGCGACTGTCCTCCCGGCGTGGTCGAGCTGGTTGAGCTTCCGTTGGCTCCGCCCGGGGCTGAGGCTCCTCCCCCGAAGTGCGAGTCGATCTTGCTGCTTATGTTGGGCGGCGTGTTGACCTGGGGGAGCATTGGGGATTTGGATCAAGGATTAGAGAAAGAGAGATTGAGGAGAACGTTAATAGGATCAAGAGGATCAAGAGGCGACGGTTAAGGCCACGCTCCCGTTAAGTAAAGCCTCAACCGGAGAATAGCGGAACCTTAAAAAGAGGTTCAAGTTGTTAGTTTTTACTATTAACTGTGACTGTGGTGGCACTACCTTATTCTCCAGTTAAGCTGACTTCTGACTTCTTTAAGGTAAACCAGAGGACAAGGAAACCCTTGCCATGACATGACTCTCAGTTAAGCTAACAGACAGTATTCAAAGCTCCCTGGTTAAGTTAGGATTAAATACTGTCTGACTACTAGTGACTTAACCAGGGGCTATATTTACCTGACATATTAATAACTTTAAATGGAGTGGTAAAGGAACAACCCAAGGGATAGAAGTATTCCTTACTCTCTGGTTAGGATTCCCTGGCTAACTCCCTAACGTAAAAGTTAACTAGAGGTTTGACGAGAAATGACTGACAGAGTACTAAGTTTCAGGGTTTCTTTTCTCGGGGGATTTTGTGTGTTTATCTAAAAGATATTTTCGGTGGCGGTTGCTACTACTTTTAGCTACAATTTATTTGCACTTTTTTTATTTGTTTGTTTGTTTGTTTGTTTTTGCGATTTTTAATTTTTGCTTTACCATGACGACGCCGACGGGTTCGGCGGCGTTGGCCTGCGGCTCGTTCTTAATTTTCAACTGCTGCAGTCGCTGGATCAGGGGAAAGCCTTCGCTGAACTCGCGTTCGGGCTCCTCCTGGATCGATTCCTGCGGCGATAACGTACACGTTACATGTGAGTGAGGTGGAGATTTCTGTGGTGGTGTGGACTTAACAGCTCGCTCTTCGCGATCCTAGTGCAAGACACATAAAGACACATACAAAACTACTGTTTAGGAGCTGGGGATTAATTACATACAACACGAATTTCAGGGGGGTCTCGGATCGGATTGATTAATCGATTAAGCTAAACGATAGCAGAACGTAGGGTGGAAACGATAAACGATAAATGCAAATCAAAAGCGATGAGATGGGTCAATGGGTGTCCTACAGTAATGTACTCTTGGATCTCTACACATCTCTAGATGGAGGGAGCTCCTGCTCCTGCTCCTGCGTTGGAAAATCAAAAGTGGTAGAAGAGTCACACGGGTAATTAATTCACTAAAGCGGAAGCAGGGAAAACACTATGGAAAGCATCTAGTAAAGCTCGGAAAACAGGCGTCTCGGCTTTAGAATTCAACTGATTCCCGTTGCCTGGAAGTGTGTGTTGGGGTTAGTGGTTTCAATTTCAATGAATGCGAAGTCTTCCCTCAAAGAGGTGTCCTTCTTGCACTATTTTATTTAGTTTTCTTTATTTTTTCCAAAAGCTTCAACTGCGTAACGTGCTGGATTGCATAAATGAAGAAGATCGTCGGGACTAGCACACTGACTGATCTTTTGTGGATTGTTTTATTTATTACTGTTTGAGTTTTGGGTGCACTAACAACTTGTACAAACTGCATTACAATGGTTTCGAAATAATGTACACAATGCCAGAGTCAGAGTCTGTGTGTTGCGTGTGTGACGAGTCTGCCATTAGAGTAAGATTTATTAAACAATTAATATAAATTAATTATTATTAATTAATAATTATTAATATTAAAATACTGGAATGGGTGATACAGTGTTCGTCAGTGGGGAACTGTCATTAAGGTTATTTTGAGACCTTTATTTCCCTTTTTTGAATTATTTTGCATCCCTGAAACCTTACTTAAGTTCTCGTTCTAAGCGAACTTACTTGGCATTAGGAATGTTTGTCAAAACTCAGGAAACAGGAAACCCCAATACGATTTTGTGGAAAAATAGGATGTAAGCATTGCAATTTCAACTACCTAAAATACATCTTTATATTTTTTTTATTAGGAAAATTAATCTCTAAACTGTATCCATTTAGTGGTTATTGTTATACTCTTTGGCTACCATTTCGTTTTTAGTTGGCAAATGTTAATAAAAAACTTTAAAGATGAGGGTTTTTATGTCGATATCCTTTACAGTTTAAAATAATCATAATTATCGACAACAAATCCGAACTTTTTCTTAAATTAGAAAGCAAGACTTGTTGCATATTTAATTAAAAAATATCTCCAATTAAATTATTCTTTAGAATTTTTGACAATTTCAATGCTGGAAACCCTTTTCATTTTTTGCATTTTCAGATCGATTTCTATAGATTTATTTATTTGTTTCTCTTTTAAGTTGTATGAAAGCTAAAGATAAAACTTAGCTAAAACCAATGAATCCTTTCATTTCAAGTGATAAAACTTGGGTACTATAATGGTATTTATATTGGAAATAAATCTGAAAGAAAGTTCTGGAAATTCCCTGAAATGAAAAATATGAATTTTCCTTCCCCTTTTCCTTTCCCAGTTCCCTTTTCTGATAACACTCTCAAGCTCCATTCCAGTTAATCAATTTTTTGTTGTCTTCGAACAGGCGGCTTTTCCGACTCTGTGCTGTGGTGTGTGTGTGTTTGTGTGTGTGTTGTTTTTCCATCTGTCAAGCTCTTCATTCACTGCTCTGTGTGCTTGTCTGTGGGTCTTGTGGGAGAAAAACCATTTAAAGCCATTTCCAGTTGGGGGGAAATGTGAAAATGCGAAAATGTGGCAAAATGTGTGTGTGTGTGTGATGGTTTTTTTGTGGATGTCAAAACGAAAGTCGAGCAACGGTGGACGTATGTGAGTGAGTGTGTGTGTGTTGCCGTGGGTGTGAGTGTGGGTGTATAACCAGGAGAGCTGTGGTTTCCGGTGACTTGGTGGCCTGTGGCGGCCCGTGGCGGGGCCTCGCGCCTCTCACCTGCTTCTCCTTGAGCAGCCGCAGGCGCTGCAGCAGCGGCAGCCCGGCGCCAATGGGGCTCGGGGTCTTGTCGTGCAGCTCGTCCTTGGCCTCGGCGCTGTCCGCATCCTTCTCGTCGGATCGGACGCGGGACATGCGCTTCAGCATGATCTTGCTGCCGCGCGGCGATGTGTTATGCAGTGGCTGCATTTCCAAGGACTCGTCGCTCTTCCTCGAGGTCCTGGAGGAGGGGGAACATTATTTAATAGAGGAAAAAGCATAATTTATAATAGAAACAAATATGTGACTAATAGGATAACAGGGACAAGGAAAACTCTACCCCAAGGCTAAGCTTAACAAATAAATTACTGATATAAGCAGACAACTCACTCCCACCTGGACTTCTTGAGCACGTTGCGGAACCCCTTGACGTCGTGCTTCAGCTTGTCCACGATCTTCTTGGAGGCACTGTTCTCGCTGCTGTCGCTCTGGTGCACCTGCCCCTGGTGGTGGCCCTGTTGATGGCCCCCCTGGTGGCTCTGGTGGTGGTGCGGATGGGCGGCTGCATAGGCGGCCGCCTCCTTGTCGCTCTGCGCCTTGGCGTACTTTTTGTTCACGCAACGGACCTCCATCAGGCGCTTGCGGCCCAGCGTCTGCAGGATCTCCTGGGCATCGGGATAGTCCTTCATGGCGGCCAGGACATCCTCGCGGGAGAGCGAAAAGAGCTCCGAGTAGCCCACAGAACGAACATCCGCCGTGCGTCTGTGGGAAGGTTACATATATAATATATCATTTATATATCATATATTATATATTATTTAGTGAGCTTAAAAAGAGCACTGCACTCACTTGTTCAACCCATCCAGATTGAGGATGCCGATCTCGCCAAAAAAATCACCCGCCTTCATGGTGGTCAGCACCTTGCCCGTCTCGCTGAGCACCTCCAGGATCCCGTCCGCAATAATGAACATCTCGCGGGCCACCTCGCCCTTGCGGCAGATGGAGTCACCCGGCGTGAAGATGTACGCCTTCATCTTGAGCACCAGATCGTGGAGGAACTCCGGCTGGCACTCCTGGAAGATGGTCACCTTCTTCAGCACACTGAGATTGACATGTAAGGCCAGTTCGGTTTTCAGTTTGTCGGGCAGCAGGCCCAACGCAGTGTTGATGTCACCGCCGCCCTGTATCCTGCCGCGGGACCAGCTGTAGTCGTACCAACGCAGCACGCGACGCTTCATGCCGCCGGGCACCTGAGAAGAGGGAGGGAGATACAGGATACACAGGATATAGGGATATACGAGGTGACCTCCTATCCTATCCTACCTTGTGGTGGCGCATGTAGGTCTTGGCCCCGTCCAGCAGGCGCTCGAACTCCAGGCGATTCGCGTTACGGTTCGTTATCACATTGCCCACCTGGCCGACGATGGTCGCGAAGATAAAAACACCAATCAAATAGCTAACGATCGTAAAAATATATCTGCGAAGAGGGAGAGAGAAGGGGACGCACACAGGTGTGGCCATCAATTAGCGGGGCGCACTCTAAGCTGGATGTGGTTGTGGGATGTGGTTTGGGGGACAGAAAGAGAGCGAGGGTTATATGCTTAGAGCACTTTCTCAATTATCTTTGATTGGGAAAATGAATTAAATCCATGAAAATATGCCTTGAATTAGGATTTAAATTGAAATATGCTTAAGAGAAGAATTGAAATCTCCTAAAATATGCACTCTATTTAATTATTTATAATTATTTATAAACAAACCCACCACTCGCGCTCTCTCTCTCTTCTTCAAACACTTCGTGTCTTCGTTTTGCAAGCTCAATCAAAGTTTTCGAAAGTCCACAAAATGTGTTGTGTTTGCAATAATATTATTTCCTCTCCGTTTTTTGGAAGTTTGCCAGAGGCACAAATATCAATGGAATTGTTAAAGGCTGTCGCACGCTTTCGAAAACTTTGATGCCGAACGCTTTGCAACAGATCGATTTTGAGGAGTCAGAGAACTGGAACGAACGCCAAGGAATCCGAATCGGTGGACAGCCCCCAAACAAATTGCATGATATTCGCTCGATTTGATTGACCTTGTTACGTGGTTGGCTTATCAGTTAGTTAGTTAGTTAGTTATCTAGGTTAGGAGAGTCTCGTACCCATAGCTAGAGCCAAACTGAAGCAGTCGCGACTTGATGCCTCGCCTAGGTATTGATCGTGGGCCGTCCACCGAAAAGTTCGGTCTGATTGGTGATGGTTAATGGGTGGTTAATTGTTTATTAATCAAGAGTTATCAAGAGCCCTGAAACCACTTAGGCAATCTGTCTAAGGGCAAGCCACACTCTACATACATGGCATACCCTGAAGGCCTGATTTCAAGCTCTATAAATTCTCCAATGATTATTCTAAGCAATCTTTGCAATACTCACTCCGCATTCGTCTCTGGCGTGGGCAGATCCCCGATGGTCGTCAGGGTCAAGGTCGACCAGTACAGGCTGCCCAGATACTTGCGCGTCAGGGTCGCATAGTCCCCGGGTCGATATGGATACACCCAATCGCCCTGTAAGTTCAGGGAATTAGGTTAAATTAATCTAGATATTTCTTAATCCATCGAATATTATCAACATAGTAAAAAGTAGTAAACATTTCTCTTCTTACCTGAAAACCCTCCGCCTCGGAGAGTAAAAAATAGAAACAACCGAACCAGTGTGCCAGTATTAACAGGATATGAATTAGGTTAACAACGCGCCATAAATTTGGCCAAACTGTTCTACTCTCTACGATGTAATAAAATCTCACAGATCGATAAACCTGCCAGGGTTAATTAGAGAGAGAATTCAGGGTATTTAGGCATCAAGTTCCAGGGTCCGAAAACTCACTTTAAAAAAGCGCGTAAAACGCAAGAGCGGATGTGTGCCCATCTTGAGCTGCAGCAGATCCAAGGGTATCAGCGCTATCATATCGAAGATGAAGTCGCGCGAGTGGACATAGTGGCAGGCCAGCTTCCTGTCGTCGTATACCTGGGGGATACGTTGGGGGATAATGGTTAGAAAATGAGAAATTTAAATATATATTAATAATAATAATAAAATATATGGATACACATTGATTTTTATAACGCTGCAGCTCGATATAAATATAGATAATTTACTTTTATTTATAATTCATGGTTGCAATAGAAAATATCAAAGTGTCGAAGTGCTTTTCTGCATAAAATTCTTTATTAAGTCAAGAAATATTATAACATATTTGCGATAAAAAGCAATAAATGTTCAATAACTTTGCAATAATAACGATAATTATCAAGAATAACTGGAAAATCACATAAAATCTTAATTTAAATTAACTCTTAATATATAGTTATATTTTAATGATTTATTTCCAAGAATTCATTTATTTTTGCATAGAAACGATATCAACTTCAAAGTAAGTATAGTATATCGAGCATTTACTTATCAATAATTTATAGATATGGAACATTTCAACGATATCAATAAAAATGAAGTATATATAATATATCAATAATAAATGGTGAGCCCTATAGCTTAATTATTTAATAAATTAGTTTCAAAAATCCCTCTCAACGCAGGTATGTCGATACCCTCTTCGATATTTCACTGCAAATATCAACCTTCGCGACAATCCAAATTCGTATAAATAGCAAATGGCATTTAATATTCAATCGATACTCACCATCAGGCCCTGCTCCAGGTAGCCTGTGCGTAATTGAACTATTATATCTAGGATAAATACAACATCTGTCATCGAGTCGCAGATGAGCCAGAACGTGGGCACAGCTTGCTGTCCGGGAATAGCGCCAGAATTAAAAATGAGAGCGGATGTTACGTTTAATGGCTGAAGGGGGGTGGAGGAAGGAAGGGACCTGTGCTGTGTGTGCTCTTTTCGGGTCTATTTTTACGGCCAGGTCAAGGGTAATTAAGCGGCGAATGCAGTTGACAACTGCAAATGCGGGACTACTCTTGCGGCCGGGCCAAAGGTCAAAGTCAACACGACTCCCCGCTCTAATCTGATGGCACACAGCAGCAGCTCTAACCAAAAACAGAGCTAACTGGGCCATAAACAAACATTTGCCCAGGCCCAGACCCAGACCCAGACCCGACTGCGTGTCTTATAATTGAGTCATTACAAGGCAAAGACCAGGAGCAAACAGATAAAAAAGCGGATAATTTCGTCGGTCGCTCGGGCAGGTGTCAGGACCCGGGGACACCCCTCGCTTCCTTTCACTGGGTAACTGCCGTTACCAACCGAAAACCCTTTCGGCGCGTAATGACAAAAAGGGTGTTGGCTTACACAAAGGACGAACAAAGGTCCTTCGCAGGGAAAATGCGAAATGGAAGTCACCTGGACAGGGGAAAAAAATGGGAAAGCGTGGCAACAAGATAAGCCGAAGCCACCGCCGCCGCCGCACTCACCTGCAGCTCGGGAAAGCTCTGCCTCACAATTAGGGTCCATAGGTTATATAGAACACATACAGTTAACATCATTAACCAATAGAAGTAAAAATTCTCATCTGGATTAACGACGGATCGTCGTTTCTGCAGATAGCGTCGCCGTCGCTTAACACTCTTGTCGACGTCACCGGAGGCACTTTCTGAACCCGTGTCTTCAACAGTTTCCTGCCATTTGTACGGATTTAATCATTAATATTAATTAATTTAATTTAGGACTTATATCTCACCTGTGTTTCGGGTATCTGTCTAGTCGAGAAACGCTTCAGGAAGGAGTCTTCGCGCTTGAGCGGTGGTTTCTTCTGTATCGCCGATGAGATCTGCACGGTGGTGCGCAGCTTCATCCATCGCTGGTTCGATCGCGTCCTGTTTTTTGGTTTGGTTTTTGCGGAGAAGATTTACACAAAATGGAGATGTAAGTACAAATAGGGACCGTCACTGGCTGGGGGTTCTTGAGAAGAGAGGAAAAAGGGATTGTCTCACACAAACAATCTACGGACTACGGTTTGCTACCAACTAAAATGAGTTATTTAAAGGATTTGAAAGGGGGGCTTAAAGGGTTTTAAAGGCAACTGAAGACAGATCATTCCCACTAAGCGTGCGCTCACGTTACGGGTGGTGCCTTATACAGAGAGAGAGAGAGCTTAATCACTTACGTAACACGAAACATCAAACACTTACGCTAGTTGGTTACGGATTACGGATAACGGGTTACGGTTAACGGGTTACGGTTAACGGATTACGGGTTACGGGTTACAGGTTACAGGTTACAGGTAACGGGTTACGGGCTACGCAATACGAACTATGTTACGCATACTTAGTGGCAAAACGGGGTTGGGGGAGAAACCCAAAGGACCAAAGGCAGGCAACGGTAACGGTAACGTTAGAGCTAACGCTAACTTTAACGCTAACGATAACAGTAGGAGTAACAGTAACGGTAACGATTAACAGCAACAGTAACAGCAACAGCGACAGACTAGGAGAGAGAAAGAGATAGATGGGCATGCGGAAATACGTAAATAGTTGTAGTAGGCCAGCAATAGATACTTCCATTAATCTACAAATGATATTTATCGATACTGATAGATAGATGTGCAAACGAAATCAACTCAAGCTCAAATCGAATATAGAATCAAATGTAATCAAACGAAATCACAATCATAGGCGTTATGCAATCGACGGGAAATGAGGAAAATTGCAATTGGAAAACAATTTGAGCAGCAGCAATAGCAGCAGCAGCAGCAGCAGCGAGACAGAGACAGACCGAGAGCGAAGAAGAAAATCAGAGAGATAGAGACAGGGAGTGTGAGTGAGAGTGAGAGAGAGAAGAGCGGGGGAAAAGTGGCCAAGAATTTCCCGCTATCGATATAAATAGCTCTTGGCGGCCTTGGGATTGGGGTTGGAAAAGTGTTAAACTGTCTGCCAGGTGTTTTCTTCTTTTCTTTCTTTTGGGAAAACCAAGGAAAGCAAGCAAAAAAAGAGTACAAAAACTGAGCACTCGCTTTTCTGGAGGTGAAGAAAAACCGCTTAGAGGAATCTGAAACCGAAACTGAAAAGTTTTTTACAATTAAAAGCAAGAGAACAAAAAATAAAGAAAACGAAACCAGAAAGATTATGCCCCCGGCAGACCGAAGCTAGGGATACTCTTGCCCCCGGTAAGGGTATTTAATCCGACGTGGAACAAGTTCTGCGCCAAGTCTTTAGATGTCCATTAATCACCTCCAAAGCTTAAGAGAGGCAAAGGCAAATATAATAGGAAAAACATTTGATTTTCTCATTCCCAATTAAATATCGTCGAATAAGAAATATATTTTTCTTTTTTAGGTTATTAAAAATGATATTTAAAATTAGACAAATTTTCCATATAAAAATTAAGGAAACTGCTAGCTAATTTTAATAGTTTTCCAGTGGAAAATAAAGTTTCCTTTGCATTTATAATGATTATTTTATTAAAAGTCTTAGTAAAATCAAGAAAAACTCATTTTCTGCCTGACTTCAATTTTTTAATTTCTCTAATAAAAAAAAAGTATATATACAAAATATTAATATATGAAAAAATAAATATGTGGATTTCATAAATAAATAATTAGTACATTAATCTCCAATATTTAAATAATACTTCCATTAGCTGACTTTTAATTATATTTTCATTGTTCATTCTGAAACTTCACGTTCGCCACTGATTTTGAGCATTGATTTATTTATTTTTAATATTAAATAAAAATTTGCCTACATTTATTAAATAAAATAAACTATTAAGCCCATTTCTCCACTGAAATGTAACTAAGATTTCCCCAAGCTGGCACACTTGAATAACGCCCTGATTTATGGTTTTCTCAGTGTTCCGCCTCTCACCGCCTGGCATCATTTATAATGCTTAAAATGTTTCAAAAACAAAAAATACGTAAATAATACATATACAAAAAAAATTGCAACCGTCATCAATCAGTAGTGATTGTAATTTATGTACTTTTAAAACACAAACCGGACAGGCGGACGACAATTACCATACGAGACTCCAGCGAGATCTGGAGGTAAGATGGGGCAAGAGTATAGCTAAGCACTACGAGGACGAGTATATACGAACTCGATCTAGGACTAGATCTACGAGGGAGAGAGGGGGACTGGGACTGGGACCGGGACCGGGACCGGGATGGGGTTTACCACTTATTTCAACTTTTGCTCAAGCCGCGCTCAGGGTCGCCATTCAATCGTCTGTTCTGCTATAGCATCTAGGGTACTGGGTTTGATTCGATTTGATTCGGTTTATAATATATATACATATAATATATATATAGTATATGGGTTTGTATGTACAGTTCAGATATTTTTTGGTTTGGTTTTTGGGTGAAGTTTTGCTGATGCATTAATTGGTTTTTGTTTTGTTTTTCTTTGCTTAATTTATGCACAGTTATTGTTCGCATTCGGCATATCAAATGGGCTTGCTTTTTTGGTTTTATGGTTTTAATTCATCTCCGCAGAGGATTTATTTTGGTTTTTTTTTTTTGTGGCTAGATTTCATTGTTTCTATATATTTACAGCGGTGGCTAAGTTATTACGCATACGTCGTGTGGTACACGATGAGGTACGAAAAACGAAAGCGATTGGTAGCAATGCAGTTTTAGCTAAACGAAAGACAAAACCAAAGGAAAACAATGATAGCTATAGGTGTATACTGTGGGTGTGTGGGATGTGTGGGGTGTGTGGGGTGTGTGGGGTGTGTGGGGTGTGTCCTGTGTCTCCTTGTTGGCTTTTTACAGGGTGTACTTGGGTGTTCTTGGGTGTTCTTGGGTGTTCTTGGGTGTACTGGTTGGGTGTCTTTGGTGGAAGTGGGAGCTGCGGCTTTGGACCTGCTCAAAACCCTCTACTCGCTATTATTTATATATGTAATACATATTATTGGCAAGTGTTGTTGTTAGGTATATATATGTTTATGTTGCTGCTTTTTGCGGCCTATTCAAATGCAAAGCGCGCGCATGCCGAGATCATCCTTATCAACGGCCATCACCATCATCATCATCATAATCGCAATCATAATCAAATCAAAAGCAGAACAAAGCTCGTTATGTTTCGTTAAGTGTGTGTGTGTGTGTGTGTTCTGTGTTTGTATTCGTTTATGTGTGTGTGTGTGTGTGTGTGTGCAGAGACAAAACCGAGAAATCATAAGGAACGCAAGAGAATAAACTTACCAATCGGAATCTGGATCTGAAGCTCCATCTCCGATACGCGATTTCCTAAACGAGTTTCGAAAGTTTTTCATTTTCATTGTCATTGTTTTGTTATTGTTTTTGTTTTTCATTTTTGTTTTTGTTTTTGTTTACTTTTATTTATATATAAGTATTTTCTTTCAATTTTCTATTTTCTATGGGCTATTTTCTATTCGCTATTTCCTGCTTGATATTGTTTTCCCGGGCTTAGCATATATTTTTGTTTTGTATTCATTTTGATTTAATTTGTTGTGTGAGTTGTTTGATAGAAATAGATATATGTATATATATATTTCCGCTCAGAGAGAGATACAGAGAGTGTGAGAGAGATAGATAGAGAGAGACAGAGAGAGAGAGAAGGGGGGGAGAGGAATGACAGAGACAGATACGCATACATGTACATATATAGGGGCCCGTTTTTGGCCGCATTTCCCGCATTTGCCGGCGTTAACCCATGGCTCAGTCCAGTCCATTTCAGCCAAGCGGAAAAAGGCTTGCTGCACGATAAGATTACCCCGCTCACACACACACTTATAGATATATATGTATATATACTATATTATATAGTACAAGTGTGCGTGGGGCCTGACCCCATTGTTGTTTTGGGGTCAGCTGAGCCATTTGTGGACTTTCGATTTAATATAAATTGAGAATGAGCTTGTTAGTTTTGGCGTTTCCCAATTTCTCTCGCTTCTTCGATTTCGATTTCGATTCGATTCGTTTCGATTCGGGTTGAGGCTCGGGCTCTGGCTCGAAAAGGTTAAAGAGCCGGGCCCCGGGTATTAAATGGCCTTCTTTATTGCACCACAAATCATCCAGCGAAATGTTAAAAGACTCTGCTGTTTGTTCAGCGTGTGTGCCGAGTGTGTCGAGAGTGTCGAGTGTGCCGAGTGTGTGTGGCCATGTGTGGTCGCCTGAAATTGTTATTGTTTAATGGCTGCATGATGTCCGATTTGGGGGCGCCCTGGGGTTAACCGGCGCTTCGGTGCCTAAGCCGGATTTCAATTAACGCCTCAGTCTCGATTCGAGGCATCACGTTTTTTGGGGTTTTCTGTGCTTTAACACTCAATCCAGGGTATACAGGGTAATAGCCCACGAAACAGGTCCAGTAAGTATGCTATGATTTGTTGGCATCAAAAAAATGGATATTTCCTAAAAGCAAGCAGCAACAGTAGTTCCTTAAAACTGGCTTTCCTTTTTTATCTATTTAAAAAAAGCTACAAAGTATGCCTTAAATATTATTTTTAAAAGCAAAAGCATACAATTTTTTCTTTTTATTACCTGCACTGTTTTGCTCTGCAAATATTCATATTTTATACTTTAATTCTTGGCTTTGGATATTAATAATTTTTTCAGAATCTCCTACCCCCCTTTTGTTTGTTAAGTAGCCCATTGCCTAAAGGTATGCTATGATTAGGTCAAACCTCTGACCGGGTAATCTGCGGTCGAGACACTCCACTCGTTCGTTTTTCGATTTTTGTGCCTTCTGTTTTCGTTTTCGATTTTCATTTTTGGGTTTTTGCGGCCATCCCAGCCGCAGGCCATGACCGGACGGAATGCTAAACAATCGCGTTCGGTACGCCACTTGACTGACTGGCCGCACATCATGGCCCAGATGGAACAACAATTGAAAAATTCCGCCAAGTCATTTGGCCAGCGTCCTCCCCCTCCAGCTGCCGCTGAAGGGGATAAATTTATAACAGTCTGGGGACAGTTCACACCCGGCGAGTGGGAGAGTGGGAGTCGGCAGCTTCCAGCTGGAATTTAAGTCGTGTCAGGGCGGCACGGAAATTCTCCAGGGAAATCTACACGACAAGCCGCCAGTTTAAAGGGGATTTCCATATGAATATTATACAAATAAATTCGCATTAATGAATAATTTAGAGAGTAACCAGAGTAATGCAAATGAAATTAAAGTAATAAAACATTTCAATGTAGAGGCAACTTCTTATATTTTCTGAAGTTCTGATGTTTCAAGCAAGAGGTGGCAGCTTCCCCTCAGTAACCCCCTAGCTTTTATGTATTTCAAAATTTGTAAACCAAAAAATTAAAAGCACAAAGCACTGGAAAAGCGTTTTGCCCCTGGCAAGTGCACTCGTAAATCGCAAATTCCCCGAATTAGGTTTTTGTGACACCCCCAAAAGAGTGTGTGGGCGAGTGTGCGGCTTATTGCCCGTGAGTAATACCCCAATTATTTTGGGTCATCCTAGTTAATGAGCACCCCGGGAGGGAGGGAGAGCTGAGAGCTGCTGACAATACGATAAAGGCCAACAAAATATATATCATCGCCGGATGTGAGCGGCATTTCAAGTGCTTGCAAATCAAAACACAATCGCCGGATCGAACAAATGAATTTGATTGCGAATCAGGAGTCGCTTGTGAGGGAATTACCTAACCGCAGCACTGGGTGGGTGCTCTGTGTGTGTGCCACATGCATGCTCATATATATCTTGTATCTATGCAAGTGAAGGGGAAGAGGAAAAGTTGGCGACGACACCAAATAGCAAGGCGGGACGGCAAGGACGAGGCAGGACCCGGCGGCTGCAAGTGGTGCACGAATTCTGGCAGACTCCTCCGTGGCCTCCTCGGTGGTATTGTGTTCACTTGGCGGCTCCCTACATAAATTTGCAATTTTCTAAATTCAAATTCTTTGTAAGTTGTCAGTCAGAGAGTGAGCGGGGAGGGTAATTTCCCATTTCGCATGCACCATGCTGGGGAAAAAGGGGTTGGATTTCACTGGCATAGGCGCATATGTTGCTCTGAGTGTTGGTGTATTGGGGCAGTGGTGTGTGTGTGTGTGGGTGTATTTGTGTCAAAAGTTCGCCTACATTGCAGCGCCAGCAGCTTAAACATATCGATTCAGGCACACACACCCCACACACACTGACAAAAGCCACTTAAACTTTCGACTGTTTGCCGAGATTTTTGCTAGCAAAAGTTCTCCTCATATACTGGCCTTACTTATGCACAGAGAGAAAAGTGGTATACAAAAGTATAAATGAATTTAAATACAATAAAAGAAAACATGGAGGTTTTTGATTTCCGTTTCACTTGCAGTGTTTCGCTTCCAATAAAAATAACCCCGGAAGTTTTCAAATAGTGTAAGGAGAATTGTGAAGTTGTCTTGACATCAAGTTAGCAACACAAAAGTTTTGTTATTTTTGAAACACATATAAGAAGAAAAAGGGAAGAGGAGAACGGAAGTCATTACCTAATTAATGAGGAGAAAAGAACAAACATTGCTTAGAAAATCAAAAATAAATCTCTCACAAATTAAAATATATTTTTTAATAATTAAATATATTAAATATTTTCCTCTCTGTGCCAAGACACTTGAGTGCGTCCATGTGTGTGTGTGTTGGCATCAAGTTGTTTAGCTGAAGCAAACTTTTTAAGTTGCCCTTTGCCAAAAATGAACCGAAACTAGAACAGAAAGTGGTAAAATGAATATCCTTCCAAGACACCTCTTGGCCCCTCTTAACCGGGCTAACTTTGTGGCGGGGTTAACTACTGTACTGGGGGTGCACAGTGTTACCTCCGCTCCCCACCCCATAATTTATGCATTTGGCTAACAAATGAGAGTTCCCGTCTAACGCTTTCCAACACTTATTAAATGCGTAAGTCCTCTGTCCCACGAAAGTTGGACGAAAGTTGCTCACTTGACGAGGCTCAACTGTACCCAAGTGAAAGAGAGAGGATTAGAGAGAGAGAGTGGGATAGAGCTAGCGAACCAGAGCGAGCAGGCGATATTGAGTGTCAGTCATAGTTCAGGTTTTAGTTGAGAGTTCAGAGTGGAGTTCAGTTCAGAGAGTTGAGAGTTGAGAGAGAGAGGTCTGGCATTCGCTTACACATCAATGATATATGGGTTATATATTGGGGTTACACATAGGTTTCATACACTACAATGGGGTTAGTAGGGGGACAGAGACAGAGACAGAGTGGGAGTGAAAGTGAGGGGCGTGAGCGGGCGAGAGAGCGGGGTTCGATCGAGAGATGTGAGTTAGTGGGGTGGATGCGGTTAGTACATATCGATTGCGCTATCGATCAACACTTATCGGGAGCGGATCGAGGACTTTTCTGAGCCAGGATCTCTCTCGCACACACCCACACAGGAGAGCTTACACACACACATATATATAGGGGATGCACAGAGAAAGAAAAGGGCTCAAGTTTATGTATTTTCTTTGGTCTTTTCACTTCATATCAATTTGTACTCTCAAAATTATATTAAAAATACAGTTTTAAGTATATTGATATGCAAACTTAATATTTAATTTGAGTTTTTTTATTATTCATAAACAGTATTTAATTATTGTGGGCTAAGAGTCACAAAAAGGAATTGAATTTATGCCCAAAAATAAATGCAACATTTTACAAGTTAATATCGAACTTTTTAGAAGAGTTTTTAAAAGCCTAATTAATGTATTTAGCACTTTAATTTCATGAACAAAATAAAATTGGTGTCCCAAAAATATTATAGAGTCCTCTAAAGATATTTCCTACACTTTTAGCATATTTCAAACTTGAGTTTCTTAATTTCATGGAATTTTAGTTATGAAGAGTCAATGCCAAGGCATGGCACCAGCTCTGCCTTTTCTTTCCCTGTGCCTTGTGGGTTAGTTAATGGCTAGGACAACGCGTATATAGGCATTACGGATATGATGTGGAACACTGGTACATATGGGTTTTACGAGGGGGGGGGGGGAAAAGGGGGCTTTCCTCTTGATGCGCCTCAGCGAGCAGTAGTAGGCCATCACGGCACGCAGGCTCTTCCACTTCGTTGTCTGCTGGCCATTCTGGTTGTGGTTGTGGCTGGGATTCGCGTACTGATTCTGCTTCTGGCCATGGCCCTGGCCATCCGGACAGAGCTCCTCGGGATGCTCGCTGACGAACGAGGAGAGCGTCTTCATGGCGGGCAGCGACCTGCCGCTGCCACTGCCAGTGCCACTGCCACTGCCCACCGGCGTGTACGCACTCTGGTCGGAGGACGGACTGTTCACATGGAGGCGCACCTGGCGCCGCTGATAGGGATGAGGATGCGCCGCCGGCGCCAGTATAAGTCTATCCCTCTCTGTGTACCTTAAACTAGTGTTGTTGGTGGTGCCGCTGGCGGTGCAGCCGCACGGGTGGTGCTGTGCACTGGTCAGCGACGAGCTGCCGGATCTGCATGCGATCCGATCCGGAAAGTGGTTACATACGATCAGACACGGTTGCCACATACATACAGATATGGTTAGTATTAGTTTTAAGGTCTCAAAAGGCACGGGGGCTTCCATTTTGCCACTAACTCTTTCTCAAGGACTTGAAATCAGTTGGGGACTTGTGAAAAAGTATGAACAAAACGCATCTTATCATAGTATACTTCCAGGCGCACTCAATCAAGTGATTTCAGTCCTTTCAACCAAGTTTTGGGTATTAAATAAAAAGGGAAAATAGACTTGAAATCACTTGAATGTATGGCAAATCGTGTGCTTAATAAATTGCAGTCCTTATAGACTCCGTCCACTAAATAAGTAAGTAGTTAAAATGGAAGCCATGTTTTCTTTTGATTAAATTGTTGACCCGGCCACATAAACATTTTCGGAGAGGCGGGGCACAACCGTGTGCGTGTGTGTGTGTGTGTGTGAGTGAGTGTGGTTCGGTGTGGCAGGTTGTCATTCTGGAGTGGATTCTGAGCCGAGGGATTGGATTGGAGTGGCGTCGAGTGACATGGCGTGTAGTCGTGTGCCCAAAGATTAACCCAAGGAGAGTGCACATTAGCCCAAGGAGCTGATGAAACTTCTGGCCCCCAAGGGAGGAGTGTAACTCTTCCGCTTTTTCCCTTTTGTTTTGTGGGCCAAGTTAATTAATGAAATCATGTACACACAGACACAGAGGGAGAGGGGGCACACACACACACACACACCAAGACGGACATGGACAATCCCGGCTAATTGTCATTGCTAATTTCCTTTTTGCCACCACCACAATGGCACAATAAACACAAACACAAACAAAAGTTGTCACTGTGTGTCATGGAGTGTGTGTGTGTGTCCTTGCGACAGCTCCTTGCCACAGCTCTTTGCCACAGCTCCTTGCGACAGCTCCATTCAACTGCAAAGGCAAAAAAGTTTAGGCCTCGGGGAAACCTCAACATTTACTGGGCAAAGGACACAGTGCGTTCGGCGGCTATAAGGCCTCAGAAGTTGGTTTAAATTTAGGTTTAAATACTTGCAACAAATATTAAAAACTATAAATAAGTAGATCTTAAATTGGAAATATGTATTTGATTAACTCTCTCCTTGCTATTTATACTTTTCCAAATCCATGACAGAACCAGATATTCAAGTTATCCGAGGTGTTGGCTCTTTGCACCCCTTCTGGCTTTAATTTAAACGGATTATCATACAGTTTTCTGCCCCGAAACGCACTGTCTGCTATTGGGAGCTGCCTCTGGACAGATCTAAGGCTGCTGATTAGATTAACCAGAAGCCGAACTGAAAACTTTTGATGTTGCTCCCCGTCTCCCATTAACATTCACATTCCCATTCCCATTCACATTCACACATTCCCATTCAGATTTCAATTCCCCTTCCCTGCGAGGGATATACAGGATATGCTGGGGACATCACACACACACACAGAGGTATGCTGTGTGTGCGGGGGACTTGCTAATTGCTAATTTAATTTAATTGAATTGAGTTGAGCTGAATTGAATCGGTCCGGACTTTTGTTGTATTTGTCTTATTTTCTGCTCTATTTTTTGCTTCATTTCTATTATTTTATTTTGTATTTTTTTCAGGGTTTCTTCTGCTGTCTTGCGGATACGGATGCGAGTACGGATGTGATGTCGCTTACGGCTGATCAAATACGGCGTACAACAAAGCTGCCAAAACGAACGAAGCCCAACAAAGTATGCTACACATTTATCAATTACGCTTACGGCACGTGTCTATATGTGTGTGTGTGTGGAGTGTAGGTGTGGGTCTCAGGGTGTGTGTGTGGAGTGTGTGTGTGGAGTGTGTGTGTGGACTGCAAGCAGAGCCGGATTATGTTTATATGTTTGGTAACAACTTGGCACGATTTGAATAAATCATCTTTGTTATGCTCCTTTTTTCGTTTCTCTTTTTAGCTTCTTTGGCTTTTCTCTTATTTTTCAGTCCGCTTTCAACTTTTATTTTACAGCTATGCACGTGTCGGTGTGTGTGCACTGAGCGAAATGGAGATTTAAATTTTATAAAAGAAATTAGTTAAAATCTCAAGAAGATGTTTTAAATATATAATTCATTAAATTAGATATTTTTATAGGAAATAATCGATGAAAATCGTTTTCGTTTGAAACTATGTCTTTTCAAAGCACATATAATATTTATCCTTAAATATTTGTAAAGTTCAATTACAATGAATTAACTTGAAACCTGTAATTTTTTTTAAATTGCAAAAACCATCATTTAAAAACATTTCAAAATTTCAAGTCTCGCTCTCTTTCGCTCAGTGCATGTGTGGGTGTTTATTTGGTTTGGCGATAGGGGAGCGGGTGTGAGGAAGCTAAAATCGAACTTACCGCTGACTGGGACTTTTGCTGTCCGAGGAGTGGGCCGCACTGTTGTTGTCGTCGTCCCGGGCCATCGCCGACGCGCTGCTCTTGTGATGCCGCTTGTGGTGGCCGCCATCGCTCGTCCCGGGCCCGCCGCCGGCTCCGCCGCTGGCTCCTCCACCGCCGCCGCCGCCGGAGCTACTGGTGCCCGTGGGACTGATGACATCGGTGTCGCTGTTGCAGTCGTGCACCTGGCGGGCCACATCCTTGACGAACTTGCCCGCTCCGTGCTCGTGGTCGTGCGCTTCCATCTGCAATGTTAAAAAATATCGATATAATATCGATAGTCTAAGGAATATATTGAAAGTATCCCCAATGATATAGTAGAGTAAGATAAAAGGAAATTGCATTTATCGAAAAATAATCGGACATTGAAAAAAAAAGGAATTGTAGAAAATATGTTTGAATTTTTAGAAACAATTGAATTTTTAATAGCTAAAATTGAGAATAGGCTATACATATGAAGAGCTATCGAATATACAAATATCATTATCAAAAATGTCATCTTTAGTAATCGGTTGAAATCATTGCCAAATTATGAATACTACCAGAAGAGTCACATCAAAAACCGGAAGATGGTCCCGAAAATAGTGATAATTGCACAAAATAACTATCCAATTTTATCGTTAAGACGATATACGCACACATCGAAGGAGCCTCAATTCTGATACCTGCCACCATACCAATGCGATATTAATTTGGCTTATCGCCAGGAACATCCGTCCCTGGGGCCACATCAATCGCAATTGAGCGCATCTTAATTGCTAATTATGCAAATTCCTCTTTGGTCCAGGGCAAAATGTCAAAGGTGTCAATGCTACAGGTACAGTTGTGTACAAAATACTGGTGTGCCAGTTGCAGAATGCAAAATGTATACAATAGAAGCTGAGGAAAATCATGATTACTTGAGAAATTAACTATCCTTTGCCTTGTTTAGTTTGGGAAATGTTAAAAACTATATAAGAATTTATTAGACAGTAATTATAAAATTACATTTAAATTGGTGAGCATGATTAAGTCTTTCCAGAGAATTTCCTCCTTGATTTTCGATAGCTTTAAGTTTGCAAACTTTGTGAAATGTATCTGCATCTCCGTCAACGCTCGCATCTGTATCTGTAACTGCGACTGCAACTGCAGCGTGGACGTTGCCACGATTGCCCCACGGTGCATTTTAAATCGGATGATGTTGACGATAATAATTAAACTTTGATTTGATTGCGCCCGACACGAAAACTTGGCCAACAAGTCGGCCAGCCTTCAGGTGAAAGCAGGAAGCAGAGAACAGGAATCAGACGGCAGGGTGAAAATATCAGCGATGGAGGAGTTGCGAGAAACTTTTTGCCTGGCTTTAAATATTACATTATTGATTGCCATCGAAAATGACAGAAAAACAGCAACGGAAAAGTCATTCAGAGAGTACTTGTGTATGTATACTTAAAATTTATTTTAAAATAAAATTATTTAAACTGTAACTCATTTTTATTTATTTCCTTCTTTAATACTCAACAGGGATATGGGAAGTTCACTCCGTCCCCTTAAATCCAATTAAAACCAATGCCCAGAAACCCGCTTTTGTCAGCACATTGCATAACTTGCAACAAAAATCGATTGGCATTAATTGGCACTAATCGTGGCAATCGAACCCGACTCCATATCGCTAGCTCAAATCTCAGGCTCCCCGCACTCCCTCCCATTCACACTTTGATTGGATCAGTGTCGGACCACTTGGTAGCCAGGCCAGGGGTCAGGGGTCAGGGCAGAGGCATTATTAATTTAACGCCAGTGGCCGAAAACCAACTTTAAGCCAGCTTCCAGCCAGTTGGGGCCCAAAAGTGCTCGCACACTCGTAAGTACTCGAGCGCCGCAAACTCGGAAGCATCGATTTGGCCATTGGGACAGATGTCCGTGTCCCAAAGACACTGCTCAAAAAAGTGGTACTTAATACGCAGTTCAAGCCAGAAGTCTGGTTAATAAATTCTTTTGATTACAATTTATATTTCATATTTATTTGTAATATGTTTGGTAACTCTTTTAAGCTTCTTGTTTTACTGGAAATAAAAATGAAGTTATAGAACTTATTTCATATTTATTTGTAATATGTTTGGTAACTCTTTTAAGCTTCTTGTTTTAGTGGAAATAAAAATGAAGTTATAGAACTTATGTTTCTTTGAAAGTTTCGAATAATTTAGAATCTTAAATTCTCTTAAATATTTCCAAATAAAATTGCTATATAACCACATTTTCCCTTGGTGTACTTATACACATTCGTGACAAAACTGGCCAAAATCCGTCCGAGGGGTTTCAATTTGGCCTCCGGTCTTCGGCCTTCGGTCCTCAGTCCCTGGGCCCAAATAGGGGAAACCACACAACATATCTGGCGGGATTTGTGTGCCCGTCGTTCCCACCAATTAGTTGACAAATCGGTTCAGTGCCAGATTAAGCTGCTCTCGTGAAATCTCCCCCGATCTCTACAGATTTATGCATATGAACCAGCAGCAGCAGGGCAATTAAGTGCGCCACAAAACCTGATTGGAATTTATTGTGGCCATGGGGGAATCCTGAATCCTGAATCCCTAAAAAACACAGCCACAAGTGCTCTCCATTTTAATCAGTCGAGATGACAACTCGAATGGCGAATGGCGAGAGCCTCTCCAATTTTTGCAATATTTCCGCATTTATATGTACGATACGTATATATCCCAAGGCCTGGCCAAACTTGTGCGGCAAAACTAATTAAATAAGTTTTAAGCAGCCTGGAAAATGTTTCTTAATAAATATTCATGCCCTGTCAGGCTCTCAAGCACTTAAATGTTTTAAAAGCCCGACGACGCTGGGCGGGGTGGAGTGGAGTTCAGGTAACGAGCGCAAGTAGTTTCGGGAATTATCCCACTTTTTTGGGGGTAATTGCTTTAATGAAGCCTTCATTAGCCGCCGCTGCATGTGGCACAATATGTTTCTGAATAATGCCTGAACTGAAGGCGAAATGTAAATCGATATTTGGATGGAAATATATTGTATGGGAAGTCTGCCCTTTATAGACTTGCCATAATTATTTGCAAGCTGTTTTCAAAACCCTACTAATTCGGGCAATCTATTTTTGGGAGCAACTACATATAACCCTCACAAACAAGGCCATTAAATTGTAGCTAGTAGCTAGCAGCCACCCTGCCGGACATAACAGTTAAAGCTCATAATCAGAAATGTTTAAATTTTATGCGTTTGTTTGCCGCACAACATTAATGTGAGGGATAATAGCAGGAGCAGTGGCAGGAGAGCAGAAACAGGAAGCAGGCTTCTCTGAAAGGAATATGTGAGAGGGCCAATCAAAAGCGAAACTAAAAGGAGAGCTGAGGGCACAAGGAGAAAAGTCCCTGTTGAAAGTTCTTGCTAAAGATGAAAGCATATATTAACATAGACTCTAATTTATCAGAAATAACAACCTGCAAGGGTATAGAAGCTTTGGTTTTTCAAAGTTATCATAGCTTCCTATATTATTATATTAAATTTATACTGAAGCGTAGTATTTAATATTCATAAGCAATATTAAATATTATTTTTTAATTTGGTTTTACTGCTCTAGCACTGTGAAATTATGCGCCATGTCGAACATCCCAACTCTCCTCCAGTCATCGCCTAGCCTTGGCTCTTGTTAAGCCCATAACCCCGGATCAGGACCCTTGTGGCTCATAGTCGCATCCTTATATCTGTTCCACGGCACTGCGATTACGGGAATGGGATGAGCTGCAGCGCTCACACACCCCCACAAGCAAGGAGGAGGGACTCACTGACACTGTCAGGGGATTATCCTTCTGGGATTTGGACTGCAGACTGCTTGCTGCTTGCTGCCCGGTAATGGAAATGCAAACGGACATGGACATGGACATGGACCTGCCTGGGTGTAGGGTGTAGGGAGAGGAAGAGGGAGAAGCACATGCTCTGCAGCACTCACCGTATATAGGCCCGTTGCAGTGGCCCCCGACGACGAGGAGGATGCCGCTGCCGCTCCAGTGCTGCCGTAGTTGAGCTGCGAGTGATAGCCGCTGGAGAGGATCTTCTTGTGTGCGGATGCATGCGCCCGATACGCGCTCACGCTCAGTTTCATCCTGACATCCACTCGCCAGCCGCCGCCCCCGCCAGCAGCAGCAGCAGCAGCCCACGACGACGACGCCTGTGATGCGTTCCGTGTGGGCGCCTAGCCTCCTTCTCGTTATCTTTGTGCCTGCTCCTGCTCCTGCTTCCCTTTCGCAGCCTATCCTCGCTATCGTCCTTGCTGGCGCTGCTGTTGCCAAGTGCCGCCTACGTGTCCGTGTCCGAGTCGTTGTCGTGGGCGTGGCTAGGCCCTGTGCCCTGTGCCCGTTTCTGTTTCTATGGCTTCACTGTGCCACCGTTTACATCAATTTTATCTGGGCTCCGGGCTGCTGTTGCTGGGTTGCTTAGCGGTGTTGCAAGCTATGTATTGCTGCGGCTGCTTCTTTTGCTGCTGTTTTTGCAAATGTTTCTATTAAGTGTTGTTTACTAGAGTTGCTACTTAGGTTTGTTGCACATGTAGGTTCAATTGTTGATTGAGCTTATTATTGGGGTACCGTTGGAGTACCGTTGGTGTTTGTTGATGATAATGTTGTAGTGCTACTGCTGCCTTTGTTGCTTTAGTTATTGGTTCTGTTGCTGCTGATCTTGTTTCCTTTGTTGCTAGTAGCTTCTTCTGTCTGCCTGTTGTTGACTTTTAATGTAATTGATGTTACTGTTGCTGTTGTTGTTGTTAAAACTGTTGCAGTTGCTATTGTGATTTGACTTATCTGGTTGCCAGTGCTGTCGTTGTATCTTCTGCTTATGCTTTTCTTTTGTTGCAGTTGCTTTACAAATGTTATTTAAACTGTTGCTGTTGGAGTTACTTTTCGTCAAATAGCTCTTCCTGTTGCTGTTTCTATTAGTGTGGCTTATGTTGCACCTTCTGTTGCTGTTGCTATAGCAGTTAATATGGCTGCTTTTGCTTTTAATGTGTCGTTTTTGCTTTTTTGCAATTATTGCTGCTTGCGTAGGTGTTAGCTGTGGTTGTTGTCGCTTTAACAATTGTTATTATTTCTGGTTGGTGTTTTGTATCTCCTGCTCCAGCTCCTACTCCTCCTTTTCCCCCTGTGGTTGTTTTTATTCCTCGCACTGCTCCCCTTGTTTTTGTGATGTTTTTTAGCTGCTATTGTTTGCCGCGCGTCGCTTTCAAGTTGCGTTGAATTGGGCTTAATTGAGTGCCCAGAGGCGGCGACGTCTGACGAGGATGAGGACGACGACTGAGGACTGAGGACGACAGAGGACGACACCGTTTTCGCCAAAACGTAGGGCGTGCCGGCAGCAGTTTTGCTGGCTCAAAAGCAAAAGCAAAAGCGAAAGCGAAAGCAAGCTGGCTATGTCGACACCGAGACGACACGACACGACACAAAGGCAAACTTTTTATTGCCGCCTTCGGTGGCAGTCAGTTGCAGATGGGTGGAGGTGGCGGTGGAGGCAAAGGTCCTGGGCGACGATGATGGACTGCGGCTGCTGTTTCTGTTTCTGTTGTTGTAGCTCTTGTCCAGGGGCGAATTCGTGGATCCGTGTCTGGGACCGCTGCTCAGTTTTAGTTGGCCATAAACGTTGAAGTATGTAGAGCCGCTGCTGCTACTGCTGCCTGGCTTTTGTCCTTTTTGCTCCTCCTTGGCCGTGAGTGTCCTGTTCCGGCTGCTGCTGCTCCTGCTCCTGTTCCTGTTCCTGCTGTGCGTGTGTGCCTGTGCTGGGGGAGGATCCTTCTGCCTGTGCTCTCGCTTTTAATTGTTTGTAATTTGGTTTTTAGTGCCGCCGGTCGCTGTTTTTTGCCCCCACTCTCTGCTCGCTGCTCCTCTGGTAGTTGCTTTTGGTGTTGTTCCTGTTGTTTTTATTGTTGTTAAGGCCTCATGTCACTTTAGTTACAAGTATCTGTAGCTGGTGCTGTCGTATCTGCATCGCTATCTCTATCTGTAGCGCTAACCGTATCTCTATCTCTATCTGTAGCTGTATCTCTGTATCTGCGGCTCTTTGGCTGCGTATCTGCTGCTGTTCTTGTTGATGTTGTTGTAGCTGTTGTAATTGTTGTAGTTGTTGTTGTTGTGGTTGTTGTTGAAGTTGAAGTTGCCTGCAGGCAAAGAAAACATTTAGTTAGGCAAACATTAAAGTGGAAATTAATTAAAATGTCTAACAATTTAGTAACGAAACATAAACTCAAGCACACGCACAGAAACAAAATTCTGTGTGAGGCCCAAAGAAACTTAAATTACTTTTAATAGTACGAAAATTATTGTAAATTGAATAAATATTAAATTATATAAAAGCAATAAGCTTTCCTTAATTTATTAACATTTTCGCAGATTATTTTCTCTTCAAAAAATGCTTCCAATTACCGAAAACCACTAAAAACAAACTCAATAATATGCTGTATAATCCCTCCAACCACTATTACCCAGTCTCTTTCATAACATAAAATAATTGCTTACTTTCAGGCACCTCTAAAGGTGTTGCCAAAAGGCTCAAGCTGAATAGTTTTACGCAGTTAATTAAAACCTCCAATTAAGGCGCTCAAAAGTATGCTGCGAAAATGTACACAAAGCAATTGCACCTACAACTTGTTGCAAAAACATCATAACCTATGTACTTTCAGATGTTTTAAATAATTTGTTTAAAACCCCCTAGAAGTGATATTACCCACTGCTTCTGTCTGCTTTTGTATCTCAAAATCTCCAAATAAATTTGAATATTCATTAAACTCTGTCCCAAAAAAAACCAAGTAAACCTTTTCTCTCAGTGACTGAGCACAGGCACCTCATTAAACGTGGGTCTTCGCACCGAAACGATTTAGTTTTCACCGAATTTCGAGAATTTCCCAGAACCAAAAGTCGTTTAAAGGGCAACCGCAGCTGCTGCTTGCTCTTCGGTATTTGCCGTATTTTCCGCATTTACCCGACGCGTCGCCTTATTTGGCTTGCAATTCAAATTAATATTGTTGGAGCTTGGCAAACACACACACTCCGGCACACACTCCGACGCCCTGCCCCATTTGCAGTTAAATACGAAACTTTGCGCCCGAAAGTCATCCGCCATAAATAGTCAACAAGGCAGGTGTGCCGCCCAGGTGCAAAGTTCATTAACTTTGCGGCAGGGTTTGATTTGTGCGTAATTGAACCCTTGGCAGGGACAGCGAGGAGCTGCTAAAGTTGACCAACTATCGCCCGCCGTGATTGATGGCCCATGATTGATGGGGATCACGGGTGGCCGGCCCTTTGGCTGAATTATCTAATTAGCGATGGGCCAATCAATCAGCCTGATTATCTGCAGTCCAGTATCAATTATCAGCTTGTGATGTTACTTATCGTTAGGTATATATTATATATCTTCTGTAAATTTGGATAAATAATATATCGTGAGGTAAACATTAAATTAAATAGTTCGAATGAATTTAAATACTAAACATAATATATCCTGCAGAGAGAGAGAGAGAGAGCTCTACTGATCTGATGCTCATATATCCATAAATGCTGGCACTTCCTCTTCAGGTTATTATCATATTTTAAATATAAATGCTACCTGCTGTATGGTATTTGCCAATTAATTATAATTGGAAACCACTCATTACTCTCCGCACCACAATTAAGCATGGCTCATCAATCAATTAACCAGCTCAATCGTCTGTCCAACCTTTGAATATTTATCGGCAGCGGGAAATCGTTGTTTAGCAGCGATTTTCCCAAGAAATACAGTCGCAATCTCGAAGTCAACCTTGGACTCAATCAAGCGCAAGGCCATCAGCATTCATTGAGTCAGCTGGTGAACCGAATCGCCCCGGAACTCCTCCAACTCCTCCTGTCCTCCTCAGTTAACACCAAACTCCAATCGAGCGAGGGACAATCATTGGGCAATCAATCGAGCAATCGTTCCCCACTGAATCTGGGCCTCAAATTCATTCATTTCGAGCCCTCAAACATTCACTTGCCATTCATTTAGCGCTCACTTGGCATTCACAACGGCATTCATTACAATAGACAATAACCGACGCTCGCTTTATGCCCCTCGGAAACGGATTTATTAGGGATAAAGCTAGCCGAAAGAGTTTTCTCCTTCCCCCAGTTTTATTTTTATTTTTTTTATTAAGCCAAGGACTGGCGGAAGCCCCGGAAAAATTACAGCGAATTTCATGTCTCCGAAAAGGCTGTAAACATGTCGCAAATGTAAATCAAAAGTATGACTTTCCGCGCCGAATAAGATATTGCTCGGTTGGATCCTTGTACTTGGCAGAGGACAGGACTGAGGGTACCCCAGAAGCTTGTAAGTTAAAGCCAGAAACTGGTTTTACTGACGGGACACAGCGATTGGCCATTAACTCCAAGCAATTACAACGCAGAATCCATTGAGCCAAAGGCAAACATTCAATAAAGACTGTAAACTAAATAAATGAAGACGGGCACGGAGACGGTGACTGAGGGCCCGGAAACAGGCTTTGACGTGAGCTTTTACACTGGCAAACAAAATTAGAATCATTTTAATTAATAAGTCAGAGGAGTGTTGTATAGTTTTGCAACTAAATAGTTAAAAACTCTTCGTTCTAGCAAACTGTTTAAAATTCTTAAGCATTTGAATAATTAAATTGCAAAAATAATAAAGCAACCACCAGTAACCCCCGATTTCTTCAAGTGCCCCTACTTCATCTTGCCAAGTCGATGGATTGCACCTGTTGGCATCTTCAATATACACACAACGATGGCACATAAAATGTAATTATAAAGCATTCAAACATCCGCAAAGGAGATACAAAAAAAGGGGCTACCGATGCTGCAGAGATGCTGGAGGGCAGAGGTCAGAGGGCAGGGCAGAAGGCAGGGCAGAGGGCAGAGGGTGCAAACAAAGTAAGAGACTTAACACTTTGTGCGAACGCTTAACCAGCTTAGAGGGACAGGAGGTGCCCAAGGAGGAGCCAAGGCAAGCCGCAGCAAGTTTTATGAGTTTTTGCCCGGTCAGAGAGGCAGTCGAGGCAGCAGGAGTGCCCATCGGATGCCCTGGATGCGCAGGATACAGGATACAGGACACAGGCTATAGGCTACTGGCTGTGGAGTACAGGGAGTATTTAGTCGATGGGTTATGCTGCAGAGATTAGCGATGACAATGGATACTTATATTAAGTAGATATGCAGAAGAACTATGCTTTAATTTGCCATTTTTCTTTCACTAAGAATTAAATAAGAGACCATAATTCATTACTAAAATCTAGAATAAATTGTTTAATAAAAAGAGAAGAAAGTTCATAATTTCATTTAAATTAATTTCATATTTTCGGCATAATTATTGATTAATGGAAATTATAAATATTTTATCACCCTAATTTTATATTAAAGACACATTTTCTACATATTATTACAGATACTTCAAGCGTTATATATCGGGCAATATATATATCGATATTCCATCGATTTCCTCTCGATATATAATATTTGTATGTGCGTACATCCCCAGCACAAAACACTTATTGATGTGTATGTACAGTATTTGCGGACGTATCTGCGCATTTTTCTACATAAAACTCAATGAAGCATCCACTGACAGGCGGGGAAGATAAGGAGGGAGATGGCTCTCTGGCAACGGCTGCTGCTGATGCTGCTCCTGATGGCGATGCTGATGCTGATGCTGAGGCTGCTCCTTGGCCGCTCCGCCTTCCCCTGCCGATTTCAATTTCAAAATGTACGCTCCATTGGGCAGTGAAAACCCCCCTCCTCACAAGCCGGGCTCCTCCACCACCACTACCACAACAACGGCGGGAAAGAGGCGGCAGCAGCACCATCACAAAAAGTGACATTAAAAAATGGTGGCCACTTGTCAGGCAGAGGACGGAGGGCGGACAAGGCGAAGAAGCGAGCGAATATTTATCAAAAACTTATCGGCGGGGTCACGCGGCGTATGCGTTATGTAAAATTCATATTTAAAGCCCCGCCGAAAATCGCACAAAAACCGGCACAGAGACAGCATTTTGATTGGTTTCTGGTCTCTCCTCTGGCTCCTGGCTCCTGGCTCCTGGCCTCCCCAGTCTCTGCTGGTTAATTAAAGGGACACGTGTCCCGTTTCAATCCGCAGCGCGGCAAGAAATTTACATTAAAATGCATGACATTTTCTATTTCTATGAGTTTTTTTTTCTGCTTTTCTAGGAGTGGGGATTTCAAAATATGAGCGATGGTTGCCAAGATAAAAACACAAGCGGAAAATACTTATAGTAGGGCTCAAGAGCATAGCTTTGAGATGCGAAAATGTGACCCAAGTTAGTTGGGATTGAATAGAAAGTGATCAAGGAAATATTTTCAAGGATAAAGAGTATTTTACAGAAGAAATTTGAAATTTTTTCTTCAAGCTTATAACAGGTTTTATTATAGAAAGGAGTTCTTACTTAAATATTTATCGACTGGGCGTTCACATTTATATTTAATTGGTTTCGAAAAGATAGATGCTACTTTTGGGTAGTGTTACCCCGCATATGGGCTTTATTTTAAATAAATTTCTCATCGAATTCTTGTACTTCTTTATAGATTAAAAAAAGCAAATCCCACACAGACCTCTTTAACTTTGCACAAATCGATCAATTTGTATAGTAATATTTATAGAAAACTACCCGAAACCTAATTCCTAGCAGGATATTAAAGCATATTTAAAATTTAATCAAAAAACCTCCCCATAGACTCCCCCCTCAAAGGGTGAACTTGTAATGCTAAAATTTCGCCCACAGCTGTGCCAATGTATTTCATTCTCAACTTAAGTGACAGGGATTTCCCTTTCCCAAATACAAAAATACAAAAAATAACAAAAAGAACGAAAAACAACGAGAAAAACAATAAGCGTCGGAACAGGAAAATATTAATGATGGACAAAAACATACTAGAGATGCCAGATACCGCCGATGTACATACATTTATCCCAGAAATAGGGCATCGATAAATCTCCCTGGCAAAAAAAACGCTGCTCAGTGCTTGCTTGACCCACATATTGCGCTTAAAAGTTTAGTTTTTGATCCGTTTTGTTGGCCCTTATTCAAGCCAATTGCGCCTTCAGTTAGGTAGGAAAGTTGCCCGGCGATGGGAGAGAGATACAATTGTGCCTTTGTCCTTTTTATATTTTCCTGTATACACTTTCCTTTCGTCTCAGTTCGGCTCGTTGGGCTGCTTTTCGCAGTTGCTCCTTCGTGTTCGTTAAGCAATCCCTTATCAACGATTATGTCAAATGTTTGGCCACTAAGTAGCCAAACGGCTGTCCAGCCCAGTGGCTTGTCCTTTGTCCTCATTGTGTGTGTGTGTGAGTTTTCTCCTTTTTTTCCGCATTTTCTTGTTGTTTTCTCGGAGGGGTTTTCAGAGCGAATGTTGTCTCAAGACCACAACAAGGAGCGCCGAGGCCTGCCAAGAACTCGCGCGTATGTTATGAATATGAAGTTGTGTTGTTTAGGCCAGAGCCAGAGCCAAATGTTGCCATGGCCATGCATATAGCCGGACTTAAGTGATTCCGGAATGCGGTATCCGTGACGAAGCAGAAGCAGGAGCAGGAGCAGCGGAGGAGCAGGATGTGGAGTAGGTCAAGCAGCAGCTGTGTCCTGTCCCCCCCAAAAGCAAGCTCATGTAAATTTTGTAAACTGAGCCGCAGCATAAATTAGGATGAGACAAGATTTGCATGAAAGAGCATCGCCTCGCACCATGGATTAGGCCCCCCATCCCAGCCCGATTCCACCCAAAGTACATATACAGGATGCCCATCCACGCCAGCTTGCAGATTCCGCAGATTCCGAAAAAAGGGAGAATCAACGACTAGGTGCTACCCACCTGATAATCCGATTAATATCAAACTGAACTGTAATTGCATTTATAACCCGTAATTTCGCAATGAAAAAACCATAATTTAATTATCAGCATAACTGTGCTGTAACAATCTGTGAGAGGAGAAGAGAGTTGTTGTTCAGTTTCGAGTCAGAAATAATAAAGCTTACAAAACACAGTCAGTTTGTATTATAAAATATTCAATAAAAAACAAAGTCAATTTGTAGCATCTAAAATATTTAATGAAAAATAAACGTTCATTGTGAGCTTAAAGCCAGTTACGTTTTTTGAGGTCAAAACGAATAATCAGACAGCGGACAAGTTACGTATGAATGCAGCTTTAATAACAGATGCCAGGCAAACCAGAAAAGGTTCAATTGAAAAATCACAAAATAAATAAATGGTATATATATATTTATTTTATATACTGTATATGCAGCAGCACATCGCTCTCATCGACACTAAATACATTCAATTGATGCGCTCTATTTTTTCGCCATTCGAGCGATTTAAATGAATCAAACTAAGTGGAAAACAGTTGATGCCCATTTCACTTTAAAATAAAATGGAGGCTGAATTCCCTTAAACGTGGCAATTTCGGCAGTAAATAAACAACGCAAATATTAAAAACAAATACGATTCAATTACGAAAGGTATAGGAACTAAGTAACTAATTACACACAAATATCATTAAATAAAATAAATAAGTTACTTAAATGATTTGCATACGAAAGGTATAGAAATAATGTACGGATGTTAGCAAACTCCTCCGGGTAGCTATTTCTTTTTGTGCTTTAGCTTGCAATATATTTCTGTACCTTTAAGATATTATTTAAAGCTAAATAGAAATATATTTGATACGATATGATATGGTATTTGTATACCCTTGCAGTTTGCAATCAAAACTGACTGATATAATAATACCCCGAATGGAGTATTCAAATTTAAATATTTATTCTGCATAAATTTTGGAAAATTTAAAGCTTAAAAATCTTAATAACTAAGCTAAAAATACCTTAATTTTAATTCGGAAAACTGTCCTGAGTTAAGGCTAATAGAACTGCATACTGAATTTCAATTTCAATTTTAAAATTCATTTTTCTCACATTTTTTTTACAACTTTAACAATTGAACAATAAAAATTTCAAACAAATTTTTGAATTTTTTTATTCCACCAAACATGGCTAGATCGACTCTCCTGTTGATGCTGACCAAGAATATATATGAGTTATTGGGTCGGAAATGACTCCTTCACTGCGTTCTGTGCTTCTAACTGAAATTATAATACTCCGAAAGGAGTCTTAAAATTTAAATATTTATCTTTAATTTTATGAAATAATTGTTGGGAAAATTAAAGCTTAAAAATATTATAACTAAGCTAAAAATTCGTTAATTTCAATTCGGAAAGCTGTTCTGTGCAAGTTTTTAAAGGTTAACACATCAGCATCTTAAATTTAAGATTTTAAAAATCAACATTTTTTGTTTAATTTTTTGAAAATTTTATGATGTAACCCCTTATAAAATTTGAAAAAAATTTTATAAAAATTAGAATTGTTCGGACACAGCTAGATTGACTCTCCTGTTGATGCTGATCAAGAATATATATGATTTGTGGGGTCGGAAAGGACTCCTTCACCGTGTTTTGCACTTCTGACTAAAATTATGCTATCCTCCAAGGGTATAAAAAAACCTACCCTTAAATAATAACATTTACTATTAAAAAACCAAAAAAATATGAATTTATATGAATTTCCTATTAAAATCCATCCTTAAAATCAATCCCTAACAAAATAACAACATATTTTAAATAATATTAAAATATGAACCACGCTTAACAAGTAATATTCGTCGAGGCTTAAATCACTCTGACAACTTTGTCGCAGGAGGCCAGGTAAAGGACTCGATCCTTCGCCGAATCGAGGCCCTTTTTTTTGGTGCCCGAAACTTTGGTTATGCGTTTTGGCTTTCAGGCAGCTCGTTACTTGGATTGCCTCATGCATAAACATGACACTCAGTCAACGCCACGCGGTGCCTCAGCCCCTTGAAGGACCCCCCCATCCCCCACCGCCCATCCGGAGCAGCCTCCACCCCTTCAACCCTCCTCCTCATTTGCAATTTGTGTGCGACTGTGATTTTATATCAATTGCCGGAGTTGCCGCGGATGCCCCGGAATCGCTCATACGCCGCGTAAGCCGGCGGCGTATAATAAATTCCCCTGGAAGACGTCGTGGCACCTCTTAAACCGATTTATTTATCGCCAAACCAAAGGCAAGGCCAAAACCAAAAACCCGCTCGCATATAATAAAGGTCATATATCAGGCGGAGGCGGCGGAGGAGGAGGAGGAGGAGGAGTCCTGCCCTTCCGTCTGTCTTCCTGTTTGTCTTCGATTCGAATCGGGGATTGCCTGCCGGTGATTTATATCGTCGAAGGATGGAACCCTTTGGAGACTATGTAAATAAGCCAAGTTGCCAAGGCAGGAGCAGGGGGACGGCTGCGTGAAATTCAATTAAAAGAAAAACTGTTTTCGCAGTGAAAGAAAGGAATAATGCAATTACGAGCACACACACACACAGATAGACACTTCTCCTCTCCGAGTCCGTGGAGCTCCTCCTTGGAGCTTATTTCGAACGACCTTCGGTCCGAGCCGAGCCGAGCGAGCATAAACCGTAACCGAAAGCAATAAAATTATTAAGCCACGGAGAGAATAAAGTGAACGCTGGGGAAATGTGAGCACACATCATGGATCCCGGATGCCGGGCAGGATGTCGTGGATGTCGTGGATGTCGTAGATGGCGGGGCTGTCGGAGATGGTCGGGATCCTGTGCTGGCTGTGCTGGCTGCCTCCTGCATGAAACATGATGCAATGAACGCAATCACCAGGCATTATCGTCTCCCCATCGCGAAGGCAAAGTGAAAAATCATTCGCAGAGACGTTGAATTTTTAATGCACTTTGGCTCAGTCGATTTTTGTGGCTGACTCTGCAGGCTCACCGCATCTCGAATGGCTGGGAAACGATGTCCTGGCATGTCCTGGCTGGGCCTGGGATGGATGGGACCCTGGCGATTGTCGCTTCAAGTGTGTGCCCCCTCAGCTTACGTAATATGTATCCTGGCACTTGCTCTCTCTTCTTACTTTTCGGCCACCTTGCTTAGCATTCGAATGGCACCACCCGGCGTATACGTAATGTGGCCCTCAGCGTATGCGTAATAAACTAAGATCCCAGAGCAGGAGGCTGCTGCCTGCTGTCCACCTTCAATTCGGAGAGTCTTAAAGAGCTATGTTTACATCGAATTACTAAGAAAACTAAGAAACACACACACGTCAGAGGTTTTCTTTACGTAATCTGGCCTTAGGCCGTGCCACTGGGCGTATGCGTAACAAACTAGCACTTAAGAGCCTTAAATTGACCAAGAACTACTAAGAATAAATGGATTTAGCTGGAATTTAGCTGTATGCATAACAGATTCTAGGGACTTGTTATGAATATAATCATGCAAGCTTACTGAATTACCTTTAAATTAAATATTTAAAGTGCAGCTGGGTATTTTTTGAATACCAATTTAATGCTGCGAAATGACTACTATTATTTGCCTTGATTGCAGCACACCTGATGCATTAGCAACCCACAACACCTGCTCTATTTCGCAGAGGCCTCACCTAGAAATCAATTGAATGGATTTTTACGCTTCGTTTCGATTCTCACTTATAGTCGCTGCAATTACCTATCGCGTTGGGTGTCCTGATTTAGGAGGCCTCGCTCCCAATGTGCCAGCGAGCAGGTCCTTGCCTCGGCTTTCAGCTTGGCTAAACAATTTTTCAATGTCGGAACTTTCGCCTGCTCGCCTCTCAGCCACCTTTTCAGCTGCCGTTTGAAAAATTGAAAAACGTTTTAATGGCAGCAAAGGCAGCGGCAGCGGCAACAACACCACCAGTAGCGGCAATGGAAATTAATGGCCAGCTGTTGGTGGCTGCCAGAGTTCTTGCAAAGGCGTTTAATTTCGCTCAATCGCTTCCAAACGCCATATTACGCATACGCCGCGTGGCACGCTAATGCAATTGGCCATAGAACGGCCACAGAGTGGAGCTTTGGAGCTTTGGAGCTGGCCCGGCTCTGGATTAGCCTGAATTGGCTTACTACAACCACCGACACCGGATAATAAAGCATTCCCAGCGGAGCTGTCGCTGCCTTAACGATAAATTGCGAATGGGAATTGCAATCGTTTTGCCCTCAAATACACATAACATTAAGGCTTTAATTGTGAAATCAGGGAAATGGCTGTCATTATTAAGTGGTATTAAATCATATTTAGCAAATTAAGCTAGTCCTTGGTCCCTCGTATTTGCCAAAATGTGAATACAGTCAACTTTGAGGTCATTGAGAATTGTATAAATTTAATTGAAATAGTTATAAGCACACAAAGGCAGAGTTTGGTTACTTAATAAAATACATTTAAATTGTTATAAGACTCTCAAAGGCATAACAATTTATTTTATAATTTATTAGGTAATCAAAAGCCGGTTAAAATGTTTATTGAAAATATTATATAAATGATACTTTGCAAGTAAATAAACAAAAAGGATTTCAAATCACTCCTTGGTCATTTATAGTTTATAGTGAATTTAAGCCACTTAAAAACCACTTGATAATTTTCAACAAATTACATTTAAATTATTAAGCAGAAATCACAGACCTTATGCTGTACACTTTTAACCAGGCCAAACTGGATGAAATTCCAGCTAAATGCTGCCTAAACCCAAACCAAAGAATGCGTATTTATTTATTTAAGAGCTGCATGAATTATTCCAGCGACCGTGTCCAAAAGAATGAACATAAATGTAACGTAACAAACACTGAAAACGATGCTTTCGGCTTTAGGCTTTCGGCTTTCGGCTTAGTTAAGCCCAATCCAAGGACAAGGACACGCACGAAAAAAGTGGCCATGAAATATGCATGCCTGGAATTGTCCGTCTATCTGCGAGTATTTTAAAAAACCGAATTGATTTGTCGGCTGCCGTCGCATAAATAAGTTATTGACAACTGCCGACGCAGGCTCCAGTCACTTCTCTTTCTCCGTCTCCTCTTTGCATTGAACATTTTTGGATAATCAAATCTGAATATCTGAATCTTCAACAATGGCGTCTTAACATCCGCCTGTCACTTTCACTTTCCCCCCCGCACACACACACACACGCTCGGGCACCCTTCCGCCATTTCCGCTCGCACACTGACACGCTTCATTGGATTGGCCCCTTAATGCCTTTGCACTTAATTGCAGCAGCAGGGACAGCGGGGAGCACAGTGCGGAGAGGAGAGTGCAGAGAGAGGTGCCGAAAGGAGCATAATTATTTAACGCCTCGCATCAATCAACTTTTGTCTGGCTGCCAAGTGTAAGCTAATTAGCTTAAATATTTAATTGAGGCAAATAAAATCTGGGCGCGGGAGTGGCTGAAGGTATGCCAGGAGCATAACGTGCCGAGGCACGGCACGCACACACATAATTGCCACACACACACACACACACACACTCTCTGGCAGAGGATCCTGGCTCCTTGCCGTCAATTCGCATTCAAATGATGAACGGCACTTGGGCCGGGCGCAGGACCTTTTGCGGGGGCTAGGTCACAGTTAGTCAGTTAGTCGGCGTCGCAGGAGGACCCCCCGCATGTGCGTCAAATTACTTCCGCTGGATTTGAATTTGTTGTTGAGGCTGGCGACACACACAGCGGACACTGCGAGAAAATGTGGCTTGAAAGCTAGAAACTCGGATTTTAAGGATTTTTTTCGAGAGCAGTTTATGTCAGAAAAACCCTGAATATCTAGGAGCTGGCTGTTCTGTTCCTCGTGAGTATAATCCAAATCAATCAAATAAATGAAATATAATATAATATATACTACATACAAATAATATAATAATTATACTATAATAATTCTTAAATAAGTTTCAATTTAATTATACTTTAATTAGCACCTCAGTAAAGAAACCCCTTGAATGGACTGTTCAAAGCATGCGAATCGCATTAATAGAACTAGAGTTACGATTGACAAGAGTTCCCGAAACATGGTTTGGCGAAAAATCCGACATTTTGAATATTGAATCAAAAAATTAATTTTATATTCATTATTAAACAATACATTTATGTTCCAAAGCACGACTTTGTAGGTCTTTTCATTTTCCCACAAAAAATTCTCAAAGTTTTGCTCTTATTTCGGCCAAATCTAAAAGAACCTTCCTAGAAGCAAGTTCAAATTATGTTTTAATTTATGTTTATTGTTGTAAATAACAACGAATTTTTAGGAACATATTTATTGTGCCAGTGTTCAAATATTAATAATAAAAAAAAATAATATAATATATAAAAAAACCTAAGAATAAATAAATTATAAAATAAAATACATTAAAGCATGTGTTTAAGCTAGTTTTTTTATGCTTTTAAATATGTTCCAAATATTTTCAGTAACTGTAAGCCATTTAATTAAAATTATATGCCATTTGTAAATATTAAAATATAAAAATACACCAAAAATTAAAAATATACAAAATATAAAAAGAAAGTATCATCAGAACATGCTTTAGGTAAGTTTACCTAAGCTTTCAATTTACTTTTCCTTTAAAATAGACTTTTATAATAACTAACTCTGCAATTATTCGAATTTTACCATAACAAAAAATTAATATTAAGGGCTTTAGTTATATATAAATATATATATGTACATATACATATATATATATTTTTTTTTAAATCAAAGACACTTTCTACTGCTAGTACATTGCAGCACATTTCGGTACAGTGTGTGCACTGCGAGGGTAAAAGGATAACCAGCTCAGAGCAGACTCAGCTGGCTGAGCTTGTTCCCATCAAATGGCACACACACACACACTCGCACACTCATACAATTACGCGAATGACAGGAAAAGTGCGCACAATGCGCATGAAAGCATGAAAGGCAACATGGAAGAGCGACAAGCGAAATGCGAAATGCGAAAAGGGAAAGTGCCACGGCACAGGAAGCTCAAATGTGAAATGTGTATGCAATGAGCGCGGCGAAGAGAAATGGAAAAATTATAAAATACGCACACACACACATCCAGAGCAGCCAGATGAATGCCAATTAAGCCTACACTTGAACCCCAGCTTCGTCGAAGGACGAAGGACACCAAATGAAAGGCCTCTTCCACAGCTCCCAGCTCCTCCTGCTCCTGCTCCTCCTGCTCCTACTCCTCACTGGCAATCAACAAAAGACGCTCGTCGAAATAATAAATGCGTTAAAAAAGGCAAGCACACACGCCACACACAGCAGGACACACATACCGCACGCATGCAAACACTTGTGCACTTGAGAAAATAGAGTACAGTCGCGGCAAATGGTCAACCGATAAATATCGATAAATAGGGAGTGTAGAAAAGTTGAAATAAATATCGGTATTGCAATCAAACCGTGTTCCTTAATTAATTTAAATTTAATTAACGATACTTTAATTGTGATTTAAAGCAGTTAATATCGCCGTTTTATTCAGAGATAATAAAAAAGAATACAATAAGAAATACATTTTACTGATATGTATAATGTATTTAAAAATCCAAAGAAATGTCGATAATTATTGATAATCAATCGATAATGAATTTTATGTAAAGCCTTTGCAAAGTCAATATATATTGAAATGTTTTACCATATGTAGTTAACTACCTTTTCCTTTATTTCGATAATTTCAATAAAATGCTTCAAATAAATTGATCGAAACTTCTTAAGAAGTACTACATTTGAACAGATTTCAATACTGTTTGTTTGTTTTTTTTTTTTTTGTGTACCAGCATCCTGACATCCTTACATGTGTAGGTTTTGTGTAAAATAAAAAGAACACAGTGCAGGGGCGTGACGAAGTGCCGCTAAAGGGGGCTCTTGGGGCTGCTGGGCCCTGCCACGAAGAGGGGCTGAGAGAGGTGGCGGCGGACCCGAAGTCAAGTCAAGTCGAGGCGAGGCGCAAACACAAAAAAGAAGGGAAATTGTAATAAAAATAATTGACAACTATTTGACATGCCTCATGTCCGCACACACGCAAAGGCCATGCAAACACCCCTCGAAAGGGGTGGAGTGTGCCAGAACGAGTGTGCGTGTGTGCTCTGGGTCCCTGGTGTGCATTTACGGAGCCTTCTTCCAGTCATTTGGCATCCTTGTAGCCTAGAAAGGAGCGTATAAAGATGATATTTCATCGCCGGCTAATTGATGGATGCTTCACAAATTATGTTTCCCACATTCCGAAAGCTTTTCCTGGTCAATTTTTCAAAGCAAAGGAAACTTGTACATCGTTCTTGGGACGAAACAGGCAGAAATGTCTTGTTAACTTTGGAGTATTCTTTAGATTTTAAGCGAAATCCCTAAAAAGAATATTAATAACTTATATTTAGGTAAATAATAAGAAACTTGAAGGTTTCTTTTTAGCTAAAACGTACAAGTTACTTAAAAGTTTATTATTTCAATCGAAAAAATGGGTATAATTTATTTCTGTACAACTTGAAAGGTTTTATTTAAGGTTTCAAGTTAGAATTTTAATCATAAATTCATATAGAAATTAAAGACAGTTTTCTAGAATTATTATTAATCCAAGTCTAAGGCAGGCTTTAAAAAAATTATATTTATTTTAAGGCGCTGCTTGAGTGTCATTTAAAATATTTCTTAAATTAATTTTAATACTTTCCCATTTCTCCTATTCAAATTGCATTTTTTCCAGTGACAAAGAAAGCATCTCAAGAATGGATTCTTCTTATTATAGCCACTGACCCGAGTCCTTGTTCGAGTCCCAAATGTATGCCAACATGCCTTGATTGATTGCAGCTGGCTCGGCCAGTGTACAATCAATTTCTCGGCAGCAGCAGCATAATTAAATCAAAATCGTATAAAAATTGTATAAAAATTGTACACAAGGAGGAAGGATTCAGTTTTGCATAAATCAGAAAATTATGTTTGATTGATGCGAGCGCGCCTTCATTTCATTCCCCATTTTTTTTTTTAGCAAGATGAAACAAAAAAGGTCAGAGAGCTGGCGTCCAATCAAAATGGAAATTAATGGCGAGAAGTGTCTGTTACACGGCTCGATCCCCCTTGTACTCCCCTCTGCCCCGGCCAGGACATTCGAATGGAACACGTTCCGGCTAATAGGCACGTACCACGCTACTACCACTTCCCTGGCCAAGATGCGGCGATAAAGCCGACTGGCAAATGAGTTAGTTGCGAGGTTCCGAGAGGACATCATCACCCTCTCCCAGCCCCCCAGCTCTGAGATGCTCCGTGTTCGTGTTTTACGGTTATGGTTCCGGGTATTTGGCTTCACGGCTAATCGAAAGCCAAGGTAAACACAAGGACCCCAGGTAGCCAAAATAAAAGAAAAGAAAAGTAAAGAGAAGGAAAAGGAAAGCCCAGTTAAATTAGAGAGAAGTGGAGCTGCTTAAGTGGGTGGGAAATGCTTGTTAAGGACTTGGGGATAACACAAGTTATTTTGTTGGAAATAAGAATATATGGAACTTTGGAGGAGTATTAAATAATGGATAAAATATTTAGAAAATAGTTTCTATAGACTTAATTATTTGCAAAGAATGGAATAAATATTTAGAGAATACCAATAAAATAGTAATAATAAAACAATACTCAATAATACTACTTATTATAATTATTAATTTTCTAATTAAAGTAACAAGACAAAAAATAATATATTTCAAGAAAGCCACTGTTTATCCTCAGCTTTCTTGGTTTCTTTATTTTAATAATTGCAATCCCCATTTATTTTACCCATATCCCTTCCATAATTTCCCCTCCTTTTTTCTCCAATACAAAAGATGCTAAAAAAAAACACACAGAAAAAACTATGCACATGCCAGAAACTCTTTTCGAGCGATCAAATCTCGTTTTTCTCACACATTCCCTCCCCGGGGGGCTCCTTTACATTCTCTCGGCAGCGTAATAACATTTATAAATAATCTCTATAAAACCTTTTTCAACTTGGCATCCATTACGGACACATTTGTCCGTGCTCTGGACTCCGGACTCCGGACTCACTCGCTCACACGAGGACACAGATCCTGGCAGACCATAAAATCAAATCAACTGAAAAGTAACAAAAAACTTGGCCAACTAAATGCAATTTATGAAAAAGCACACACTATCGGTGTCGGCTACAGGGCTACAATGCAGTCCTTGCCTTCACTTGGCTGTATATATATAAATATATATACTTGTACGGACCATGTGTGTGCCTGTGGCTGTCTCTGAGTGCATTTCGTGCGTTGGCAGCTCATCGCTGGTCTCAGTAATTTCATTAGGGCAGTAGGACAGCACACACACGCGGAGAAAAGCTAGTGTTGTGGGAATTTTCAGTTCAATATACGCTAGAAAGTTGCAAACTTTTTAAGCGCTGCATCAAGCGCCGAAATGTAGGCAATGAATACGGCAAGCCGCAGTATGCAAGCCATTGCATACTTTTGCGGGCTGCCAGCAGTGCAGGATAATGCGAGAAGGTTAAATCGCTCTGGTAACCCTTAAAACTTGCCCTATATTGTTGAAACTTTGTATTTACCATAAAAATAAACAGAGAAGCCCTTCCAAGCTGAGGGTGAGCCAGAATAACCTCTATGAAGGAAGCTAGAGGGACTCGAAGTTGAGATAACTGTATAGTTTTAATAATTATAACTATAGTTATAAATTAGTTTGGAAATGTGCTGAAAATTAATACCAAACAATTTACTTTTTTAATGCATCTTATTTTTGTTATTTTCAATTTAATTCTCGGTATTTGAATAAATAGTTTGTCCTTGTTTATATAAATCAATGCCATTTTCTAAGAAAGGACTAATAGCTGCTTTCATGGTTAATGAGGCGCAGTACGGCTTAAACATGGCATTCAGTAATTTAAGCCGATCATTTCTGCTTATTATATTGTAATTCCATGTGATGGCCGAAACGAGATATAAAGGTTGGTTCAGGGACAGCCACACACCAAAGGAGTTGCGTTACCAATTAAGCAACTTCTTGGAATTCATTTTAATTAATCTGAATGCAAAGCCTACATTTCTGGCAAATAATTTTCTATTAAAAAATAAACTATATAAATTCGGTTGCAAATTATTCTATTATTCTTTAATAATTTTTCTCTGTGCTAGCACACACACTGGCAACGCTCAAAGGACGTGTTAAGGAGCTGAGCTAAACTGAAAATTCAGTTCACTTTCACTTGGTGCCAACACCCTCCCTCCTGCCCCGCACTTAGTGTCATTCAATCAATAATAAAAAACGAGGAATAGAGGAAAGGCGCGCACAAAAAGGAAAAAACGAGGCAAATCTCCGCCCGGCTTTGGCATAGTTTTCTTCCCTCTGCGAATGTGCACGATGGAATCAAAATCAAAAAGGCTTTAACAACACTTTTCGTCTTATGCGCGTACCATATTATGTAATTGTAGGGCTAACACACACACACACACACACACGGACACAGGGCCAGCCTGTATGTGGTGTGTGCCAGAGGGATGCGGCTGGAGGGAGGGGTACGGGGTAGAGGGAGAAGCACTTCATTTCTTGGCATTTCCTTTTGGCATTCGCAGAGAGAAGACGCACCACACACATGGTCTTGTATTTTTGTGCCCGCTTCTAGGTTTTTATTATTATTGCTGTCACACACACAGACACAATTACTAACACACATGCATGTGGGAGAGAGAAAAACACAGAGGCCAGTACAGTGAACCATCAATTTTGTATTTGCTATGCAAATGTTATTAAGTCAAAGGAAAATAATAAATAATTAAGCCTGACCTCTGTAGGTTATATATACTTTACTTTTTATAATTAAAAGAAAAAATCATAGAACATATTATTCACCTATTTTTCAACACTAAAAAACAAGCGAACAAGCTAATTTCGGATGGAGTTTAGAATAGGAATATGGAAACGAATCATAAATCGATCATAACTGAGCTAAATAATCGTTAATTTCAATTCGGAAAACATTTCTGAGCTAGTTTTTTTAAGCTTAACAAATTTGCAAAATGTAATTTTTTTAATTTTGACATTTAAAAAAAATTGTTTAAAGAGTTAGAAAATTACAAAAAAAAATGTTTGGCAGGACATGCCTACCTTGACTCGTTTGATGATGCTGATCAAGAATATATATGATATGTAGAGTCGGAAATAAGTTCTTCTTTGCTTTTTAGACTTAAAACAGAAATTATAACACCCTGAAAAGAATAATTATATAATAAATTTACAGCAGCAAATTAAATTATAATATTTACACCATAGGCAGGCCGACCTGTATGCATATACAAACATGTCGTAGTCTGCTTTTGCCATTGTCCTTTCCTCATAGTCGGCATCTTTGGCATTTTTCCTTGGCGCGCTCTTTGTCCTCTCCCTGCCTCGCTCTGGCTCACTCTCTCTCCCTGTGGGAGAGAGCTTTCTCCCTCGCTCGCTGGCACTTGCTTCCTCTTATTTTTCTACTTCTTCTCAAGCATCTCGCTGGCGATGTGTAAGTGTGCGTGTAAGTGTGTGTGTGTGTGTTACTTTTGCCGCTTCTGCTTTAGTGTTTATTTTGCGAACATTTCGAATGTGACTGCTGGCCGAGTGTCATTTTATTCTCCACTCTCTCTGTCTCTCTCTGTGTCACTCTCTCTTCCTATCCCCTTTCCGCAACCTTTCTCCTTTCTCTTTCTCTCCCTTTCTTCAGCTTAATCTTCCACTTTCAGCCTGTCTCGGTGTGTATTTGTGTGAGTGCTTGTGTCATTGCCATTAATTAAACACGTTTATGGCCGAAACAGGCCAAAGAAACAACGAAAAAAACAAAAACAACAAACAAGAAGCAGCGGCAAAGAAACAAACAAAAATAGAAATAGAAATGGAAATAAAAATAAAAGGGAAGGAAATAAAAGTGCCGCAGGCCCGAGAGCAGCAGCAGCAGCCACTTTGCACATTAAATTATCGATTATGACATTCATTCACAGCTCAGAACGAAAATAGCATCACCAGCAGAAAACACAAAAAAGGAAAAAAAAATCAGCAGCCAATCTGGCTAAAAAGCTTCCCAGCCCTTCCCCCCCCCCCTGCATACATTTTGGGGCCATCAAAGTCGACAAAACGACCAGCGGCGAGCAAACAAATAAGGCAAACATTTTTCAGGCGGCGGGCATACACGGCGTATGGGCAACGTCACTGTCACCGCCGACGCTGCAACATGGGGCTTCCCCCCCCACCATCCCCTCTTCGCGGGTGTCTGTGTGCACAGCAATGGTTAACATATTTGGCAACCATCAAGGTTGTATTTTTGTACTTTGTTGTCTCACTAAAAATAAGAAATAAATTGGAAATAAATACCAACATTGAGTTTAAAAAGTTGCTATTAGGTCATTACATTGTGAAGGTAGACAAAGTTGTATTTACATGAAACCCACTAACATATTTTGTTGTAAACTATTTTATTTATTTATTTTATTAACTTAGGCACTGGTATTTACTGGAATACAAATTTAAAAGTGTATTCCTTACCCAGAAATAAAAATTACACTTGAGTATTTTTAATACAACTAATAAATTAATTTAATTCGATTAATAAACATTCGATAACTGGAGATTTTATAGCCCTAATTAAAAAAGGTAAATAATAGGTTTACAATATAGCAATAAATAAGTAATATATATAAATAAATAACTATTAAAGGTATATAATAGGTATACAATAAATTATTAATATATATAAATAAACAATTCATATAATAAATAAATTTTAAATCAATTTTAAAAAGGCGAGGAAATCGAAATTGATTAATTTAATTATAAAATTAAAATAATAAGAAATAAGAAAGCTAATTATCGGAGATCTGCAGAATTTTTAAAAAGGCGTTCAAATGTATGCTATAAAATTGTACACTGTAAAAAAGAAAATGTGAAAACCTAATTTGGTACCCAAAAAACAATATTGAACATTTTAAGTCACCTTTTTTGAGGGCCTTAAAATTTTATTGACCTTCTGATATGCCGGAAATTAATAAAGCTAGAATTTTATACACATATATTATATTTTTATACTATGCAGTAAGTTATATTTTCACAAGCAATTAATTTTCGCAACATTTCCAGCTTCCCCCCAAAAGCGCACAGAAAATCACAATTTCCTTGCTTTTGAATTATCCATCCAAATACTTTATTTATTTATTAAGCTTTCCGCCACTGTGCCCGGATCCCGGATCCCATCCATTTATGTTTCGTTTTTGTTACGGAATTAATATTCGACAAGCGACGACAAATGGCATAAATGTTCAGGGACAAACAAAGCGAAAACCCTTTTTGGCCAATGCAGGAATTTACATTTCCAGCCATGTGGCAATTAAATTAAACTCGGCTTCGTATTTCGTGTTAATTAAAATGCAACAAACCAGCGCTGCAGTGAAATTTGTTTAATTGGTAACACGACTCGACACGGCTCCCTCGGCGGCCAATATGTAGTGTGGCCTTGAAAAATCTTTGAATTTCATTTAGCCTCCGACCCGCCCACGAACCACTCATTGCGGGGATTTACAAAATAATAAGCAGCGAATGTTTGAAATTAAAAGTCTGAATGCCACCGGACACCTGCATCATTAACTCCGCCTTGATTTACACACAGTTCGTGGTTGATTGAAACCCAGGATGCTTCGCAAATCACTTCAATATATTTAAATATTACTTTAAGCACGGACGGACAGAGAATGGGTATTAAGCTAAGGTTGGTTGAGTATTTTCTATTTTTCAAGTCTATAAAACATTTTTCTTGACAACTTTAAAACTGTCTTAGATGAGGTTTTGTCAGTAAAATTAGTTTATAAAAGAAACCATCAAAATAACCAAATACTACATATTAATTCACCAAATAATAATACGTAATAAAATAAAGAATTCATTTAAAAATAAGCCCAAATATTCCCAAGTTGTATATGTAACTTACAAATTCCCAACATCCTTCAGGGACATAACATAAAACATTTCAAGTGACCATTTCCAGGACTTTATAGAGGCCAATTATACTCGGCAACTGAAGAGAACAAACCAGCCCTTAAATATATTTACAGCGGTAAACAAAAATTAGTTTTTATGAACTATATAAAATATATTTTTATGGCCACCACTTGACCCCCCGGCAGCAGGGCTCGCATTAATATTATAAATATAAACCCCTTTCTTGGCCAGACTAAAGTCCTAAAAATACGCACAGAATTTGAAAGGCCAGCAGCAGCGGCAGCAGGGCAGCAGGGCAGCCGGGCAGGAGCAGCAGGACATTCCGACACAACACCCATAATCACTCAATTTTCGAGCCATCCCATCTCATCAGAGATTCCCCCCTCCCCGAAGGGGAACAACTGCTCGTCGACATTGAAAATTGCCATACAAAAATATTGTACAAAAAAAAGAAAGAGAAGAGAAAAATATCATTAGGGCTCGAACGAACGATGGAGGGCGAAAAAAAAAGGGAAAACTTTATTAATAATGAAGCTAATAGAGTTTTGAGGACCCTCCCAGGACCCCTCTTACCCTCTGAAAAATAAGTAAAGCACAAAAAAAAAATTTATATAGGGAGAAATAACGAAAATTTGGTCAGTGGCTCAAGGAGCTGTAAAAATAACAAGGCGCAGACAAGAGGCGGCAATGGCAAAAGGCCTAAACCGGGGGTGGCAACACAGACAGACACACTCCCTCACACACACACACACACTCGCACGCACAAACACACACACACCAAAAACGATTGAGTAATTTTCTTTTTCTTCTGGCTTTCCTTCTTCCCAGCCACACAACTTCATTAGGGTCGAACCGAGATGAATATGGAGGTTTGGTCGGTTTAGTCGCCGTCTCGGGGTGAGCGCGATGGTCTGCCGTGGTTATATAAATATAAAAATGCTGGAAAAGCCTTTTTGGGGGGAGGGGGGTGGAGGGTCATGGAAATGCTGAGGGAAACTCAGGGAACAATTAAAGGCTGCTGCCAGGGACCTTAGTTTTGCGTAATCTGTCAACTAATTGGCAGGACGACGACGACAACGGGCACACATGTGACGGCCAATAAAGCTCTCCCTAGCCTTGACTTTGGGCCGCAAATTGGATTAACCTAAAGCCAAAGTCTTCAAGGAAGTGTCCAAAAAAAAATGCATACGATACGTATTTGGTAAATTTAATTTAGGTTTCAAAAATATGTGGGTTAATTATATTTCAATTGTATTTACTGCTATAATTTGGTTACATTTCACTCACCTTTGCAGCAGCTTTCAAGCATTGTTGTTTTTATGGCGCTGTGGTTGTTGTTATTACTCTGCTTCTGGTTGTTGTTGTTGTTGTTGTTGTTGGTGATTTTGTTGTTGTTGGTGATTTTGTTGCTGTTGTTGCTGTTATTATTATTAGTTGTTGGTTTAGTTGTTGTTGTTGTTCTATTCGCACTCGTGTTCAAACCGCACATGAAACAAAAAATCGCACAAAAACAAAAAGCAATCCGATGGCTAACATTTTGTAACTCTCTCTTCTGTAATTTATTTGAATTTGAATTTATTTTTGTCGGCTGAGGCACGGTTTAAATATATACTAAATATATTTTTATATTTCATTTACATTTGTAATATATATTTAATACTTCGTTTCAGCTTGGCTGGATGGGTTCCGGTTGGGTTTTTTGTTTCGCGTAAATCTCTCTTGGCACTCTCGAGCACTTTGCCTTAATATATTTTCGTAATCTATTTTTTGTTGGATTTTTTTGTTTGAAATCAAATCAATTGGTGGCGGAATCTCATCTCCCTTTAGCTCAGCTTCGGCTTGGGGTCTTGGTTTCGGTTTCGGCTTGGCTTGGCTTGGTTTGGTTTGGTTTGGTTTTGGTTTTGGTTTCGGATTTGGTTATGGTTCTGGTTCTGGTTCGAGAGGCTCGGACTGAAGACCACTCAGAGGGCGATGATGATGGGAGGCGGGCGCACGCTGGCTCCGCACCACATGACCGCACTACACGATTGACAGTTTGGCACTGAGCAGGACCAGGACCAGAGCCAGGACTCAGCGCCGCCAGGAGCCAGAAGCTTATCAGCCGAGCCGAAGGGGATCCCGACAGCCCGAGTGCCCGAGCGAGCTTCGGAAGCGCGAGCTCTCGCCTCTCCAGCGCTTTGTGTCCGTGGGTGTGTGTGTGGGCCAAGGGCGTAGGCAGACTTACATTAACTGCCACAAGGGGGTTAAGTATTCGATTTACTATATAAAGGAAGTATATCCTTTAACTTCTCTCTTAACTCGATAAACAGCAACACGTTCGATGGGTAAATGCATACTATCTAGAGTTACCTTAAGCCTAGAGAGCGACTTGGAAAGTTCTAGCAGACTGGAAGTGCAGAGTGAGAGCGTGCAAGAGTGCGTGCAGCGGGACATTTCTCTGCCGCTCAGCTGGATCACACTGCCTCTTAAAAATAAACGTTATTAAAGTTTAAATATTTATCCATAATTTTTTGGGACAGATTGATTTGGGCATTAATATAACCAAGGCTTAAGTCATAACCAAGCCAAGGAATCAATAATGTTGATTCGAAAAGCGGTTTGCTGCTTAGTTTTCCTAGGTTAATAAATCATTGAATTTGATATTAAAAATTTTTTTTTTTTTTTTTTTTTTTGGCCAAAACCAAAAATATTGTAAAAAATGTTGAAAAAGTAAAAAAAAAATTTGTTTAACCGGAAATTGCTGAATGGACTCGGCTGTTGATGCTGTTCAAGAATTTATATGATTTATAGGGTCGGAAATGACTCCTTCGCTGAGTTCTGTTCTTCTGACTGATTTTATAATACCCCAAAAGGAGTATTAAAATTTAAACATTTATCCTTAATTTTATAAAACAATTGTTGGGAAAATTAAAGCTTAAAAATATTATAGCTATCATAAAAATGCATTAATTTCAATTCGGAAAGCTGTTCAGTGCTAGTTTTTATTAGGTTCACAAATCTGCATATAAAATTTAAGATTTTAAAAATCAAAAATTTTTTTTTTAATTTTGACAATTTTTATGATGTTACCCCTTATAAAAATTTTTTCGAAAAATTAAAAAAAAATTTTTTGTTCGGTCACAGCTACATTGACTCTCCTGTTGATGGTGATCAATAATATATATGATTTACAGGGTCGGAAATGACTCCTTCACTACGTTGCACACTTCTGACTTAAATTATAATACCCTGCAAGGATATACACAATGTGAGAAATAATTTAATTTTAAGAGCTCATGAGAAATAATTTGTCTCATCCATGTTTCCGACTTAACTTATATGTGTAAGCTGCAAGGATATAGAAGGGATTCGAGGAGAAAGTATTATAAAATACGTTTTAGAGAATTTTAAAACTTCTGACTAGATTAATACTATATTAACATACAGTAACCTAAAGACGAGGGGGTTCTTAGCCCCCCAAATCCCATGCCGTGCGCGTCCCACTGCCTCCATGTGTGTGTGAGAGCTGGCTTGCGGGCGCAGCGTGTCGTTGCAAGGATGTGCGCGACTGTTACAAAAAAATTTGTAGCCAAGCCCAAAGCGAGCACTGTCGCCCCGCCTCATCAGCACTCACCTCTCCTCGTCGCGCATCCTTGCTCCTTGCCACCCCGTGCCCCCTGCCCACCACATTGTTCATTGAAGAAAGCCCCAGCAGTCTCAGCATCAGGACTCCGGGCAAAACGAAACGAGACGAGACGAAGCAAAAGGACACCGAACGAGGCGAACCTGAACCAAAAGCCGAGAGTCGAACCGAAGCGAAACCCAGTTCTCCTCAGGCCCAAAGGCCCGCTGGGAAATACGGCAAATACCAGAAATCCTGAAATATTTTCTAAAACTATAAATTCTTACTGAAGAAATTAAATCAAATTAGGTTTTTAAATCCAATTTTACTATCTTTTCCTCATAAGTAGTCTGGGAAAATTGGGTAAAATAGTCAACTATTAAAGGTTCCTCACAAATAACAAATATATGAAATATTTCCAATATATTATAAGAAATAGTAAAATTTATAACCGGAAATGGATTCAGTTAATTTACCATTAAAAATTAACCCATGAAAAGTACTTAATTTCACTTCTAAGACCCTTTATTTTTTAATCATAGCCAAAGTTTATTATAAATCCATATCCCGATAAGCATTGGCAGCTCGAAATAGTTTCCCAAAAATACCAGCAAAAATGTCAGATCCTGTGGGAATTGCAAACTTTTTCGCAAACCCACCTGAGATTCTTGCTGAATCCTGGCACCTGCATACATTACAGCTTCCCTCTCCCGGCTCCCAGGTCCATTTGCCAGATGAAACTTGTCCGGATTTCCAATTAAGACAATAAGAAAATCATATCCGAGGAGCGCAAAGAAAGAAAAACTCAAGTGGTCGCTGGTGGAATTGAATTGAATAAAGATAAAAAAAATATTTGTCTGCCGCGGGCGATGCGCATTTCCCAGCGGGGACAAAGCCAACAGAAGACCCCCACAGCACCAGCAGCAGCAGCAGCAGAAGCGGCAACAACAACCACAGGCAAAGCAGCAGCCGCCGCAACACAGATGGAAAACGAAATGGTGCACTGGCAGAAAAAAAGGCCGTTTTTCCATGAAATATTAGCTTAGAAAAATTTTTAAAATAATTATTATTATTATTTTCTTAAGAGAAACTGGCTTGTTTGGAAAGCTTTTCCCAAGAAAAGTCTTCTTTTTATTTCTTAACAATATCCAATGCTGACCAGCTTCAATATTTAGGAAGGCTTGCAGGTAGACCTAGTTGGGAATTATAGTGAAAAAGTACAAATAAAGTTTTACCCTTCATAAATATTTACAATATATGAAAGCTTTAATATTCAAAGATATTTTAATTTAAAATATTCTTAGGTGCTTGCAGCTAGAGCCAGTTGGGAATCATAGAGAAATAACTGAAGAAAACTTCGAATTCCCAAGTCATTTGTACCCTCAATAAGGTATGCATTAAAATAATTAATTATAATTAAACTTATTAAAATAAAATACTTATAAAATAGAGACTTATACAAAAAATATATTTTATTTAAACATATTTGTTTAAACAAAATGTAAATTAATTTAAGTGTATACAATGCATAATTAGGAGAACTTTGTGAATAAAATATTTGCAAGCTTCCGTTTTTTGATTTAATTAAATTAAATTAAATTAAATTATTAGGTATATAAATTAAACACTTATTTAAATATTGATTACATTTTAAATATTTTCGAACATTTTTTCTCTCTCTGTGTGAGTGGGAAACGAAGGCGCAGCGCCAAGTGCCATGTGCGGCGCTTTGTGTCCGCGCCTCGGTGTATGTGTTCGTCCTTGCGGTATACGTGTGTGTGTGTTTTGTGTGGGGAGGATGAGAGGCGGCAGCAGCCGCAGCTGAAGGGAGCTGGGAGCCAGGAGCAGGATCAGGCGGGGAACGCCACCGAAGACAACGACAACGACGACGACGACGTCGTGGCACGAAGAGCAGAAACAGAAACGGCACAAACAGCAAACGTGATGAGCGCATGTGTTTTATCTTCAATCTCAGCTGAAATCATCTGGCCGCCGCCACCGCCAACCCCACCGAGAAATCGCAACCCATACATTCGCCCCCCCCCCCATGTCCCCATGCCCCCTGCAAGGGGCATCCCCCGACCCCGACCCTGGGGGTGGTGGTGGCATTATGAAGGGCAATAGGTTGTGTGCGACTTTTGTGGACTCTCCTTGGCTCCTCAACTCGGCCATCGGTGTCGGGATAAGGTTCGGGTTGTCGGGTTGTCGGGTCGACAAACGCCTTCGGCTGTGACTTAGCTCTGACCAAGTCACTAAGCCAGTCCCAGTCAGGACCCCACTATCCCTATCGCCTCTCCCCTCTTCGCCGCCTCTCACCGTTTTCGGCGCTTTGTAACATCTAGAAATTTGTACATCCGCCAGTGGGAAGAAGATTTTAATTAAAAGCAGCAGGAAATGTGACCCAAATAATACTTCCGTATAGTGTGAAAAATTGGCCCCGTCGCCGTCCTCCTATTTGCCATTTTCTTCCGCCAGCGAGCAGGACATCATCATCATCATCATCATCGCAGGACACACTCACACCGGGCGGGCAAGGGGCATTGGCTGCCTAATTTGTCGCAGGACAACCGGCCGCCTGCAGGGCGAGCGTTTAGCTGCCGGCAGGACAGCGGAATATACCATATATATATATATATATATCTATCTATGTGTATTTGTATAATTTAAGTGATTCCTAAGCTGGCGACTGACAAGCGGCGACTGAGGAGAGCGGCGAACGAGCAGGCGGAAAGCGTTTATCCATTGAGTGGAAAATGACACGGGCAAAGCTTCCGATACTTGACTCCCGCATGTGTGTCCCGGGACAAAGTTGATTTCATATATTCGAAATATAATATATAAAATATATATTTTCACATTGAATAATAATCTAATTATTATTATTATTTAGGCTTGGAAATTGATTTGTATATTTTTGGTAAAATTAAAAAAGAAAATAAGCAAAATATATTCTAATATCGCCAATAAATTAATAATTATTTATATTTATTATACATAAACTATATTTAAAAGAATTACCTAAAATAAAATTGTAATATTTATGCATTTAAAGTGTGTATATATTTATTTACCAAGGATACTACTGGAACATCAAGTTTTTAGTCAGCATATTCCAAGGATACATATATCTATTCAAATTAGTAGTATATTTTTATACTAAGGATAGAGTCTTAGCTGAACTTAGTAATTTGTAATATTTATGCAATATGTAAAAATAATAATAGTTCTAGGAAGAAATGTAAGAAATGGAGAACAATTAATAGCAGTTAAAATTGAAATGCTTCTTACCTTAAGCTAGCTTACTTTGAGCTTAGACCACAGAGTTTTTAGAATTTATTTTAAAATTTAGTATAGAATATTAAAATTTATAGTAGTTAACAGCTTAGCTAGGTACATTAATTTATTTTCTAAACCTATGGTAAACAAAATTCTAAAAATTCCTAGACAACATTTTATCTGATCTCCTGGAACCTACGGAACTACGGAAACCCAAACCCTTTCGACTCAAGCTCCTTCTCGCTCTTCCAGGTGAACCGAGGATCGGCGGCCCTGAGATGCACTTTCAATTGCAAAAAACTTTGGCAGCGGGAAAGCGAGTCGAGTTACGTGCCGCTCACTTGGTTATTCTTGGCGCGACACAAAATCAATATGGTTACCTTGTCACAGCGTGTCCTTTGACTTCGCTCCGTGCGCTCTTGGCACGCAAGCGGCGTGAAAATGCAATCAATAGCAAATCGTTGTCAGCAATTAGCGTCCAAGCCCATCGATGATGAAACCAGATCCCACCTCCTGGCCCACCACCTGGCCAGGTGCTTGGGTTAACCATTCATTCGACGGCAACACGTGAGCAATGCAGCCCTGCTGCTCTCGACTGAAGTGTGTGCCAAAAAGGATTTGCCACTAACGATGGACTGCAGGATCTGCAGGACGACTCTCGAGCGTATTTGCTCATCGTTCTCGCTTTTTACTGCAGCCCCGCCGGTGTACCGCCCCCTTGCGGACTGCCTGCGATTGCCAGCAAAATGGCAAACAAATCGTTGCAAATATTCGCCCAACGTGGCGTATGCGCAATTTTTGCCCAATCCAAGCGAGTGTCTCCCTTTGTCTACGTATGAATCTGTGTCCATACAAGATATATATAGTATATATGGAACACGTATCTGTCTGGCACAAATATTTGATGTCAGCCAAGGAGTGTGTGGGGGGTGTTGGTGTTGGGTGTGTGGACAGAGCCATTTGCTGTTGTTGATTTAATTCAACATTTGCCGAATGAAATTTTCATCTTGCGATGACAAAACGGAACGAACGTCTCGGCGACAGCCGCCCATCACACTTATGGGAATATCAATCAAGCGTGAATCCCAGAGATCTGGATTTATAGGGGTTTGGGCTCGGTCTCCTGCCGATTCTGGGATATCTTGAAATATTGGCTCAATTAAAGGATTATGTTTAGATTTTGTGGTTCAGTTTTAAGGTGAGTTATGTATATACATATATGTAGGTGAATAATTTGTAGTATAAAATAATAGTTTAGAGTTATTGCAGTAAATTAAATATATTTAAACGGTGGCGGAATATAACCTGAATCTAGGATGTGCAAATATAAAGAAACTTAATTTTTGGGGAAACTAAAAATAAACATTATTTGCATTATTTACAATTAATACAAATTGAAGGATTAATTGAAATGTAATGCTTCTTCTCTTTTAGTTTAGTTTAGGTTTCTTTTTTTAATAAATACAACAAAATAAATAAACCTCGAATTATGTATAATGGAATAACTTAATTATAGATTAAGTTAAAGTTTATATTTACTATTTATAGTTAATTTAAAATGAATAATTATTTAATATCTTGCATTCGGCAGAATAAAAACCAATTTATAACAGTTCTTAATTAAAATTATTTTACAAACTTTAAACTGAGAGAAAGAGAAATCAAAAAATTAAATATCCTATAAAACTATGCATAATTTTATATGAATTAAATATAGTTTGTTTCTCAGTGAAGTTTATATTTTAAAACAGTATAAATATATATGTATTTTAACCAAAAACTAAATAATTAAACATTCTTTTGCATTATTTAGTTTTTTTCCCGAAAAGTATATATAATATATCAAGGACTCTTACCTTGAGGAAAATTAAGTCCAAAGGCATATATTTTCTAATTTCTGTAATTTCTGGTCAAGTTGAACCATCTCACCTTACTACACTACATAATTTACACTATTTCACGTTGCTTGTTGATACAGTCAACTTCCCAGTGAGTTTGAAAATGTGAAACCAAAATCAATTCAAGAGCAACAAAGTGCTTGCAGAGAGCAACAATTAAGCAGCACTATAAATTTGTGAAAACAAAGTAGAGCTTAATTGCAGCGTTTAATATGAATTGAGAGCATTGGGAACCCTTTCACCATTTAATACCAACAGCATCTGGATACCGCTTCCTTGAATCCTTGCTCCTTGAATCCCCTTCAAACTCAACTGAAATGTCAATCAAAGGCAATGTCTTTTGAATTAGATTGAACTGAACCTCAACCCATGTTCAGAGTTCAGGAAATTAAGCTAGTTTATGCAATAGCAAATTCATAATTAAAATGAACTCTTAGGCCATAGCTCCCCCCACCCAATAAACCCGAACATTAAAAACATCAGAGATTGTGTGTTACATCTATAAGTATTTGTATATTTATTTTAAAATTTATCATCAATTTTCTTTCTTTGCTTTTGAATTCCAAATACACATCGATAGTTCGTTCCTCTCTCATCGCATAAATGTAATGTAAGTTTTAAGTAGGTCATAATATATATATTTATAAACATAACTTGAATTTAGCAAGCGAAGAAAACAGAATCGGAACGGATTTACCTAAAAAATAAATGTGTCAATATATATATATATATATATATATATATTTAATATATATGCTGTCTTCTCATATACATAGATAATATATAACAATTACGATTACAAAAATACACGACGACACAATGAACAGAGGGCGGAGGGCGGAGGGCGGGGCGGGGTGTAAAGCTTGAATGAAAAATGAATTTCCGAATTTGTTGCTTTTCAAGAGATAGTTTTTTTTTTTTTTGTATTTATAATGCAAGCTTTAAATATATATATTATTTTGTATATCTTTATATATATATATATACATATATATAAGATCGTTTATATATATATATGTACTATATGTACGTGTGTATGCATGTGGTGTGTGGTGTGTGGGGGTGTTGGTGTGGGAAAGTGTGGGGAAGTATGCCTATATCGTTTCTCAATGACTTAAATAACTAGAAAACATCATCATTATCCGCAGCAGCAGCTTGCAGCTTGCAGCTAACATCGTCAGCCTGCTCTCCACTTCCGTTTCCGTTTCCATTGCCATTTCTATATCCGCTTTCCGGTGTTCTTTTTTGCAGACAAATTAATACTCGAATGCCGATTTAATGCCTTTGCTTATGCTTTCCTCTCTCTCTCTCTCTCTCGCTATCCCTTTTTCTTTCTCTGTTTTGTTTCACATTTAGCCTAAGATCCAAGTTCATTTTTGCTTTGTTTTATATATAAATATTGTTAATGCATTGCGTGTGTGTGTGTGTGTGTGTGTGTGTGTGTGTGTTATCATTACAGTTAATTATAATTGTAATAAAGACGACGGCATTCTAGGAATTGTTGATGCACAAAAGCAATTAGTTATTAGTTCAATGCGCTCTCATGTGTGTGTGTGTGTATTTTTATTCGCTTTCTCAGGGGATCCTCTTCATCATCTCTCCCTGCATCTGCATCTGCATCTGCATCTCTCCTCTCTTTCGCTTTCTCTCTGTGTCTGTGTTTCATCAGCTCTCTCTCTTTTTGCCTCTCTGCCTCTCCGCTTGAGTTTTCATCGTGATTGATTGATTGATTTCATTTCCCGGAGGCGGCGCGCGTCCCTCTTAGTATCTGCTGCTGTTGTTAAACTGCGAATTAATGGCCGTATTAACGGCCGAGGATGCCGCCTCCTGGACATGCTGATTCCGCAAAAACTCTGTGGTAAACTCCGCCTGGGCCTTGGCCATGCTGGCCCCGGTACTGCGATAGATCGTATGGATTTTGGTGATCATCAGCACATTGGCCACGGCCACCGCCGTAAAGGCAAAGGAGATGTTGAGCAGCAGAATGCCCACAATGATGCCCGATGCCTCGCCATTGAACTGGGCAATGGAGGTGATGAAGCCGCAGTAGCCCATCTTTTCGAAGCCCACTGCCTGGACGATCGAGTAGAGGGTTTGAAAGAAGTAAATGAAAAAGAAGACCATAAAGTTGAAGCTCGAATCGTTGCGGAAGGCCTTGTACGCCGGTCGGAACCTAGAGAGAAAATATAGGGTTTTTCTTGTTAATATTTCTATTTTAATATTTTTAATAATATTATTAAAACTCACCAGCAGACATAGGAGGCGGGCGAGAAGAGCAGCGTGTAGAAAATGGCCAGGAAGAAGGTCTCAAATTGGCCAGCATGGAACAGCAAAATGAGACCGCCGATCACGTTGGCCAACAACGTCATGGTGTAAACTATAAAGCGAGAGGAGAGCAGGAAATTAAAAATTATTTACAAGGAATTCTCAGGCATAAAATAATACAAATATATTCGCTTTCGAACTACAAGAAGTGACCTTTCCCCTCTGCACAAAACTGCTTCACTGTTTGGCTTTTATCATCAAAAAGAAAGCTCCTCCCCTTCGTCTCGTTTCTGCACAAACGACGAACACACCTCCGAAGCCATTAGCTATACATCTACTCTGATTAATCATTCCACCTCACGACCGTGTGTGTGCGACACGCGATGACTAAGCCCAGGCCTGCGCGCGGGTCGCCTTATCAGCGGCGGCAGACACAAACGGATGATATACTCACAGATCCAAATGTAGTACAGGCGCTTGACCAATTTCTGGAACTCGGGCGGAATCTCCACCTCAAAGTCCTGGTAGAAGCACGGCTTCACACAGAAGTTATCCGGCAGCGGCGGCCAGTTGTTCAGCTGCGACACATTGCCCTGCAGCTGCTGCTCGCGACGGTCCAGCTCGGCGGCCTTGCGGTCCAGCTCCTCTTGGCGGCGCTGCATAAAGCATAAACAAACAAATATTGCGTATAAATAATATATATTTAAGTAAGAGGAACGAACAGCAGTTAAAACGTTTTCCTTTGTTCTCGGCTATCACTAATCAAAGATCATAAAACCATTAAAGTTGGAATTGAAGATAAGGTATTGGGTTTGTAATAATCCTTAGATTAATAAATGGTTTATTTTTAGCGTAAATTTGTATTATTTGTTTGTTCAATTTGTTCACCTGCAGAATATTTGTGCAGTTTTGGAAGTATTTAAACAAATAACACGCTTTTATTGCTAAATTAGGAAGGCTTTCATATTTGTAAACCATTTTTCTTTGTTTTTAAAAAGCTCTAGAGTCAATCTTTGGGTTATTTTAATACATTTCTACATTATTTTAGGACTTTGATTCGTTTATATATTGATGACGTGAGTTCTGGCTTTTTGGGAAAAGTTGTAAAACTGATTTTATAAAAAAAAATCAAAATTTTGTTCTCGCAAAAAGCGTTAAAAACAATTAAACTTTAATTATTTTGGAAATAAAAGTGAGAAACTTGGTATAAAAAAACAAATATTTAAATATTCATAGGAAATAAGTGTAAGAAAGGGAAATGAGCAAGTTATTTTTTTATAATATTCTTACTTTTTCCACTAAAGAAAAACATTTAAGTTATCTTTATAGTTATTATAAGGGGAAACACTTCATTTATAATAAATACCAAGCATTAACAAACGTCATTTCAACGTTAAAATCACACATTCTGCAAGTTAGCCATGAGTGTTGTGGGTTACTAACAGGTAACAAATGAAGCCCGGCAAAGACTAAGGGAAACCGCAGTCAGTGTGGTGGTGGTACAGTGAAGACCCGCAGCAGCACGCAGCAGCAGCTAATCTTGACCAGAGATACAATGGGCCTAATGCCAGATTCATCAGATGATGATCTCGTTATCTGGTTATTATCTCGCCGCGCCACGCGATATGTGCGACGTTTTATGATGGGCGTTGCGAGGCTCGGGTTCAAGATGATGCTCGCTGGTGGGCCTTCACTGTACACTCGTCGAGTTTCCCCTCAACTGGCTAACTGGGTTAGTTACCTGCAGCTCCTCCGAGGTGATCTGTATGCTGGTGCTCGGCGCCGAGGCGCCCAGCGAACTGGTCTGCGGGGGCGGTACATTCTGCGACAGCGGCTGCACCACCGCCGCCGTGTTCGTCGAGTTGATTTGCAGCTGCGGCTTCGCTTGCTCCTCGAATGGATTGTAGTCCTCCAGGGAGACGAGGGCGCCGCTCTGCTGACGTCGTGCCTGCTGGATGGCGGGGTCCTAAAAAATAGAGCGGAAGCGGTTTGCAATTTTAAGCAAAAATATTTCCCAATAAGTTCAACATATGTGACGAATGCACCCACACCAACACACACACACACGTACGCCCACCCTAGCAGTCAGGTCGCCTACGTGTATAAGTGTGCGAGTGTGTGTGTGTGTCGGGTTTTCTTCTCTGCGCGTTTCGCTGCTCTCTCACCGCAAACGGATTGTCCAGATTGGGCTCCCCGAAGGGATTCTCGTCGAGACCGGAGCCGGACATGGTGTCTACTCTTGAGTTCGGACTGTGACCAAGGGAAACGCTAACGACTCGCACTCAACTTTTGGCTGCGGCCTGTGTGTATTTTCCCTGCAAACTCAAAGGGTTGATAATAATCAAAATATCAATATATTTTTCTGAAAATGATATATTTATATCGTGATATTTTTGCCCAAATATCGGTTTGCGATATTTTTTTGATATTTTTTGATATTTTCCCATAACACCTCCATTGCAAAGACTGGCGAGCGGACTTAAATTATATTTAGCCCCAAGCTGCATGGGAAGTAATCGATAAAAGGCCCGTCAACAATGCCGCCTTTCCGCTTTACCACATGGCTTTACTCCGGGTGCCAGTGCCTTCCAGAGCGGCTGGCGTCCCTACAAAATGTGTAGTGTGTATTCTGGCATTAATATATGAAATTTATTATTATATTTTTTTTTATCCGTATTATTATTATTATTATTATTATCTGTATAGGAATCCATGAATTTAAATAAAAAAAATGAAATTAATAAGAAACTATATTTTTATTGTGGGAAAGCAAATTTAGTTTGAAAAAAAAAAATCAAAAATACAAATATACGATATTTTTGTGATATTTTAAATATATCATCATTTTGTTTGATAAAAAAATATCATCGATACGATATTTTTTAATACCGACATCCCTAACTCAAAGCTGTGTCATCTAGAGATGGCACCGCCTATCGATGCCCATATCGATGGGGGAAATCGGGCCGGTATTCGTGGCGCGCAGGCACACTTAGCGATGGGGGGCGATATAACGATTTCAGCAATAAATCAACCCTAATTGGAGTTGACCTATAATTCGAATTACATTAGATTTCTTTAAGAAATGTATATTTTACAATTTTGTAATACATTTTTTATAATGCGGTGCAGAAACATTGATAAAAACATCGATACATCGATGTTTTTTGAATTTTCCAAATAAAAGACAATAAAAGCGGCCCATGCGAGCAATTTTTTTGTTTCGAATTTCCCTTCATATCTAGCTTTCGAAATATTGTGTTATGACCAACACTGGTCATAAATAAATATCGATATATTTATAAATATAAATTGTAAATGTCCTTTACTACAGAATATACTATTACTGTGGTACTTTAGTATATTTCTGCTGTGTGGTTCGCTTGGTATATTTCATCACAGCCCACCACGGTCCCACTAGTTGAAAGCTCAGAGCCTAAAAAAAAACACTTGGCAAAATTCAGATAATAAACAAAATCAAAGATAGTTGAATTTGTAATAAGATGGAATACGAAAGTGTGCTGATCGTGAAGCCGGAGGTGTTCATCTACAAAATACCACCGCGCGCCAGCAATCGAGGCTATAGGTGAGTCAACACAACAACCCACTGGGAAAGGCCCCCCGAAAAGACACGAAACGAAAGGAAAAAAAACTGACTGCTTATTTTTCACTTTTCGCCAGAGAGAGATTCTAAATTGAAAGTTTTTCGTATGCAAGTGCAAGAGTGACGCCCCCACATTGCACTCGTGTGTGTGTGTGTGTGTGTATGCATAAATTATGTTTTTAACCAAGGTTAAAACACCCGACTTCTTGTTGTTGTTGTTCCTTTGAAGTTCAATTCCAATTGATTTTTTTTTTCCTTTTTTTTGTGGTGTGTGCAGGGTGCAATAATAAATACATTTGTGGTTTTTCTTGTACATTTTCTCCCTTACACGTATAAAAAAAAAAAGAAACGAAAAAAGCTCAGCTGCGTGTGTGTAATTGTTGGTTTTTAATGTTTTCTTTGTTTTCTTTTTGTTGTTGCTACTGCTACTTATTTCACAGTCAACTGCTCTCAGGTTAACAAATATATGTACGTAAGTGGCGGCGGGGGGTTAACTAATAAAACAGTGCCCGTGCCCGTGCCCTTAAAGCTGATTAATTTCCGAATTGTGACGGGTAGCCGCCCCCCCGTTATAAGAGATCGATAAGAGTTGTATATCGATGGGTGATCGGTTTACTAACTGTAACTTAAACGTTAATTCGCTCTTCCTCCTCTCACAGAGCGGCAGACTGGAATCTAAAGGAGCCCACCTGGACAGGACGGATGCGGCTGGTGGCCAAGGGCACCGCCTGCATTCTGAAGCTGGAGGACAAGACCAGTGGCGCTTTGTTTGCCAACTGCCCCATCGACACATATCCCGGCGTTGCCATTGAGGCGGTATCCGATAGCTCGCGTTACTTTGTGATCCGCGTCCAGGACGATAATGGTCGCTCGGCATTCCTTGGCCTGGGCTTTGGCGATCGTTCGGACTCCTTTGACCTTAACGTGGCGCTGCAGGATCATTTTAAGTGGGTGAAGAATCAGGAGCAAATTGAAAAGGAGAAAACAGAGCCCAAGCAGGAGCTGGATTTGGGATTCAAGGAGGGCGAGACCATTAAGATAAACATGAGGATAACGGTGGGTATAAAAAGGAGGGAAACCTGAGACACTGTGCCATAATTTGATCTTCTTTTTTGGACTCGGCGGGAGTGCAGAAAAAGGACGGATCCGAGGGCACTTCGCGGACCGGCAAGAACAAGGGGTCATCGGGCGTGTTGCCACCACCACCCGGTGGTCTTGGCAAGATCGCACCACCACCGGCAGCAGCCACAGCAGCAGCAGCCACGACGGTGCGGCAAAGCCCCGGCGTCTCGCCCGCCCACAGACCCGCCGGAGGATCGGAATGGACCGATTATGCATCCGCAGGGTGAGTCTGTGAAAATATAACTTGTAAATATTTATATTTATATATTTATTCTAGTGGCAACCAGGGACAACAGAACGCGGCCAATGCCAACGCCAACGCCAACTGGGTGCAGTTCTAGATAGACACACATGCAACATCCTGTTCCTCCTGCTGGTGCTGCTGCGCTTTTTTCTACCCCCCAACATTATGGTTTAAGATTGTTTTTTCTCCATTATTATTATGCCACTATTCGATTCGCAAGCCAATATTGATCGATGTTTTTGTTTTTGATTCGGTTTCGGTTCCAAAAAACACGACCAACAACAGCACTCAAATTAAAACAGAAAACAGAAAACCATAAACATTCAGCAGAAGCGGCGGCGACAAGCGTCAAGCGTTAAAGATAACTTTTATTATATATATTTTTTTAAATTAAATTGCAAGTGTGTATTAGTTTCCCCGTCCATCCACTCACTCCCTCTCTCTCTCTCTCTCCCTCTCTGGCTGTCTCGCTTTCTATTTCCATCTTTCTGACTCGCTCTATTTGATGGAGAAACGGGGAAAGGAAGGTAAAAGGAAAAAGAAATTGAAACAAACAAAAAAAAGAAAGAAAAGAAAAGAGGCTGAGCTCTCAGTGGGCGGGGACTTTTAGTAAAAACTATGTATTTAGCCTGGTTGTTATTTGTATAAATGAAATGAGAAAGTAACGAGTAACGGAGTAACGAGTATGAAAATGCAACTATTCGAAAATGTAATTTGTTAAAGTCTAGAAATCGAGAAGCGAAAGGGAATTAAGTTTAAACAAAACGTTTTAAAGCTTAACTAAAGTGAGTTTAATTAAAATTATTCCATTTTTGAGTACTTACACACACACAGACACACTCACGCAACATTCCGCAAAAAAAAAAAAAACAAAAAAGTATCGAGTATCGTCGTAAACATACCAATCTATAATTTATTGTTAAAACTTTCCTCAAAAATTCTACCAGCCGCAAACAATACAGATCTATCCTATACATATATATATATATGTATATTATCCTTGTTTCACACACACCCACATGCTTAGCATATAAGTAAATCAAATGAATTAACGTGAAGAAATATATCCATATGTATTTAATAAAACCACACAACACATACTTGTAGAGATGGGAATTTTGCTAGCTCCTGAATTCAATTGTTGTTCAACTTGTTTGTTTGTTTCGATCCCAAAAAAACAAAACGTTACCGGAGGACGACGACGTTTAACCTAAAACTGAAATTAAACAACAAAAAAGAAAAGAAAAGAAAAACAAAACAAAACAAAAATGGGGCAAAGAAAAACGTTACAACACATAAAAAAATAAATAAATAAAAACAAGTTATATATATATGTATATTTGTTCCATAAATGTTTATAATTAGGGCTGCAACTGGCACACACACTTTCATCATCATCGCTTTATCTGTATAGAGAGAGTATCTAATTGTATAGTTGTGGGTAATTGCTAGAAAACAGTGCGTTTTATAGGAACAATCCTGGGTCCTGGGTGGGTTGGAGTTGCTCTAGTTAATCTTCAATTAATTACTTCAAAATAATAAATATTACAGTCATACGGTTTCTTTTCTTTTTCGTTTTTTAAATTCAAAAAGATCTCTGCAAAATGTGTAATGTATCTCTCAGATACGCATCGCGCATCTTTTGTAAAACGCACTGCTTTCTAACAGTTACTTACTGACTTACTTACTTGGCATATGTTTTTTTATATTATTTTTTGTTGCGGCTTTTATTTTTTTGTAGCTCAAAACCCCGAACATATTCGCCAGCTTTGAGCAGTCAACAAAAATCAAGAAACGAAACGAATTAAATGGAAATAAAATTATATATATACAAGTATATATATATATATATATATATATATAGTATATATATACACCCAATATATATACAAAATGTAATTAATATAAATACGAAATACGAAATAAAGATAGCAATGAATTTCAATGTGTGAAATTGTACTTTTACTTTTCCTTTTTTTTAAATCTCGTACTTGGAACATTTCGAACTCATTACTATTTATATTTTTTAAATAAACAAATTTTAACCCACAAACCATAAAACATACACATTTTATTTCATATTTTGTTTAAATATTTTTTTCGTATGTTTTTATTTAACTTACAATTTTTGCATTTTGTTTTTTTCGTAGGTTTTGTTTTGTTTTGTTTTTTTTTTTTCAATGATGTTCTCTTGTTGAATTTCTCATTGCTTGTTTTTTTTCTAATTCTTTAGGTTTTATTTTTAGTACATTTAAATTACAACGCAATATTTTCATAGGACTTTCTCTTCGACTCTCTCGCGACCTGCCGCTTGACTTTCACACTCCACTCCGGTTTTTTAATTTAAGCTTAGTAATAACATCGACCAAAAAAATTCACATGCAACAACATTTTGTGTGCTATTTATATTTCACTCGGGGGAACCAGTGTGACCAAAGAAATTGAAGAACAAATTGATCAAAAGGGTCACACACAGACTTGTATTGCTCGCTCGCATTGTTTATAAACAAACTATTTATAATTACAGAAACAAATTAAAACCCATTGGATTTTGGGCAGAATATTTTAACATAATAACAGATTATTTGCATAATAAAAAAAATAAAATATCTTTTGTGACTCAAGAAGTCCCAACTTGATCTTCTCTTCCTTGCGAGCAAAGTTACATACAATTTTTACATTAAATTTAACCTCATTTCTGTACAAAATAAATACAATTCATTTATTTCACTTAGAAAATCACAGCTGTTTTTGTTGTTGTTTTGACCTGGTAACCTTTTTTCGTTTGCAATATTTTCTCGCTCGAAATTACTTTAAGCACTTTTCGTCCCTTACAAATTTTTTGTTGTCGATGTTAGTACTGAGCTTTATGAATTTCTCTCTTCTCAGATCGTGTTTATTACATATGTGTTTTTGTATACCGAACAGTATGGATCATCGATAATATATATAATCATAAACTATTCATATACATTGGGTGTATATGTATAAATAGATGTTGTGTGTTGTTGTGTTGTGTTGTGTGTTTATAAGGTATAACCTGGCTAGCTAGAAGTTTGGCGGCCTCACCACAGATTTTCATATCATATTTTAGGATTTTTTGTTGGATTGAAATTTTTGATCGATTCTCGATTTTTATTAGGTGGAATTTTGTGTTCATGCTTCGGGTATTTTGTTTGTAGTTTTTCTTTTGTTTCGTTTCGGGTTTGAAGACACAAAAAATATATAGCATCTTCAGCTGAAGGATTTGGAAGGATGATTTTGATAGGAATGCGAGGCGGGTTAGACTGTTTAAGTAGCATATATATATATATGAATATATATGTATATATAATAACATTGAACATCCTCTCTCTCTCTGTGTGTTGTGGCTTCATTATTTCTTTTTGTTATCCTTTTTTTTGTGGTTTTTCTTCTCTTTTTTTATTTTTAGTTTTGTTATTTACACAGCTGCATATTTGTGGGGTTGCCTTACTTAGAGGGGGGTTTTATGCATTTTTTACAACACATTCACTATTACTTCTCTTCACTTAATCTTAAGTCAGACGCACAGCTGGCCCATAACAGATATATCAATTTTTTTTTTTTACTTTTTTGTCGTCGTTACGCCGCCGCGCATGATGACAATCGACAATTAATTATGATCAACAGTTGGCGGGATCCCCGAGATCCCGAGACATTAGCATCCACACATCGCGTGTCATCATTATACATCGGCATCAATTCATAATTTCTTACTTAAGTGCTAACAACTAAATGTAACTTAACATTATGTATGTTATGTATATGTGTTTTTGTGTCTTACGTACATATGCTGCATGTGAAAGGGGGGAGTGAACAAAATAATAGCTACAAAAAAAATTTAAACAGAGTAATTTAAAAAATAATATACAATTTTTTTTTTTGTTTTGTTTTGTTTTTTTCACACAAGGATCACTTTGCGTTCACTCAATTTCCAAATATAATTTAATCCCAGACGCAAAGATCCCTTGTGTGAGTAGTGTGTGTGTGTGTAGTGTGTGTAGTGTTGTTGTGTGGATGGGGGATTACATGAAGCGTTGGCGCTTACTGCTGTAATGACATATATCCATTTTGTCATCAATGGGACTGCCCGGACGCTTGCAATGACGGGCTATTTCGTTGGCAACAAATGCAAATAGTTCCGGACCGCTAAAAATAGAATATATATATCTAGATTAATTAATTGATCTAGGAATAATATAAATTTGTAAATAGAAAATATAAATATTATGCAAAAATAGCGAAACATCTGGGAAACATGGGGAAACATCAATGCTTTAGATAATAAATAATAAATAAATCAAGCAAGACTACAAACTACAAAAGAAACTAACCGTGGACGCAGAACTAAGGCCTCCTTGAAGGTGTGCAAATCATCTCCTATTCCACCTCCAGAGGCTCCACCCGCTCCCGCTTGACCGCCGCCAACAACTGTGCCGGCGGAGAGCAAGTGTCCAACGCCGCCGCCAGCGACAGATGGCGGACCACTGTTCAAGCCTAGACCGGAGCTGTGAAATCCGAGCCCAGAGCCACCACTGCCGCTCTGATGAGGCTCCGGCTTGGGTGAGCTGTTTGTTAAACAGAAAATATCATTTTTTTTTTGGTGATTTTTTTTGTTCACAAGTTGAAAGCCATAGCAACTCACCGACGATTGGCATGTGGATTGGTATTAGATGGCGGTAGAGGTTTCCCAGCCAAATAGGCCAATAGATCCTCGCGGCGGATCATGCGACGTTTTTTGCTGCGCGCCCAATCGGCCAACTCGCGAGTGCGTCTTTGGTAGCCGCACTGAACGGCAGCGTCGCTGGTGCGTTTGAGACCATCACATGATTCTGGAAGAGATCGGATCGGATCGGATCGGTTAAATATCAGCAAATGGATTCGACTTAAAGCCGGAGGAGTCTACCTTTGTAGAGAGTTGTCACAGTGCCAGCTGCGGTCTGGAAGGGCAGCCAAAGGGCGCCTGTGTCTGATGAGGAAAATGTGTTCGATGAGCGCTCTGGAGAGAGAGAAAAAGAAAAAGTTACAAATGTTATTGGGAATTAAATAATTAATTTAAAAAAATATATACACCGCACTTTCATAACAAGAAAAAGAGTAGGAAAAGTAACGGAAATCGAATTAAATCCTTGATAATCATAAATTTGATGCGCAATATCGGAAACATCAACAACAGGACAGGGAAATGTTGATCGTACGTTTCTCTCTCTTGCCTTTGTCTAGTTTTCTCCATCTCTCTAGGGTCTTTCATTATTCTCTCATTCTGCTTCCGTGCACACCTGCTGCATGGGAGGAAAAAGGACGACGACAGCAGGAGAAGAAAGGGAAGAGCAGAACAGAACGGAACGTCAAAGAGGAGGCTACCTCCCTTGTGCCGTTATCGACCGAAAAGCAGTGGAGGCAGGACAAGAAAAAGCCGAAAGCAAGTGCAAGTGGGATGGCAATAGGCTCTCACAGTCATAACCCAAAATAATTTGCAATCAATTTTAAAAAGAGAAAAAAAGCTACAACCGGCGGTGAAAAAAAAACCAATAGAAAAAATTTACATTATTTGCAAATAGCAAATCTTTAAAACTTTATCATTATTATTGTTATTATTATTATATTCCCCTTTTCAGCCAGGTCGTACGCAATGACGAAAGCAGAACAGCTGTTCGACCCACACACGCACACATACTTTCGCCTGCACGCACATGTTGATTAATTATATCAACAACAACAAGAAGACAGTGGAAAGAAACTAGGAAACAACATTAGGGAAAATACTTGACGCCTCTGCCCTCCAGCTGCTGAGCTGCTGAGCCGCTTCTCTCCCGATTCTGTCATTGCACTTGCCATCGTCTTCGTCTCCGTCTCCGTCCCCGTGCCTCTCTAGCCATCTCTCTTTTTCTGGCTAGCTGTTCTATTGCATCTCTCTCCGCCCCGCTCCAACAACACAAACAACAAAAAGCCCTTTTCTGCATTTTGATAATGCGTAGATTGGGAGAGCGAGAGCGATTGAGAGAGGGGAGTTGCATGAAAGCCGGGCTGCTGCTGTTGCTTCTTCTTATTATTCTTCTCCTTCCTCTGGCTGTTCTATTAATACCTCGCCCAAAACTATTTTTGAAGAGAGACTGCACACGCACACACACACACACACATCAACAGACTCACACAACCACACACATGACCGAATGGAAACACAAAGAACATAACAAAAAAAAAAATGTTGAAGCATGGAAGCCTACGCCCTTGGAAGTGGAAAAGGGGAGAGATTCGGGACATGTAATTCCCGATTACCGGAACGTTACCTCTATAAAGCTGGGCAACGGCGGTGGCCGAATCCTGGAATGCTCCCCACACGGTGCTCAGGTTGTTGTCTCGCTGACGCACATACTCCCGTTCGTACTCATCGTGCTGTCCGTGGATTTCACGATGACATTGCTCCTCCAGCCAGCTCTCCTCGCCACCAGACTCTGGTTGCTGTTGCATTTTCTGTCTTGTCTTCTTAATTTTCTGCTTTCCTCAGTTGTGAGATTGAGGCTCTTGTCTCACAGTTCTTTTCCCGATCCGGCGAATGCCTGGACTCCCTCCGCTTCTTCTTCTTCTTCGCTGCTGCTCCTTTTCTGCTGCTGTTTCTGCTGCTTCTTCTTCAGCTACTACGACAGCACCAAGAGACCAACACACACGCACACGCGAAACACACCACTACACTGGCAATCGCACGTAGGATTGTCCCCTCCTGGTTTCGGAGTCACCAGGATGCGAATTGTGTTCCTTTCGCCCAACGCACTGGACCGAAACACAAACACAATGCTGGATATTCAATTATTTCAATTTACGAAACGTCTGAGTAACATGAAAGTAGCACTTTTGTGTAGTAAACCAGCACAAAAAAGAACCAACACTCAGCATCAGTGTTGCCAGATAGTTGGAGGGTTCCATTCTGGTTCGATTTTTTACGGAGCAAGTTCTGAACCAGTCACTTAATGGCGTTTTAGAATATCCCAACAAAAATATATTATTTTAGAAAATAGTTACACGGTAGAAAGCAAGATCGTTAACGTTTCAATAGACACCTCAGTACTGGATTCGTTTGCAAAGCAATCGTTTTAAATGAAACTAGTTCTTTTTAATTTTATATATTCATTAAAAGTAATGAAATATTTTTTTATTTTAAAATGAGCAAATTCGTTTGGTAATTTTTCTATTAAAATCTACTATTCTTATATTCGTTTAAGGCCTAATTGTTAAGTATTTTAAACGCAAGTGAACGAGTTCCAGTGCTGCCAGCTTATTATTAAACAAAGTGGCAACGCCGCCCCAGTGGTCTGCACGTTTTTAAAAGCCGGCTGGCCGTAAGAATCCAAAACAAAACGAGGACCCTCGAAAAACCAGGATGTTTATGAACGCCAATATGTTCGAACCCGGCAAAACGAAGTCGGAGAAGCAGGCCGTCCAATTGGCGGTGAAGCAAAACCAGCGTTTCGACTGCAGGCGCTCCAACGAGTCCCGCGATGTGGAGTTGACCTTCGGTGCGGATTGGGGCTCAGTGGCGGTTTCCCTTAAAGACACCAAGGTGCTGGCCCAGGCTAGCTGCGATATCGGAGTACCCACTACGTCCAGGCCCAACGAGGGCAAGCTCCAGTTAAATGTGAGCATTGGCGGCGTGGCATTCCTGGACGAAGCGCAGTCCACATACGACCAGCGATGCCTCACACTGAACTCCCAGCTGGAACGGACATACCGCAGTTCCCGTTGCCTCGATTTGGAGTCCTTATGTGTGGCTGCCGAGAAGCATGTGTGGTGCATCCGCGTGGACATCAATGTGCTGAACCACGACGGTAATCTGTATGGTAAGAGAAGAGAGAGAAGAAAGTTTTCAACATCAAATTCTATGCTAATTCTTGGACGTTGTCTTCGTCTAGATGCGAGCACTATAGCCACATTAGCTGCCTTGATGCACTTTCGCCGCCCGGATGTCACATATGCGGATGATGAGCTGCGCATTTATACGGAAAAGGAGCGCGAATTTATCCCCCTGCTGTTCCTCCATTACCCCGTGAGCGTTACCTATTGCATCTTCAAGAGCAGCCCGCAGCCACTATTGGATCCGACGCTCTTGGAGGAGAATGCCGCCGATTCGGTGATTGTGCTCAGCTTCAACTCATATCAGGAGCTGTGCACCTTAAACGCGGGCGGCACTGCACCCACCGATGTCCGGACAATCATGCAATGTGCCCGCAATGCAGCCACTCGCTGCAAGGCCATAGTACAATTTATTAGAAAGGCCTTGGCGTTGGACGAGGAGCGTCGACTGCAGCAGCAGGGCAATGGACCGAACCAAGGACTGTTGGATCTTTTGGGAGAGAATAAACACAAGCTAAGCTTCAAGAAACTAATGCTGCAGGACGATCAAAGGCAAGAGACTCGAGAGGCTCTCCAACAAGATTCCCAAAAGGAGGTGCAACCAAGTGGGAAGCCGAAAATGAAGGAAGCTCCAGGCAAGTTGGAGCAGCAGCCGCAAAGACAAGAAGCTGGTGAGCTGCTGGTGCAGGACGCCACCACTTGGCTGCCAGAGGAGGAGGAGGCTATGAACGTCGAGGAATTGCCAACGACCTCGAAGGCAGCCGCCGTGGCTAAAGCGTCAAAGCCCAAAAACAAGCCCAACAACAAAAAGCTGCAGCAGGTTGCAAAGAAACCTTGCAGCGAATCAGAAGATGACTTGATGACTTGATTCTATGATGATAGTCGCACGTAGATAAGTGCTTTCTGTTCACATGTTTATTTAGGCTTAAAAGTATGGCTAAAATCAGTCAAGGCTTTAACAGAAATCGTTCCCAAATAGTTGCTTGGAACCAAGACTAAAGTTAGAGCTCTAAATATATGTTTTTGTATATATATGAAATCGCCCTGCAAACTACTTTAATTTATACTCCATATCCTTACATCCTTACAGCGTTTACGAATGATGGAAATCCCAAGTAATTTAATTTAATTCTGCACCGTCGTTAATTGCATTTAAAGTAACGGTTTATTGGTGTTTTTGGTTGGTTATCCGTTTCGTTGTTTGTTTTTATGCGCCACTTCAGCTCCCTTGCCTAAGAATACGAATTACTATTTGATTTTGTTTAAACGTTTCTTTTTTTTCGGTGTATTAATTCTCTTGTAAATATACATAGTTTATTTTTTTATGTAATGTGTGTATATGTGAGTGGGTGTTTGTTGTTGTTGGTTGTGTGTACATTTATAAAGAGCTATTAACAACGGACCAATGCTACAATTAGTTTTGTAAAATCTGCTTAAAACTAAGTTTTTATTCAATCGCGTTTAACTACTACATATTTTTTATTGCGAGCACCGGATTGCCACTACTTCCCTAAGCGGGGTTTTCCTTCTATTCTTTATTTTTTTTTTGTGTTTTTCAGTTTTTCGGTTTTTGTTTTTTTTGTTCGTGTAAATTACATTGCAGCTTTTCGTTTGTTTGTTTTACGGGGAAAGTGGACTGGACTGGGTAGGATCTGTGTGAGGCAGTGGTGTGGTGTGTGCGGGAGATGGTGAGGAGGAGGAGGACAATTTACTATCATCAGTGGATTTTTGTGTGGGGTGAACCATGCCGAAGCGGCAAAGGCAAATGCAGCAACAATGTGTGTGTGTGTGTTTGAGTGAGTGCTCCCTTGGATGATGACGGGTGGCGGAATGGCAAGTGTTAGAAGGAGTAGACATCGTCGGCGTCCTCCTCCTCCGCCTCCTCCTCTACCACCTGGTTAACCCTCCGCCCGCCGCCGCCGCCACGCCTTCAGGTGGTGTCGTTGCCGATGCCATTCTTCTGGTCTAACTTATTCGAGCCCATCTTTACCCGGTACACAAAAACCGTAATGATCTCCTTCTCCTTGATGGGTATCGTCTTGAAGTGCTTCATGATGGTCTGAAAAACGATGGCGAGAAACAAAAGACTTGATTAAAAAGGGGGGTATTTCGTGATGTGTGAAATATTACTGCTACTAAAACATATATTTCTTTATAAATATAAAAAGCAAAAGGTACAAACTCACATCCGCCAGCTGTGCCCGCTTCATGCCCTGCCGCGTCTGGACATTAAAGTGTCGCTTGTAGCGGCGCAGCGCACTGACGCCCAGCTTGTGGAGATCGGGAAATTCATGCAGATCCGTGTCCGTCTCGTTGCTGTCATCCTCGCTGTCCTTGCGCCGCCGCTTTGTTCGCACCGATTGGATGCGGTCCTTGTGATGGTCACAAATGTAGATATGCTGGGCGCTGGGGTCGCTGCTCAGCTTCAGCCGCTTCTGGGCCACCGTCTTCTGGATGCGTTTGCTGTAGCTGGCATAGCCGGCCTGGTTGCGACACCGCTCCATGTCGTCGATAAGGCAGCAAGTCTGATCCGTGTGCCCGCGGCTATCCTCCTCGCCGGTGCTAAATCCGTTATTCATCCTGTGTTCTTTCCGGGTTTTGCCTTCGCTTTTCTTCTACCCACTTGCTGTTTCTCCCTGCTTTCTGCTTTGCTTTTCTTTTCGCTTTTTGCTTTGTGTTTGCGTCGCCCAGTGTGACCGCAGCCAGTTCACTCAAATATACCTTCCGGCATTCAAGAATATACCAAAATATACTAGTTTATATCTCTATTTTATTAAAATATCGATAAGTGGTATATTTTTTGCACAGCTCTAATTGTTTTTTAAACACGACAAAATAATTAAGTTTTTATAGATTTTGTACATAAAAAAACCAAAACAAATGTGTCCACAACAAAATCGCCATGAGTAATAGAGTGCGAATTGTTATTGTCGGTGACTCGGGTATGTACTGGCCTTCTCCTCCGACTTTTTGACCCTCCAATTCACTCGGAAACCCCTTTTTCAGGTGTGGGCAAGACCTGCCTGACCCACTTGATCGCGCACCACGAATCCCTGATCCGACCCGGCTGGACGGTGGGCTGCAACATCCAGGTGAAGATCCACGAGTTCAAGGAGGGAACAGCCCGCCAGAGCCCTTATTTCGTCGAACTCTTCGATGTGGGCGGCTCGTTGAACCACAAGAACACACGGAGCGTCTTCTATGCGGGCGTGCATGGCATTATCCTAGTGCACGATCTCACCAATGGCAAGTCGCAGGAGCATCTTCTCGAATGGCTCTACGAGATCGTCAACAAGGAGGGCAAGGACACGTACAAATCCCGAGGCGGCTGCACTACGCCCGCATCATCGTCGTCTCCGCCGCGGACTACTACTTTCTCCTCAAATGCACCCGAATGCGCAGCATCATCTGCGTCCAACTCGGCCGCTCGCTTCGATATGGAGGAGTTCCTGGGCGCCACACAAACGCCCATTTTGGTGATGGGCACCAAGCTGGATCTCATTGACGAGAAGCGGCAGCCCAAGACGGCGGTGAAGAAGGCGGGCGGAATAGGTAGGTGAAGCATCTCTCTAGGCTTCTCCCAATAACCAGGTCTTCTTTCTTCTTCTTTGACAGCCGACAAATGTGGTGCCGAGGAAATTTGGCTGAATTGCAGGGACACCCGCAGCCTGGCCGCTGGTACAACGGATTCGGTGAAGCTATCCCGGTTCTTTGACTGTGTGATCGAGAAGCGCGAATCGCTCGGCGGCGCCGGCGGCGGCGGCAGTACGACACCAGACTTTACAAGCTTTGGCATAGGCGCTCCGCCAGACCGACGCCGTCCAGTATATTCGTCGGCGCAGGCAGCCAGCTCGCCCGATTACCCCCACTTTACGGCGGTACGAGCAGCAGCAGCAGCAGCGGCATGCGAGTGCTACCGAGTGCCATTCCCCTGCTGGACACCAACGACCTCAAGTGATGATGTTTTCCTACACTCAAATTATAGCTATAGGATTTTGCCTTGTAAATAAATATTCCAAGTGGAAGCATTAAAGAAAATCAAAAATCAAGTACTGAGAAGACACAGCCAAAGAATGGAACTAGTCCCTGTTTATTAGGTAAATCTTATTATTCTATTATTGTCAAGTCTTTATTATTATCCCGCCTTGGCCTTGAGGATATCGCGATACCAATCGGGCAGAATCTGATGCTCCTTGCCCCTTAGCACTTGGTAGCTAGCAATCTGATCGATGGCATTAAAGTCCACCTGGATCACGGCATATGGATCATCAATACGCTCGAGTAGAGCCTTTAGCTGGTTGAGGAACTGGACGAGGAACAAGGTCATTGCCGATGGACTCCAGGGCTTGTTGCGCGCCAATTCGCGGATATCATACTCCTGGATCTTACGCACCATTCCCTGTTGATCCCGTTCGCCGGCGTAAAGAGTTTTGATGTTCACCAAGAACGATTGGCTCCACCAATTTGCTGATTTATAGAAATCAAAGGTGCGCTTCTGACCAGCGCTCTTGATGTGGGCCGTCGTCTTAAGCTCCACGAAATTGAGGGTGTCCAGGACTTGGGGATCCTTAAAGTCACTAAGAATGAATGAAAGATGATGAAGAATTAGCTGGGAGAATCCACTAGGATGTATGTACACTTACACTGGCACTTTGCTGGCCACACAGTCCACTTCGGCGCCGTACATCAAGTCAATGCCGTTCAACTGGGTGCTGAACATGACCATGAACTCCTCACCCTCGTTTACGGGCACATCGGTCACTGGCCTCGACTCCGGATGCACGCAGGTCATATACTGCTCGAATTTAAAGCCCCACGAGCACATGTTCTTATCTCTTGCCGTCATATTCTCGATCTCCAGTCTTTGGGTCTCCGTCTCCTCCTTGGCCATGTAGATGGTGCCATTGAGGAGCGTTGCCTTGATGCGAAACTCGCAGTTGCGATCGTACTGCAGGCACATTATCTGCCGCAGAATGCCGCGAAGAGTTAGGAAGCTAGTGCTGAGACCCAGGGTCTCTGGTTGCGATTTCCCGATTGGCCGGAGTAGCTCCGCCTTGTGGTGCTCTATGTAGCGGAGCACCATTTCCAGATCCTGCTGCCCCTGGACCGTTTCCTTGCGTATCACATCATTGATGCCGGCATTAAGGTCCAGCGGCAGATTGGGGAACGGTGGGCCGAACAAATAGCTGCCGTACCTGGCGTCGTCGGCAAAGAGCCGCTGCTTGCCGGTGACGCAGAAACTGCCGATGCACTGCGGGCGGCTCATATTGGGGAATGGCACCTGGAACCGTTTCCCGAATCGATGCTGATTCCATGGAATGGGTATAGAGCCCTTATCATCCGCCATTTTCTCTCTCTCTATATTTCTTCACCTGGAATAACAAAATTGGTGAAAAGTCATTTAGATTCCGGGCGCAACTACGGTTTCAAAAAGTATTTGTAGTATTTTTTTACGCCTTTTTTGGTTTCGGTATTTTGTACAATAAGAATCTGGGTTTTGGGTTTTGTTTAGTTTAGTCTTCCTTCTGGCCTCTGTTAATATTGAAACAAAAAGAACTCAAAGCAGCGATTCTTGCAGTCTTCTTCCTGTCACAATTTTTCGCAAGCAAAAGTGTGAAAATGTCAAAAAATTTCGCTTATTGACAGTGCAAGCCCGATGACGATAACAAATACAACTGTAAGCAAAAGAATCGATAGTTTATTATCGGTATTGATTTATTTTTGAACGAAAGAGCGCGTAAACATCGATTTCCATTTATTTTTTAACGAAACGCGGCGCACTAATATTTACTTTAATTATAGGGGTTTTTTCCCCCTTAACCCTAGAATTCAAAACAAGCGGGTCTATTAGAGTGTATGTTACGTTGTTATTTATTTTCAGTTGCAACTGAAACCGGGGTTCTTCGAGGTAACACGATTCCTTGGCGGAAATCCTTGCATTCAACTAAACTAATAAACGAATCTCGTGCTCAACTAAACATTGATTTAACAAACCTGGGGAACAGATTTCGTACATCTTATTTACAGAATTTTTTTTATTTCCTGCTTCTGTGTGTCTGCTCTGTATTCCTAAAGCGAGATCCCTGGAGGAGCCCAAATGGGGGATGGCTGGGAAGCCAGGTGTCCTTTCTTATATGTGGTATCTCTCTATATCTCTCCTTCTTTTCTTTCCGTGTGTGTGTGATGCAAAGTCATAACAAGAACAAAGTGAGTTCGTGGGATGTGTGAAACCAAGTTTGGAATGAACGGAACGGCGGGCGCGCAAACAATTAACAGATAAAAAAAAATATAAGAAAAACAGGTGAAATGTACATATTAAATGCCTAGACAAAGAGTACCAACAAGTAAAAATAAATAATCTAACTTCTATGCGCTACAGTTACAAAATATCAACAAGTATCCTCGCTTCGAAACTATGCCTGCAGCCCGGCATTGCCCTCATTGCCATTGCTGCCCAGAGACGACGACGACTCCATGTCGTTGTTGTCGTCGATGAACAGGCACATGAACTGAACGCAGCGGCTGTGGTAATCCATCCAGGCGGTGCACTCACCGCTGCGCAAAAGGATGCGACCAAAGGTGGAGGCTGGAAAGGTAGGAAATGGAAAGCCATTAGAGATTATTACAAACTGTGATCCAGTAAGACGACTCACCAACTTGCTGCAGATCATAGTACTGGCTCTCGATGCCCGCGCGCAGAAACATGCACAGATGCATGAAGACATTCCGCTTGGGCGGACTCAGCAGCGAGATGTAGTCCATGGCCCGCGACTTGTTGCTGCACGCCAGCAGATCCTCGACGAAGGGCTCCAGCAGCGCCTGTTCCGGCATATCGAGCAGCAGCAACAGGGCCTGCGCAGCAGTCTCCGCATTGACGGCTGCGCATAAAAGGATTTGTTAGTTAGAACTTAGGAACTAGTTAGAGAATTAAAGAGGAAACGGTTTTCACTTACGAAACGGCTCATCCGACCAACTGTCCAGCCAATCGCGCAGCAAATTGAACTGGCTGCCCAGCGACTGGCGGGACTCGTATGAGGGGAAGGCGCCCTCCTGTTTGGGGCCCTGTTTGTACAGGAAATCAATCAGCAGAAAGAACTCCCTCGGCATGGTCACGCGATATTCGGGCGAGTCGTCGTTTATCTGCATCGAAATTTGTATCGAAATTAAATCAGAAATCAGTAAATCAATTCCAAAACTTAGCTTAGAGCTTACCAGCTGCTTGATCTGCTCCTGCGTGTACTCGCCCAACGGCCGATCCGTGCGGCACATTGTCTCCATGGAGAGCCCGAAGCAACTGGGCTGATAGTCACCCGTCACAGTTATGAAGATATCTCGCCCATTCTCCACATGCAGAATGAGAATGTCAAAGTTATCGCTGTGCCGAATCTTTCGCAGCAATCCGGCAATTGTCCGCACACTGACATGCATCTTGAGGCGAATGCTGCGGGCGGAATCAATGAGCAGCGAGTCCTGCTGGGGATCGACATGCAGCCAGGGCTCACAGATGGCATGAATATCCTTCTCCTTGAAGCTAAAATCCACCGGCAGCGGGCAATTATTGAAGACGGTAAAATTCTGGGTGACCGGCTCATTGAATCTCACGCAACCGAAATCAATCACCGTCTTCTCCACATTTATCTGCGGCTGATTGTCATTCTCACGCTTATCCACCGCCTTCAGCACCTCCTCCTGCACCCGCTTGTACTTGACAGCGTCGCGGGTCTTAATCTTTACACGAAATACCGCATAGACAGGCTTGTGATCGCTCTGGCGTATCTCCATGATGCTATTGTATGCCAGCTGCTCGATGCGCGTTCCCTTCCACAAGACACGATCGCAGTAGGCCGGCGCCCGTTGCTTCTCGCTGCTGTCATAGGTGTCCGTTCCCGGATCGTATTTGTATGTCGGCCGGAATTTGATGTCGCCCTCGGTGTAGCCCTCAAAGCATTTGCCGCGCTGCATCTCCTGCCGCAGCTGGTCGTACTGCAGCAGCAGCTCATAGGTCTGGGCATCGCTCATGGGGCCCGGACGCTGCTGTCCCGGCGGCTCCTGGATGCGATAATTCAAGTCGCCCACCCAGAAAATGTGACTTGGGAAGAAGAGCAAATTAGCTTTAAATTTTCAAAGGAAACGAAGGGATTCACAACTCACTCATGATCGCTGATGGTGCGTCCATCGTCAAATTGCATGCCCTGGACAATGGCATTGTAGTCGGCATTACGCTCCTCCACATTGGCCATGTGTGCGGCCAAATGGGAGTTGATGAAGCAAAGATTTCCCTCGTTTAGCTGCAGGCTTATACCCACCCCGCCCTTGTTGCCCAACGCATTGAACACGCCCCGGGCCACCGTCTTCAGGCGACAGCGTGTGATCTGCGCTCGGATTTGCTGGCGCACGATCACCGTTAGCATGGTGGCCACCAGACGCTGTGTGCCCAGCACCTCGTACTTGGCATCCGGATGAAGGCTATCCATGATTTTATCACTACGCAAAAAAAGGAGGTTGGAAAAAGGGTTTTTTGCAAAGTTCTTGCTCCGACTCACATCCACGTCTTCTCGATGCCCCCCATCTGGGTGGTCTTGACCATTTCGTAGGCCATTGCCTTGGCTGGTGCATAGAGCTCCTGCAGGCCAATGGCATAGATATCGGGAGGATAAGCGGTGTGTCCCAGCCAAGAACGCAACGGATTCTCCCCATCGCCACAGGGCTTGTTGTTCACATTCCAAGTGGCACAGAAAATGCTGCAAGCAAGATGCGAATTATTATCATATTTAGAAAACGGGTAATCCGTTCACTCACTGAATATCCTCGTAGACAATGTACTCGCTCTCCCGCTTCTTCAGCTCCTGCTTCACCTCACCAATCTGGCGGTAATCATTCAGCCACCTAAAGTTCAGCACCGCCTCCGGATCATGCTGGGCCATCGACTTCTTGCAGGATGTGATTTTGGCATGAAAGTCCTCGTAGTTGGAGGTCTCTGTGGGAAAGTAATAGTACTTGACGGGCCCATCCTCCGCGGTGGACAAGTCAAATTGTTGTGTGTTTATGGAGCCCAAGTAATCTGTGAGTGGGGAGAGGGAGACAATGATTATAGATCTGTGCTTAATTAATGATTTTATTTGTTGATAAGTGAAGAGGAGTGCAGCAGCGAGTTAATTCACTAAATATTTAACTTGATTTAATATTATTTGCCAATTAGCGAGTTGTGTTTGCTAAATGAAGTACTTTATTTGTCAAGTAACTCGGCGCCAGTTGCCAGCTTTAAGTTAATCTTTGTCACAAACTGAAGTGGATACTCGTCGTCGTATTACAACAATTTGTTTGTTTTAAACAATGCTTGTAAATGCTTTTTTGTAATAATAAATTTCAATTCATTTCGAACTTAAATCCTGGGGGGAGCTCACCCTGCCTTATCTGGAAGCTGCTGTCGATGGCAAACACCTTGTGGATGATCAGCTCGTTCACCGACGTCAGCGGCGGTGTGCGCAGGTAGGAGAAGGCAAGAATGGCAAAGGTGCCGCCAGAAGCCGAGGAGACCAGAGCCAGCAGACGATTGGTATACTCATGTCCAATGATCTGGTAAGCATCGAATATCTGAGAGAAGAAGAAAAACATTATTTTAATACTGTGGCGAAAAAAAAGAGAAAGAGTAATCTTTGTGGGGAGACTGGGAACTTCTGGGTGGGTTGCTATCTCTGTGAAGGCGAGATAACAGGCCAAGACACGTAAGCCGAGACTCCGCCGTGTCGGTTGCAAGTTGCCCACAGTGCAAATATGTAAATAATGCAATTTGCTTTTTGATAATAAATATTACTCATGGAATTAGAATTAAATGAATCAAGTTTCCTCATTGCTTACACTCAGTATAACTTCGTCCTCCTTGAACCGCTCCTTGACAATGTCCAGCGTCGTCCGGGTGGGAGCTGTGCCATTGGGCACACTGTCGCCCACGGTCTCCATGGTGTCGTCGTCTTCGCCTCACTTTTCTCCTCCTACTGATATGGTTTTCAAAGGGATGTGGGATTCCACCCAAATACTGCTCCTGACTGCTCCTCCTCCTCCTTGTCTGGCGCTTATCTCGGAATGAGAAATAATACTTGCAGGGGTTTCGGTTTCTCTTCTTCTGCTTCGATATGGATATATGGACAATAGTTTTGCTGTGCCCCCCTCTCCTCTTGCTGGTTTCTATTTTTAGAGTTGGCGTTGAGGCCCGCCGCCAACGAAGGGAATTGGAATTCTTTGCGCTTCTCCTCCCTCCCTCTTTCGTGCCCTTCTTTGCGGCTTCCGGTGGCAAGGCAAGCAACGCAGCGGCTCTGGTGGTGGCCTGACCCTGTGCTGCAACCGTAATCTCGCAGTAGCCGTGTAACCGTAACCGTAGCCGTGGCCGTCGTCCGTTTGTTTGTTTTCTTGCTGGCTTTATTGTTGTTGTTGCTGCTGCTGCTCAAGGTGGGTGTATCGCTCACGCACACACACTTGCAGCACTCTCGCACACGCACACGAAACGGCAACACTTATTATTCATCGGCAATGCGCGATGACAATAATTACAGCTCCCCTGCTGCCTGCTCCCTGCTTGGCACGTATCACGGCGCGGAATATGATGGGCTGCTGCTGCAGATTGCTTCTCACAGACAAACTGGCACGCGCGCTAATTACGGCGCTGGCTCATTATTTTCAACTTATTTTCCGGGGGGCTGGCAGCCGTTACTTGTTGTTGTTGTTGTGGTAGCTGCAGGTGTGACCAGACTTGCAAGTGGGTATCGGGTTATCATATAGATTTATCGATTAATCGCACTGCAATTTACAAAACAATTCTATTATAGAGTGACCAGTGTTCAGAAAGTTGGTATTTTGGCACTCTGATAAGCTGGTCAATTATTGTTGTTGTTAAAGCACTTGTTGTCGTTGTTGTCGTTGTGGTTGTTGTTTTGTTGTCGACAAACAAGTGTTAAAAACTATTTGTGGTGCAATATTTTCCGCAATTACCGCTCGACCAGCGTCTTCGCCGCTTGCCAGTCGTCTCCAAATTGCTTCAATTGTGGCAACAAAAGCAACATAAGGGCGGTGGGTAGTGAGAAACAAACCCAATCAGGTGAACAAAGAGCGTAATCTCGTGGAGATTGCTGGACTTTACTGAACCGCGCCAACGGGAGGCTATCAATATCGGAATACGAATACCGAAATGAGCCAGAGTCGGAGCCAAGGCCAGGAGAAGGAGGCATCCAAAACAGAGGTGGACTCGGATGCAGCAGCAGCTGGAGCTAAGGGCAGTGCCAAGCAACAGCTGGAAACCTATCGGGTGTATGTGGTCACCTGGAATGTGGGCAGTCGCTTTCCCGACAACATCTCGCTGCGCCAGCTGCTGGGACTGCAGGATGTGGATAAGACAACACCACCACCGGCAGCGGCGAGGACCATCTGCCGGATATCTATGCCATTGGCCTGCAGGAGGTCAACGCGCAACCGCAGCAACAGGTGTTGGGCCTGTTCAAGGAGGATCCATGGACGCACAAGGCCAAGGAGCTGCTGCGCGCCTACGATTACGTCGCCGTAAAGACGGAACAAATGCAGGGCCTGCTCCTCAGCATGTTTGTGCGGCGCCAGCATGTCGAGCATTTGAACGACATCGAGGCGGAGTTCACGCGCACCGGCTTCGGCGGCATCTGGGGCAACAAGGGAGCCGTGAGCATACGCTTCACCCTCTACGGCTGCGGCCTGGCCTTCGTCGTGGCCCACCTGGCCGCCCACGATCATCAGCTGGACGAGCGCATCGAGGACTATCGCCAGATATTGGAGAACCATCACTACCATGTGAAGCGCTACCGTGAGATCTACGATCATGACTATGTCTTCTGGTTCGGAGATCTCAACTTTCGGCTGCAGGGCGGCGACTCGGCCGCCGAGGTGCGCGATCTGGTGCGCGGCGACGAGGCCCAGCACGAGGCTCTCATCCAGCGGGATCAGCTCTTCCAAGTGCGCGAGCGAACGCAGCAGGCCTTCCAGGTGCTGCACGAGCGCCTGCCCGCCTTTCCGCCCACCTTCAAGTTCCGCGAGGGCACCTCCGACTACGACCTGAAGCGTCGTCCCGCCTGGACGGACCGCATCATGTACGCCGTTCAGCCGCTCAACAGGCAACCGGGCATGCGGCTGGCCATCGAGCAGTGCTCGTACAAGTCGCATCCCGTGTACAACATCAGCGATCACAAGCCGGTGACCAGTGACTTCACTCTGAAGATGTATCCCAATGTGAGGGTGGCGGGCGTGGTCTTCTCACCGCTCTCACCGAGTGTCTGGCGGATTGGGGATGAGAACACCGTGGAGTATCGCAAGCAGGCGGAATTCGAGGAGGGTCCCAACGATTGGATTGGCATCTATCCGCTGGAATATTCCAGCCTGGCGGACTATGCCGCCTACGAGTATGTGAATCAAGCGGAATCGCCTCCCTCCTCCGATTCGAATCACGAGCACGATCCTTTCGATACGCCCTCCCATCACCGTCGTGGGCGGCATCATCACAAGAATCGACAGCGGCTGCGGCGTCATCAGGAAGCCAATGGAGGCCAGGAGGAGCTGGTGCGCCTGGACTTTGCCGACGATGTGGAGCTGCGGCATGGCGAGCAGTATTTGCTAATCTACTTCCGGAGCACCGGAATTAGGGGCGTTACCAGCCTGGCGGGCATCAGTGGCGCCTTTGTGGCGGAGAAGCGACACGGTTCGCCGCATCGAACGGAATACCATGTCGACTAGCTGGCCGAGGCCCTGGATATCTTTATACTTTAGGAGCGACTCCCTGCTCCCCCTTTGCTTTACTGACTCTAATTTTGTGACTCTGTTAAGTTTGCCTTGTTTTTTGTGCCCCGTTTACAGCCCCCCACCCACACCCACACAGATAAATACATATGTTTTATGTGTAATAATAATTATACAATTAGTGAATCCAATCGAATGTTCTCTCTACTCTCTCCTAGACCCCCCATTAACCCCATTAACCATTCCCCAGAGTCCTCCTGCTTGCGTTCTGTTTTGATTCTGTTGTCATTTTGTTATTTTTATTTGCACGACGTTACGTTTTGTCACTGGAAATATTTAACCGGTTTCGTAAAGGTTAATTACGCCACACACAACCACACCACCGACCGCAAGGTGGTGACACACCACCCGCACAGTGGGTCAAGAACTGAGTTAAACCTACATAGTGGGAATTTTTATCTATAGAGGAGTGTGATATTTTTTGTATTTGTCAAGGAAATACTTAGCCAGATTCCATTCCAAGAGGGGGGGCTCTCTCAAATGCATAATTAAATTAGCATTCAAGCCAATTTTTCGCAACATCAAAAAACATGTTCGTATAAAACGTAAAATTGTAAAATTAAGGGGATTAAAATTATTGCAAAATTGAAATATTTAAATATTAGGAAAGGCTAGCGAGAGAGGAAAACGTATCCGTATAGGATTTTCAAATATTTATATAGGATTTTAAAATATTCGAAAACTGTTATTTCATTTTTTTTATATTAAATATATATATTTTAATATTGGTAAATCGCCACAATTATAACCACATTTTAGAAAGACTAAATGACTATGTATTTTAAGGAAAGATTCCCTAAGACAAAGTAGCCAAAAAACTAGAGGCAATTTTTAGGATACGAAAAGATTTAAAATAATTGTTTCAAAAAAGAAAGAAGAAAAAACGTTTAAATTTAAAAGAATTGTTTCAAAAATGAAAAAAAAAAACGTTTAAATTCCACAAGAGACTTGTTGACAGTTAATAATTACCTCTAAAGGGTATTATTTAATAATAATAAAAATAAACCAGAAGAAAGCTTGTTCAGGGGATGTGCCGCAGAAATCGTTTTGTGTTTTAGAAAACGTTTTTTTTTTTACAAATGCATCTGCAAGGTTTTGTAGTTATAAAAATTTGGTTTCTTCTCTTTTCTTTCTAAATTTTCTAAATTTCTTTTGGTTTCTACATTTTCAAACACACTTTTTTTTGGATTGAATTTGAAGTAACTCTCAGCCTCTGGCAATTTCTGTGGCTTTCTTGAATACAAAAAATATTCCTACAAAAGAAATGTATACAATTTTCAAGTACTTTCTGCCCACCGTGCGCCACCGTGGGTTATTTGCAGTCCCCAAGCGTAACTGCGCGCCAGAGAAACAAACGGTGGCTCCATAAAAAGCATTGGCGCCTTGTGAAAGCTTTGCGCTGGTCTAGTAAACTCTCAATGGATGCACAGAAGAAGGTGTCCTAACGATGGGATGCGGCGCAGTCAATTGAAATTCGTGTGGTGGTGGTGACCTTCACCGGGAGCCAGCACTTAAAGCTCTTAAAGAATGCCTTCTTCTCCACCACATACTTGTAGATACATAACGCATACAAACATATATAATATATACACAGAGACATACATTATAGGCCTTATCAAAGTGTGTACACAATAATCAATTTACTTAATCAAAAATGAAGACATTTACAAACATGTAGTAAAAAATATACATATATGGATTACATAGAGAAGCGATTCAAGTCACTTGAACGAGAATTACAGAAACGAGAATTACAGAAACGAGAATTACACAGACAGAAAATATATAAACCGAAACTGGCAACTTCAAAGTCAAAGTGTGCAGTCTTTCGTCTTTTCAACTTAATAATATTGTGCAGTGCAGACCCTAAATCATATAATGAGTAGTAATGATGACGTGAAGCAAAATCCTGGCCTATATCCTTAACTGGCAGCCGCACAAAAGGTTTGTCCGGAAAACGATCTTAAAGGAAACACACACCAACTCCAACTTCTTGCGACAGTTTTTCTTGCTTGCTTGCTCGCTCGTTCGTTCGACTTGAGACCGCTTTTTTCTTCGTTACAAATTCAGCGATCGAAGCCTCCCGGGGGGGGGAACTTGATCGATATTCTCTCTGCGTGCTGCTGTGGTTTAAACATAAAAAATAAACATTTATTCATAGGAAATATATGATGTATGTAGGCATTTTTTACGAACTTCTTCTTCTCACAAATGTTCAACCCTCTCCTCCTCCTCAGGATAATAGTAGAGAGAGAGAGAGAGAGAGAGAGTACTTAGCTGTGTGTAGCAGCTCAAGGACTCCACATACTGTGTAGAGCCTGGAACAAGGATCCCAAATTGCCGGATTACAACTTAAGACGGGGGGTTGTTAGGTCGATGTTACTTCAAGAATTTGTTGAATTTTCCGTTAATCGCTAGTGTGAAACGTCTTTTTTCCTTCCATGTGTGTCGCGTGTCAGCCAGGAGTCGTGTCCAGGAGTCCAGGAGACGTGGACCTTTGAGGGAACTATTTAGCATTTAGCATTTTTCGTGGGGCATCATCTTGGAATCGCGCGTTGTTCGGGGGTGGTGATGGTTGTGGGTTCAGCAGTAGACAGACCTCCTCTACTGCGGCAATCCAAGGGTCTTACGCACCAGTCGTCGGGCGATGCTGTTGAACTCTTCTCTCCTCTCACGCCACATGATGGCCGCATCGACATTGGCGCCGCTCTCATCGTTGGGTTCTGCGTTTGGACAGGAGTTGAGTTGAGGAGAGGAGAGGAGATGCTCGGTGGAGTCCGGGTTTTGTGTCCAACACAACACTTACCCGCCAGCATGCTGACCACACTAAGCAAGATCTTCTCAACGCTCTGCACTGGACTCCAGCGCTCCGCGGATAGCTCGTAGCCCATGGGATCATCGCCGGGTGCGTGTAGTATTGATATGCAGACGCGGCCATCGGCGAAAATGTTGGGATGGAACATATCACAAGTGAATTTCATTTTTGGCGGACTCAGTGGGTAGTCGGGTGGAAAGACCAAACGGGCGGGAAAGACGCCGCCTTCGAAGCAAGTGCCCTCGGGTCCGCTGCAAAAAGAAGGGCAAAAAGGGCAAAAGGCATTTTATAAATCTTGGAATCTGGAGTAATCGCGGCGGCGCACTCACGCAATCAGGGCCTCCCACTCAAAGAAGTTGTCTTCGCTGATCGGTCCGGCCACAATGCCCTCGGGCGGGTCGAGTGTTAACTCTGCAAACGAGAGCGCAGAACAACACCTTGGTTAAATTAGCTCGCTGTGCGCGCATTTTGGACTTTGACGCCCCCTTTTGACGACGTCTCGAGCGCGCGCCCTTCTTACGTTTGTATTCCGCCATTAGGCGGCGCAGTGCGGATCCAGCCATTTTCCTCGTCTTCTTCCCCTGTTCTCCTCGTTCCCTCTCCGGTTTGCCAACTGTTCCTGCTCCTTCTCCACCCGCTGTCTCAGCTCCTGCCCCTCTCCTTGGTGCTCGTGCCACTCTCTCCACGGCACGCCAAGATGGTGTCTTCGTTGTGGTCGCAACGGGGGCGCACACTTGCCGGAGAGCTCCTCGTCTCGGGCGGTGGATTTATTGGAGACACGTAGGAATAGGCGTTGTGGTAATTATTTATACTGAATGTGGCATTTAAGCTGCAAAAACATCTATGTCATTATCGATACTATCGATGTTTATAAAAAGGCGATATGTCGATGGTTTTTTTTTTTCAACATCGTCGTTATTGTGTCGGCCGGAAAGATCTATCTACATAAACAGCGATTTAGGTTTAAACAGCGATATACTAAATTTTGATGTTTTCTTAGCTCTTTGTAGCGGCATTTCAACTGTAAATCTATCAAACTAGAGTTGGTTGGGGGGACTATCGATAGTTGTGCCACACAAACAGGGCTGCCAGGCATCTGTATTTGGGTTTATGCGGTGCCCCAAATCACGATTAAGTTGGACAAAATCGGTTAGTTAGCGAAAATTGATATTTTAAAGAATTTGAACTCTCAGGCTTGTCTAAATAAATATAATTTAATTTTATAAGTAAACAATATTTCGAATTCAGTTCGCGAATATAGAACTCGCTGAAGGTCAGCAGGGCATAAACTTAGTACCCTTCCAGGGCTGTCGAGTTACCCAAAGCACAAAACACAAAACTGAACAATAACAAATTTTGCTAAATAATAAGCGAAATCGGGCGAAAGTAAGCCACCGGGTACCCGGAACAGAGGCAGTCTGATCTCAGCCTGACGTCGTCCAAGACACACGCACAAGGAAGCACTTATTTGAAGCGTAAAACCACCCCCTTTGAACCGGCATCATGTCCCATCAGCACCACCACCACCCACGCAGCAGCCTTCCGCCTACAAATGGACCCCTGCCGGCCGGCGGAGGCTCCTCTCGGCTGGCCCTGTGCCTCATCCACTTCGTGCTGGCCGTCAGCTCGGGCTGGGGACTCAAGCAGAGCACTGGACGCCAAGCGCTGGCCGCCTTTGGGATCTACTTCGGTCACAGTCTGCTTTCTCTGCTGCGGCACACGCATCCCAATCCGGGCACGCTCCAGAGGCTGGTGTGCGACAAGTCGCGCAGATATTCCTCCGTGCTGTTTGTCACCTTGGTGGTGGGTGAGCTGCAGGCCCTGAATCCCGCCACCCGGCTGGGCGACTTCTTTGGCGCCGATTGGGAGCGCCTTGCCTTTGGCCTGTGGAGCGGAGCCCTGGCGCTGGCCGTGGCCAGTCTATGGCTGTCCGGCGGCAATAGCAGCAGCATCAGCAACAGCAACAGCAGCAATCGTAGTCCGCTGGGCGCCACCTTCGTCAAACTGGATGCCGCACAGCTGGGCCTGTGTGTGCTGTGGAATGTCCACTGCTTGTGGCGCATTGCCGTCGTCGATGAGCACTGGTGGGCGCTCGGCTTGGCTCTGCTCGTCCTGCTCAATCACTTTGTCCTGTGGCGGCTTCCATTGCACTTTAACATCACCCAACTGGAGGTGGCCACCGTGGGCATGTGCTTCTCAACGATCTTTGCGCTGAATGCCATTCAGGAGCAGGTGGATGCCGTGGCCAGCTGAGAGGAGCAGGAGCTGCCGGTGGTGCCAGTGCCGAGGAATGGAGTGCCTCTAAGTCTAAGCGCAAATTCATATTCTTCATTTAGTAGTTGAGCTTTTTAGTTTTACGTTGTTGTTGACATCCAAGACTTTCGTGTGTATTTATTAATAAAATCATTAAATGACGCTTTCGTAATTTACTGAGATTTCTGATTTCTAAAGAAAATGTTTAGAAAACTGGAGCATAGCTTCAAAATTTCCCCCATTCACGCACTCAACACAAAGAGTAAAAAACTTAAGGGGAAGTAGAAGTTACGATTTTTTTTATTTTCGATTTAAAAAAAATTTTTTTTTAAATACTAGAGGATCTGAGGAATACGCCATATAAAGGGTTTTGTAAAATTCGCACTCCTTCATGGGTAAACGAAGCCACCTCCATACGTTTCGACCATTTTTCCTATCTTGAAACGCGTTTTCCCGAAAATCACATTTTTTAAACTTTACCAGTAATTTTCATCGAATTGAACCAAAATTTTCCCCACTTTTTTATGAAACAATTCTCTATGCTTCTCCGAGTACGATTTTTTTTTTTTAATTTTTTGTTTAATTTTTACACTCTCCAAAAGGTGAAAAAAACATGATTGAAAATGGAACTTTTTACAACAAAAAATTATATTAAAAACAATGTTTAATTAAAAAAAGCATAGCAATTAAAGAAGCATAGAAAACGTAAAACTGAATATAAATAAAATTAATTTGTTTCAATTCGGGCAAGTTGAAGGGTAGTTATGATACCAGAAAAATGACCCCTAAAATTTTAATGACCCCACTTTGACCCCATATAAACAACGAATGATTCGCTATACACACTTCTTAAGTTCTTCATAGTGTTAAGTTGAAAGATGTACAAAAGTAATAGAAAAAGAATTATGTCATTATCTTGTACAGTTTTCTCACAATTAATTTTTGAAAATAGGCCAAATGAAGACCCCCAGCATATTTTTTTTGTGGGTTGAAAATGCATTTTAATACACAGTTTTTTATTATTTAAATATATATAATGTATATAGTTAATATTAATTCTCTATGCGCTTTATTACATATTGATCTGGGATTTGGAGTTGCTCAGCTCCCACGAACCGAAAACTAGCTCTGAATTCTTGTTAAGGAAAATTGAAGAATGTTACAAAAAAATCATATATTTAAATCGAAGGGGGAAGAATGTGGAAAAGAAGATCTAGGGACACGGGGGCGATGGCGATGGATGGAAAGATGCTTTAGATGGGTGGGATTTCGCTTAGAGGAGCAACCATCCCTCTAGGCATGGGTGCTGTCGTCCTCAACAAAGTCCTTGGCCTCCTCCCGCGTCACACAATCGATGTGGCTGACCTTGTTGCGGAACCGCACGCCATAGAATTTGTGGGCATTCTCCAGCAACTCGGGCCGGAAAGTGGTGGTGATGAACTGGGCCGTGTCGCTCAGCTCGTGGATCATGTCCGCCACCGCCTTGCGATGCATGGCATCCAAAGCCTTGAGAAAAAGAGAGAAAGTTAGCTTTCAGTTTTCAAGAGAGATTGAAACCTAATCACCTGATCGATTTCATCGAATAGATAGAAGGGAGCGGGATCACACTTCTGTATGGAGAAGATCAGGGCCAGGGCGACGAGGGATTTCTGGCCACCGGACAACTGATTCATCTCTCGCATCTCCGCCTCGACGCCGGTGAAGGAAACACGAATGCCGATGCCCGTAAAGGCATCCGAATTGGCCACCTCCTTTTCCATCTCCTCGCTGTCATTGTCCTTGGTCTTCAGGATCAGATAGCCGGCGCCCTGCGGCACCAGCTTCTTGAACACCTTGGTGAAATTCTGGGCCACCTGACGGAACGTAAATTGAATGGCCTCCACCTTTTGCATCTCCAGCGATTGGATGAGCATGTGGATCTTCTGATCGCCAATATCCAGCTCCTCCTTGCGCCTGTACAGCTTCTCCTTTTGCTCGGAGAAGCTCAGGAACTGATCGAGGGCCTTCTTGTTCACATGATTGTACTTCTTCAGATGCTGATTGGCCTTCTCCAGCTCCTTGAAGATGTTCTTTAGCGAAATGCGACTGTAGGCGGCATCCACTTGCGGCAACGCGCCCAAGCTGGCAATTTTCTCGGTGCACTCGTCGATCTTCTCGTTGAGCATGTTCTCCTTGGTGGTCCATTTCTCTAGCTGCTTGGAGTCCTTGTTGATATTCTCCTCCGCTTCCTTCTCCTTGCGCACATGCGCCTCCAGCTCGACTTGCAGGGCCTTTTGCAGCTGCACCGCCTCACCCACACGCTTCTCGATCTCCTCGAGATCGGCATTGACCTTCTTGATGCGCTTCTCCGCGGACACCAGCTCCGTTTTGCAATTGTTTAGCTTGCGCTTGCGATCCTCCACCGAGATCTCCTGCAGGGCTTGGATCAGCTCGTCGCGGCGCCGAAAGAGATTGTTGATTAGCAAATTGTCCAGCTTATTCTTGCGCACCTCGAATTGCATGCGCTGCGTGAAGGCCTCCTTGTTCTCCTGATTCAGCCGGCGAATGTCATCGTTCAGCTGATCAATTTCCCGCTGATCCTGCACGGACAACGTTGACATTAGCTCTTGCTTTAGCTCTGCCTCCAAACTGGATTTGGTGCTATTCATCGACTCCAGCGAGGCCTTGCATTGCGCCAAAGAGCGCTCTTTGGGCGCCCGATACTGCTCAATGCGCACCAGCTCCTCCTTCATCAGCCGTATCTCGCCTTGCACCTTCTCGAACACATCCTTGGACTTGCCCTGCTTCGTCTCCGTCTTTTGCATTTCGGAAACAATCGAATTGATGTTATTCTCGGTGGACTTGAGTTCGTTTCGGAGTTTGCCCAGCTTCTTCTCGAAATCCGTGATTTGCTGCGTGTATTCGGCGCGCTTCTTCTGCATCTCCAGGCGAGAGCGTGAGGTATTAAAGTAGCCGCCGGTCAGCGAGCCCTTCGACGATACCTGATCGCCGTCCAGGGTGACACAGTCCAGCCCTGTGCTCTTGGCCAGCTCGGTGGCGCGCTCGAGGTTGCGGCATATCAGCGTCTTGCCAAAGATGTAGCGCAACGCCTTGTCGTGCTGCTCGTCGTATTTTAGCTTCGAGATCATCGGTATGGAGTCGGGGTCGTCGGGATAATCGTGTATCTTCACCTGCAGACGATTCAGGGGCATGAAGGTGACCTCGCCGGGCAGCTTCAGCTTGTTCATCTCCTTCAGGATCTGTGTGCCCTCGTACTCGGATTCGACAATGTGATGGAAGAGCCTGTTGGCGGCCGTCACCTCCACGGCCGTGTAGATGGTCTTGTCGCAGCTAAAGTTCTCAATGACGGGACCATAGTAGGCCCTCGCTATTTCCGCCGACTGACCGCCGCGCTCCACAAAGCTATCCAAGACCTTGCGCACCGAATCGCAACCGTTGAGGATCGGCTTGCCGGCCATGCTGCGCAGCGCCTGGTCCGCCCGCGAGAGCTCCTCCTTGTGCGTTTGCAGCTGCTGCGTCATCTGGGTCTCCTTGCGCCACAGTTCGTTGCGCATGGACTGATGCTGATCCTTGGTCTTCTTCAGTTCGTAGTACTTTTTGTTGTGCTCATCGATTTGCAAGCGCAACTGCTCCAGCTCCGATGAGTGCTCCTCGATCTTCTGGCCCAGATCCTTCTCGGAGGTGGCGTCCTTCTTGAGATCCTCCACCAGTTTGGCATGATGATTGATCTTGTCGCGCGTCTGCTTGCTGATGGACTTTAGCTCATTGGTTATCCACTTGTCGCGATCCTCGCGCGACGAGAATTGCGAGCCGCGTCCCTGCTTGGCATACAGCTCCTTGCGTTTCTGCTCCTTCAGCTGCAGCTCGCGGGAGCAGTCCTCCTCCTTGCGTTTCATTGCCTCGTACTTGGGCTTGACGTCGTCGAGCTCCTTTTCACGCTCCGCTATCGTCACCTTGAGGTTCTTGAGCTCCTGATCCGCCCGCTCCTTGGACTTGTTGTCGCCCTGCACCTCGTCGTTCAGATCGACAATGGTGAGATCCAGTTTGGTTTTCTCGCGCAGCAGCTGCTGCTGCTCGGTCATCAGCACGGAGCGCTCCTCCTTAGTGCCCTGCACCTTCTTCTTGGCCTCCTTCAGGTTCTTCTGCACATCCTTGATCTTCTCCTGCGCTTTCTGGATCTCAATGTTGTAGATCTTCTTCTTGTCGGAAGAGGATTTGCGCTGCAGCAGCAGCTCGTCCAGTGCCTTGCGTGTATCCTTCAGCTCCGTTTCGTAGCGAATGTACTCGAGGGTGCGGCGTGTCTTGTCCCACTTCTGGTACTCCTTCAGCTCCTCCTTCTCCTCCTCGAGCGTCTGCAGACGATCCTCGATGGTCTTCAGGTACTCGGAGATCTTCTCCACCTTCCCGTCCGTCTCGCGCAGCAAATTTAGAGACTCCTCCTTGCGCTCGTCATACACCCGCGTGCCGGCCACCTCGCGGAGCAGCTTCAGGCGATAGGAGTCAGCGGCGGTGGCCATTTGATTGATCTTGCCCTGCTTCACAATATAGTAGGGATTGGAGCTGGAGAAGCCGGCAGATTCGAGCAGGTTGACCACCTCGTTGCGCGGCACCACCTTTTTATTGAGGAAATACTGATCCTTCTTGGCGCCAATCACGCGCCGCAGGAAGATCTCCTCTTTGTCGATCTGGAAAGGGGCAGAAACAATTTGAAGGAGGAAAATACGTCATAATCCTCGGCTGCTATGCGTGATTACTCACTGGCACTCGGTTGTCCGAATTGTCAAAGATGATCTCCACATAGGCCGAGATGACGCGGGCTCCGGTGCCCTCGTGTAGCAGCGACTGGCGCTGCTCTGGACGCAGGTGGGTGAACTCATCGCTCAGCACAAACTGGATGGCTGTTGTAATGGAGGAGGAGCGAATGTTAGCATTTGGGATCAGTCCCCACATCCATCGAAACACACTTACCGTAGAAAAAGTTACTCTTGCCGGAGCCATTGCGTCCAACCACGACATTGTGGCGCTTGTCGAAGGGTTCCACCACCGTCTGGTCCTTGTAACTCTTGAAGCCTTGTATAATAATCTGGAATTGCGGGCAGAGTTGCGGTTTCAACTTTCGTGCGGGGGTGCGTTCGGCATGGCCAGCGGGCTCACTCACCTGCTTGATGTGCATTTTATTATAGTAGACGGCGATTTCTGCACGAAATCGCGCTCTTTTTGTTGACAACAAAAATTAAAACAAATACGATGCAGTGCGACCGTAGCTGAAGCTGAATCAATAACCCGAAAAACGCCACGCCAAATATACTGAAAATCGTGTTTTATATCGTTCTCTGGTCACACTAAGTGACCGCTCTTTCCACTTGTTCGTTATTTTTTGACGGCCAACATTATGCAGTTAATAAAATAAAATCAATAAATTTATTGATTCACTGAAAAATCATAAGATCGATGTATCCGCCAATATACAATAAACATGCACGAGAATCGATGCTTTTTCTAGCGATGTTTTCAAAATTCTTTCAATGTTTTTGTTAATATTGATGCTAAGCGATATTTGACAGATCATCGGTTACCTATTGCCTTATTGCGTTGGAGTTACATGTGAAAATTACAAAGTAATAATAAATACACAATGAAATAAAAATGTTTTTTTATGCCGATTTTATATTTTGAAAACATCGACGACCATCGACTCCGATATTTTCGGCCTAACTTGCATCACTTGCGCGGTCAAAAAAGGAATCCAAGTTCCCATTTGGATAAGTTTTTCTTCAAAATCGGAATTTATGTGACGACGAAATCGTGTTATAAATATATCATCTTTAGAAAAAATATCGATATATTGATATTTTGACTTATTATCCGATTTGGAATTCCCTCCCATTACCAGTTTGGGAACTCAATAAGTCGAGGTATTCATACGTTTTACACATGGAGCCAAAAAGTCGAGTTATCGTACATTTTATCCCATGATGCCAAAAAGTCCTAGTATTCATACATTTTACACACGGTGCCAAACAGTCGAGGTATTCATACATTTTACACATGGTGCAAAAAAGTCGAGGTATTGTGAGAAATATCGATACTTTGATATTTTGACTTTTTATTTTTTATCACATTTTGTTTTTTCCTTCGCCTGCACACACGTCTTCGTTCCGTGTTTCCGTGTGTTTTTACCTGGATTAAGCGATTGCTTGCTGCGCGTTTGTTTACTGGTATCTGATATGATATCTGGCATATTTGGCCACTCAGCGCGAAATCGAAAATAAATCCCGAACGGTGCCAGGAAAATTAAAATAGCAAGAAAAAACCAAAAAAAACGAATAACGGAAAAAGCGTCGGTAGAAAATTGAGCAAGCGAAGCTAAGGTAAATTGCAAGCAGATTTGTTGGTTTTTTTTGTGCCATTTTGTACTACTTTTTATCTCGGCCCCGCTCCCCGCTTTTCCTAACGTCAAATTGTGCAATACGCACACACGCATACAGACGCAAGTGGGAGGCTCGAGAAGCAGCGGTTGGAAAAGGTGGAGCGGAGGAGGAGCAGCTTCAAGCCACCAACAAACACACACACATACAGAGGCACGCGCGCATATACATATAAATATACATATGCATACATACAGCTGTATATACATATTCCAATAAGAATGAGCCAAGACGTGAAATGTTTTTTTTGTGTTCTGTTTTTTTTTCTCTTTGCTTGCCATGTGAATGCAAACGCATACATACTCTAATTGCATTAAACTGGAAAACACACAAAAGCCAGATTCATAATTTTTCAAATTTTCTCAAAATGAAAAAGAAAACTGAAAACAAGGACGAAAGCAGATAAAAAACGCGAGTGCAACGGTTAAAATAACATGATACACACACAGCACGTGTGTGTGTGTGTGTCTCCAATATTCCTTTTTTCCACTTTTATTAGTCATCTTTGGTGTGGAAAAAGGAAAAAGGCTACGAAATATTTAAGCTGAAGCTGTATGGACAGCCATGTGCCACAACTATTTTTTTTCATGTGCAACAAGAGAGCGTCAAAAAGTGCAAAAATAATAAAGGTAAAGGCTGAAAGCCCCGAAAATGAAAATATCAGTAAAAATTCAACAAGAAAACTTTCGTGCGTGCGTGTGTGTGTGCAAACAAGAGATTTTCCCGGAGAGAGCCGCACGGAAATTACGGTTCTCCTCGCCTCAGTGGATGTATGCGTGTGTGTTGGTTTTGCTGTGTCTGTGTATGTGTGTCTCTGGCAGGACACCCAAGCAAAAGCAACGAAAATGTTCATGCTGTGGCTCGGCACATAACGGTTCTTCCTCCGTTTTCGTTTTCTGTTCTGTTTTTTTTATTTTTTATTTTTGTGCTTTGCGCTGCTGCTGCGCAGTCGCTGCCGCCGTCGACGTTGCACCGTGTTCCACAGCGCTTTGAAATTTGTTTGCCCAACTTGGCAGCGCTCTCTCTTTGCGCTCTCTTTCTTTCTCTCTCTCTCTGCCCCTGCCCGTGGCCCCCTCGATTTGCTGTCCTTCGACTCCAACGGAGCTCTCAACTCCAGGGACACGCCATATCAAGGTTTCACTGTGCGCGTGTTTTTCTTCTCGAGAGCTTAGTCCTAAAGGTTCCAGGCTCATCTCGTCACCGCTCCTCCGTCCTCGTCCTTGTCCAACCTGCTCTTCCCAGCAGTTGCCTGCATTCCACCAGGAAGAAAGGCATGTGCAGCAGGGGAATGGCTTTAGCAATTCATTAATAATTGCAGGGCGGCCGGGTCGGTCAATCATCCAATAATAGCTCCGGCACACACACTGCTGCCATTCCATTCCAATTCATTCGATTCGCAGTTCTCAATTCTCAATTCGCGATTCGAAATTCTCATTCGCCCTGCATTCCGCCGTCCCCTAATTAAAGTTAACCCACAACTGTCGCCTGTATGGCACTGTTTCTATGTGTTCCTTGACTCAAAAAGTGCTTAAACTGGAAACTCAATCAAACTGGATTTTGGAATTAATTAAAATAGACTTTTAAAAAAATCTGAGGTTTTTTTTGTAAACTCCCTTTTCAAAAGAAAAAATTCGCAATGCCAGTTGAAATGCTTATATTTTTGGTTAAAATATGAATTACTATACCTTTAGACATCTATTGGGTTTGATTTAATTTTTTTACAAATGAATAAAGCCCTAAATATTTTTGTTTTCCCTTTTTAGACATATTTTCAAATGAATTTTATGTCTTTGAAGGACACTTACAAATAGAAAACCACCAAACATATTTTATTGCATGCAAATGAACATGTTTTTTATTGATTTGATATCCTTGGGGGTTTTTTTTATATTTTCTAGAATTTTAACCCAATTTGAAAGAAGATTTTACTCAAAATTCATTCATACATATATTTCACATTTACTCAAAATTCATTCATATATTTCACTTTCTTATTAAGAATTATTATTCAGGCGATTCTCTAGCTAACTTCAATGCCACACAATGTTCGCAAACTAAAGCAATATAAAGCAAGTTAAGTTTTAATTTGGTTATTTGGAAGCATAACTTTTAATGGGGGACCAAAGTATTGAACAACTATTGGCATGTGTAATTAGTACCAATTAGTTGGGCATTTGACATAAGCAGCAGCTGCATTTCCCACCACTTGTTAACAATTTAAACGTTTCACAAGCAAAGTTCTATTTGAGTGTCTCAACTCAATCGCATCTTTCGCACAAATATCGCTCAATTCCACTCTGCGAGTGTGTGTTTTGAGCATAAAATATTAATGCTAGCCATGCCGTTGATGTTTTTCAATCGATTGAACAGGTGCTACTCCTGCGAGCGAAGGTAGTGTGAGATGTTTTTCCCGAAAACGCCGACATGAACAGGAGGGCGATAGGGCGATTTTAATTTTCCACGCAATGTGTGTGAGTGGGTGGTTGGAGGTGTATACCATCTCCATTGTTTTTCTGGCCCGAATGTGTGTGTGTGTGTATGGCTCCTATTGTGTCATTTTAAAATGCACCCGACCTGTCCATTAGCTCGCCGTGATTGAGTGGCCGTGTCCCTTCGTCGATTGAGTGATTACCTATGCAAATATGCAGTTTGACAGCTTGGTAGTTTAGCAGTTAGTCGTAGTTTAACGGTGGACTGTTAACGTTTAACTGCAAGCTAATTGTTAAAATTGGCAGTTGGAACGGTGAGCGGGCGAGAGCGGTAGTATTAGCAGTGGAAGTGGAATTCGAATTGGAATTGCAATTGCAAATTGGTATGCAAATTGCAGGCGAACAATTAGCAGTGCGACAATTGCTAAAAGTGGCAACGGTAACGAGAGGCTGCGTGAAAAATGATCATCGCCCCACGTACCGTGCCGCACCTCACCGAGCAATGCGAAATGACTCACACAAAGCAGGCTAAGCAGCCAGACAGCAGCGCTAGCACAATTGAAAAAACATAAAAAATAAAAATAAATAACAAACTAGCAGCAGCAGAGCCAGAAAAGTAAAGCACACCGCGCCGCCGACACACAGAAATGTTCGAAAATAACGAAGGCAAATGCGAAGTGTGTTGCCTGCCTCCTCTGTACACACACAAATTGCGCTAATAATAGCGAAAGCGGCAGCAGTAGAAACTATTAGAAGTACAGAGAGTTTCGCCTGAGTTATAGCCGAGCAAAAATAGGCATGGGAAAATAACAGCATCAAACAGCAGCCAAAAAAAAAAAAAAAAAAAAAAGGCCAGCCAACTCGGTGGAAATCTCCCGTGAATGTATGAAATATAAAATAAGAAGTCAAATCGCCTGCACTTGCCCTGAGCCATACAATACAGCTGCACTGTGCACAAAAACGAAAGTCAAAAAGGGGAAGCGATAAAAAACATCATTAAGCAATAATCACAATTTTTATATTGCTTATTTTTTGTTTTAAAAGACTATCACATTGCCTTTTCTTTAGAGAATATTTACAAAGATCAAAGGCATAATATCCTATATTTCCTATAATGACTAAATTCTGGTTATTAGCTGGGATAAATTTGGAGAAGCACACAGTTTTACGACTTTTTCCGTGAAATCAACGTTTATGTTTTCTTAATCATGCTGCCAAATTACCTTATTATTGTGTATAATGCTAATATTAACCAAAATTAATAGTTTAATGGTCACAATGTCTAGAATTTGATACCTTTACATAAAGTACACTTTGAGAATATATTTTCTTTTAAATTAAACATGATTTAAGACTTGGTGTGTAGAAATAATAAATGCATGCAGTTTCCTATAATAATATCGTAAAATAATATTAAATTCAAAAATTAATGATCTGAATACCATTTCCTAAAAGTTATAACATAGATCAAATATAAAAGTGTCATAGAAGTTGTTTCTATTCTAAATATATATGCATAGTGTGTTTAAAAAAATCATTTTAAAATAACATTTTACTCCAAATTATATGTATATAAAATTTAATAATAATTAAGCGTGGGTCAAAATAAATTACTATGGCTTTGAAAACCATTGAAACTGTTTCTAAAAGTATGCAGCAAACAACATAAGAATGTGAATTTTAAGATGCATACTTTTTTGGGTAACATTTTTATTGGTTAAAAAAAGAGCTATTTTTATGGTACACCTCAATTCTCCTAAAAAGTTGGAAAAGGGAAATATATATGGAATTTGACCTGCACATGTGCAATACAGTAGTTTTTTTTGCAATCTTATGTTCCCCCATTTTGTGTTCATCTTATTTATTAACAATGCAGATAAAATATTAAAGCGACCCAGTTTTTTGGAAATGTTTGTTATTGTTCGGGACTGGCAGCGCGCCTTTTTGTTTGCAGTGCACGGCGTACATACCTATGTACACTGTGCATATACATACATAAATATACAGTTATCCCCAACAGTTTCGGGTCAATTGACTTTTAGTGTAGTGCTGTGCTGCACACACACACACACACACACACACTTTCGCGGCACTGTATGTAAATGTGTGTGCAGGGGCACAGGCCAAAAGGGAAAAAGCTCGCAAAAAGAAGCAAGCAACACGGCAACTCTGCCGTCGTCAGCAGTGGCAGCGGCAGCGACGTCCGCGCATAGAAACGCCGCACGCAACAAATCGCCTGAGCCAAAGCCAAAGCCTAAGCTCACAAACACACATGTACATACACAACACGGCTACGGCTGCCTCCTTTTTCTCTGCCTCCCACAGGCTCTCCTTCTATCTCTCTTCTCTGCTCCCGCCTCTGCCTCTCCCCCCGTTCGCCCCACTCCCCGCACTGTGGTTGCGATAAGCTCAAACATTGAGCCTTGATTTCGCTTACAAGTTTTCAGTTTATTTTTTTTTTTAAAGTTTTGAAGCGCGCGCTCACCACCCTCGTGCAATAACTGTAAAATTTCCATAAATATTTAACGGTATTTTGCCGTGGGCGTGCAATTCCTCATTAGGTGGAAAGCTTTCCACCATCTGAGCAGCGAAGTGTAGTGTAGAGTGGAGTGGGGCAAAAAAAAAAAAATGAAAAAAGTCGTCAATGCGCAAAGCTTAGTGGAAGTTTCATTTGTATTAACTCATGTGCGCCGCCACCTGATTCCGCCCTGTCCCCTTTGTCAATGACATCAGCATCTCCCTCTCTGGTTTATTTTATTTTCATTTATTTTTTTTTTACCCACCACTGTGCCAATGCGGCCCATCGTACTTGGCGAGCATTCCCGTTTTTCCACCGCCGGCTCCTTCGTGTTTGCCTTCGCATCCTCTTCTGCTGCAGTTGACGTTTCTGGCCCAAGAAAAAGGATACGAGCAGAGGAAGGATGAAAGTGGGAAATGGTAAATGGGAAAAGGCAAATGGAGGCACAAACAAAAATAAACATAAAAGGAAATACACGTTTGCCTTGATGATGAAGTCCCTAAATTAAAATCTAAAATCTGAAATATGGGCAGAAAATCAAATACCGTAAAGCAATCAAATTCTCAATTAAAAATCAATGAACGTGAGTTTTGCAATAAAATTGGTGACCGGTGACCGGAGGACCAATGCTTGCTCGATGCAAATAATTCCCAAAATTTGGTGTTCTACAGTTTATACAATCTGTGTTGCTTGAAAATAATAATAATTTATAGCAATAACTGCAATAACTTTCCACTTTCAATGGCTTTTGTTTTACTGAAATTTCACGCCACTGGCATGCCGTAAAGAGTATTGATTAATAACCTAAATGTCACAGCGGGGTACCCCATTTTAAAATCACATCTTTTCCACTTTGTTGTGCTAAACAATTTTCGTCACGATTGATTTGTGGCCAGCGATAAAAAATCGTCACTGTTCAATTAGGCAAATGTGTCCACACAAGTTTTTTCTCTCGATTCTATTATACTGAATTTATCGTTAATAAATATTATTGCTAAAAAGTATTAGGTTGTAAACTCAGTAGGTCTTCGAACCCATAACTTGGTATACCTAACCATTAATAAGGGAACTCGGTATACCTTACCCATCAATAATAACTACCTGGTGATCATCTATTTTGAACACATTTTAAGAATACGTCGACATAAGTCACTTAAATATATATTTCTTTACTCTTAATTTAAATTCAAAGCCTGCGTAAAAATATATGTATGATCTATGTTTCGTTGATAAAGTATTCTGCTTGTTAAATAAATTTTCAGTGGACTTTAAATTATAATCTGCTTTAAATGCCAGTTATAATCATGTTGTTTATGGTAAAAGTAAACTTATTTGGAAGTTTTTGACGTATGTATAGTAATTACTAATACTCTGTTACCTCCTGACCTGTGGTTAATATTCGGAGCAGTGAGATAATCAAATAGAATTAACTGCCAGTTTGACTGGACGTAAACTTTGACTGATACTTTAACTCGTTATAAAGAAACCGATTCTCAAGAGTACCATAAAATTTAAGGACAATGCTGACTCTACAAAAAGTTGCAGCTATTTAAAAGTAACGCTGTTTGCCAGTAATGCTCTGTAGTTTTCGCTTCATGACGACAACATCGCAACATCATCGCTGTTGCAGTGTTTTCGTTCTCCTTGGCGTGCTTGGACGCGATTGTTTCTGGTTTTCCTGCTGCTGCTGTTGCTGTTGCTTTTGCCTCTCGTGTGTGTCAGCAACAGGACATACGCACGGTGTGGGAACAGCGGGGGCAGAATTGTAAGAGCCAGCGGAGTGCGGAGTGCAGGAAGGGAGGGAGCCCACATCAACATCGTTCTCGTCATAATGACCGACTAACTGAGTGACTCTGCCTGTTGTATGTCTGTTTTTGTGCGCGTGCGAATGTGCGTGCGCCATGTCCTGAGCCTGTCCTTGTCCGTGTGTCCGTGAGACCGTGCTTGTGTGTGTGAGTCAGTGTTTGTGTTTGTTAGGATATAGATGTGCCTGTATCGTATCTCGGTTCGTGCATGCGCCTCAACAGCGGTCAGGGTTGACTTTTTGCAGGCAAAGGCGGTAGCGGAGGCGATGAAGAAGGAGATACAGGACCCAGAAGCCAAAACAGGTCCTCCCAGATCCTCATACCCATGGCCATGCCAAGCGAGCGCCTTCGTATCCTTGAAGCCAGCGCAACAGCAACGAAATTAAGCTGAATCCCAACCAGAACCGCGCGTTTCTTTGGTCTTATTGGATTTGGCTCTTGCTCTGCAGGCTTGGAGTTTGTGTGCGTGTGTGTGTGTGTGACGATAGAGAGAGAGAGAGAGAGAAAGATAGAGAGAGAGAGCTGGGGAATCGATAAAGCATACTTATTTGGGTTTTTGGTGCAACATGCTTTAAACTATGTACATATACACACACACCGATACGGGCACAGATACAGATACAGATACTGGTGTGCGGTGTGTCATATTTCAGCGTTATATGCTCGGGCACCGCCGCACCGCACATAACCTCAACCGCGTTATGGCTGCGCCATCAAAAGCTCCACTGTCTTGCTCTCGCTCTCTCTCTCTCTATCGCTTTCTGTCCCTGTCTTTCACTCGCTCACCGAGTCGCTCTTCTGCTTCCTCTCTTCTATGCTCTGCCCAGTCCCCGTTACACCAACTCGAGATTAGCTTCCGGTGGGGATATAAATCATCTCTCGGTTCGTTGCTCAAGTTATAAATATTAAATATTCAAAAGCGACTTTTTCCCATCCTGCCTCCTACTCCTCCTGCTGCCCTTCCCGTTCATCGCCTGGTTGCCTCTCCCGTATCCATTCACTCCTTGTTCGGTGTGTGTGTGCGTGCGAGCATGTATGTATGTGTGTGCTTTTGCTGTGCCCTTTCGCTTTCAGCTTCGCACTTTAAACAGCTGCTCCGGCCTCCCTTCTCTTTCCCCCACATCCTGTCTTCCACCCACCCAGCCGCATTCTCGCTGTGTCCCTCTTGCTCTTTAACACACTCCCGGAGCTTCGTTACAGTTACTTTACGCATACACTGGCGGTCATAAAAACCGCAACGCGAATGAATGAAACAACAAAAACCGCTTGGGGAATTCCGTTCTACGGTTCTCTAAGTTCCTGTGCGTGTGCGGGGTAGCAGCGTCAGTGTGAGTGAGGTATTGGTGTGAGTGTCCTGGCCAAAAGAGATTCGAGAATTCCGTACGAACAAAGGAAAACCAGGTTAAAGATTATGCTATGCACCCTACCTATGTTAAGCCTGTGCCCAAGAAAACTTCAATTAAAGTGGAAAGAAATAACTTTACAATAGACTAGGCTTTCAAGACCGGAAATCCGGTTTGTTAATTCGAAAATACCATTGCATACCTACAAGGGTGCTTTTGGAAATACAAGAATTGAAATGTAATGTATAGCATTTAAATTACTTAATTTTAGAAACCATTTCTATATTTCAAAACTATAACAAAAAGCGGTTATTTATATTGTAAACCTTTTGCAGGCAAGGCTTGCATCCAAACTTGATTACGGACTTTAAAAATCAATTTAAACTTGGATGTGGATATAGAAAAACGGATTTACAAATCAATTTAAACTCTACTCTTTCGTTTTGCATAGCAAAATATAAAATTGCAGCCTTAACCTATGCTTTTTTGCACAATTGAACTGAACTGGAGATTAGCAAGTTGCCATGATGGCCCGGAAAGCAATATTAAAGAGCAACATTTGAGTAGATTAGCAAGGGTATTCGTCAGGCAACCTCCCCACCCACCGCACCATTCGTGCACATAGTGAAAAGTTGCTCCATTGTTGGGGCCTGGCAGTGTTGGTTGCTTTTTGTGTAAGTTTTGCGTTTGTGCTACTTAACCTTTTTTGTTTGGCAGCGTTTTGCAAAGTTGTTGGCTAAAGTATTTTATGCTGTATGACGGAAACTTTAGAGTGTGTTGCTGTTGTTTCTCCAACTCCCCTTCCCCATTTTTGTGTTTTTTGTTTTATTTATTTCTATTTTTTTTGTCATGCCGCTTGATTTTGCGCTCAGCTCTCGTGGCCGTCATCGAGTGGCGAAGCGGAGGAGGAGCCTCCTCCTCCTCCCGTTGCTTTGATTGTGTGAGTGCACTCAGCATGCAAACAATGCCGTTGGCCAGCAACAAAGACGGCTGGGCTGCCTTTGCCTTGCTTTGGTTTAGTTAGCTGGTTTTGTTTTTTTCTCCTATTTTTTTGTTCTTGTTTTGTTTGCTGCTTTGCATAAATTTGCACGCAAAACTGAGCAAAAAAGGAAAACGTAAAAAAAAAACGGGAGGAAAGAAGAAAATTTGGCTAAACTGTTGCAGTTTTTATGACCGCCACTGTGTATGGCCAATAAGGATAATGATGATGATGACGTTGCCTTGGCCCTTCCGTCTCCCTCTCTCCATCTCTCGTTCTCTCTACGTGGCTTTGTCAATGACATGTCCTTCTCGCCCTCTCGCCATGCTGTCCTCTCTTGCTCGCTCTCTAACTCCATCTCTCTTTCACTTCCTTGGCGCTTTCGTGTGCGTGCGTATACGTGATGCTGCAGTTTACGGTTACTCGTTAAAGTTAATGCTTTTAAATAGCTTATAGGTAATTTGTTGCTGTCGTTGACACCTATGCCGAGCATTTTACAAGATTTGCCCTCTCTGCACGTGTGTGTAAGTGTGTCTGTGTGTGTGCGATTGCTTAAATGTGGTCACGACACGCACATCAGCTGTTTGCACCGAGTTAAGCCGCAAGTGAAATATACATCCATACACACACACTACGTGTATGTGTGTGTACACAGTGACGGTCAGAATATTAGTAGATCCAATCTGACCTAACAAGCCCCGTCTTCACCACCTTAAGGGGCTTAAACTAATACCAAGTAAATATAATTTAAAAGTTTGCACTGCACTTGCTACCCACATATTTGTATTTGTACGTACAATGTAGTTTCTATGGGTCGAAACTTGCTTAGTTCGATTAGATATTGCAATTTCTGTTCTTAAAACATTATTTTCTTAGTCTGTGATAGGTAGAAAAAGCTCAAAAAAGCCTAATTTACTGCATTTAAATAAAAACAGATAAAGAATTGTTCTTCTTCGCTACGTATACGTAACGGATAAATTACGTATACGTACGTATACTTAATAAATCGCTTCAGTAGTCGGACACACAGCAGGACCAAACAAAACCAAACGTGTAGCTCGGACAATTTTACTTGCAATACCCTCACGTATATCTGAATTGTTTAAATGAACTGAAGAATGCAATAACAACAAATAATGGATTCAATGGAATAATACGAAATCGGTTTGGTATGCATACGTAGATAGGAACATCAGGACAAAGGGCATAAACAAGTTGTTGCAGTCGTCTGCTCAAAAGGTAAATGCGTTGCTTTAGTACATTGATAGGAGGGACATGAAACACATACATACATTAAGCACTGGCCCTAAGAACTTAATTTGTTGTTTACCTCGTTGTTTACCAATCACTGGCAAGTGGATCGCATGCACTGCCTTGGGCATGAAGCGCATATTAAAGGAGACAGCTTAATGGCAGGGATTTATTTATAAACAATTGCATGCGCATTTTAGCTGGCCACTTTGCACGCCTTCGCCTGCACCTGGGCACACCTGAAGCACCACCGCGAGCCCCCTAATGCTAATTGCTGGGTGGAAAAAAGGGGTAAACCGAGGCACCCAAGACACATGAAACGGGGAACGAAGCGACAACGGACACTGAAATTAGGTCGAGCAGTAACGTTGAATAAAATTTTACCAAAAATAATCTCGCTGTGCTGCTGTGCTGTGCGACAATTTTCATGCACCAAACAAACAATACACACAGGCGGCGGCGGCGGCGGCCGACCGACCGAAATGAAAAATCGCTCAAAGTGAAAAAAAGTACTTGAGTTATTGGAGCAGACAGCCGCGTGGCGGCGGGGGATGTTGATGAGATGGCTGGCGGTTTTGGGGGAAGTCGGGGAGCAGTCCGAGAACTGTCACTCAAACGGTCACCGAAAAAGTGCGCGGCGTTGATTTGGTCTTGTTTCTTTCATGGTTGTCTTGCTCTTTAGAAGCGATAAATTAAGTTGAGAATTTACTTGACAAAATCTATACGCGTATATGTATGTTTAAGCAACGCGAAGATAAATACAGTAAAAGTTGTGCTATTAGCAAGTATTATAATTTATAAATTATGCATCGCATTGATGTGAAAATCTTAGTGGGGATTTCATATACATGTGTGGGTGGGACTAAGCTCTTTGATATCTGTGGAATCTGTGGAAAGTACACCTAACGTTTTTTCGATATATACTTTTTCAAAAAATACAACAAAAATGCTATTGCATGCAACAAACCTAAGGTCACACTTGAACAAAGTGTTGCCGTGTAATTGAAGCATTTAAAAGATGTTCAATGCATATTAAATACATATGTACAATCTATTGCTAAATCCAACCCAATTGTTTGTCCTAGCACAATATTTACCAATAAACGGTGCGGACAACCAATTATATTAACCAATATCTACTGTAGCAACAAAAAACTGTGTGTGTCCTGTGTGTCCTGTGTGCTGAGTGCCGCGGGTAACTGTACACTCTGTTTGCGCCCTAACGGTAAAAATTGGCCAAATGGCGTGCGACCAAAGTGGGAGCAAGAGAGACGGAAAGCAGCCCCAGCAGAGTTCATAACGAAAATTCCGCTTCAAATTTCGAACAAATATGTTTTTAACGCCCGTGTGTGTTGCGTTCCGTTTCGTTTCATTTCATTTCGTTTTGTTTCGCTCTTCCTTTTGTGTGTTTTTGTTAAAATAAAAATTGTACTACTCGTTGCGCTGTCTGTTTTTCCAAGTTTATGCCATGCCTATCCATGTATACACCTGCGAAATGAGCCAAAGTTGTTAAAAGTTGAGTGGGGAAGTTTGGTATAAGTTTCACAATAGTTGCAGAGTTAAGTTGCGAACATTTTGAAATTTCTTATAATTGAATTATTGCGGTAGATGAAAAGCAACTTAACAACTAAATGAGTAATTGAGCACCAATTAGCACTGTGAATTTTCCCTAAAATTTAACAAGAGAACAACTTAACAGCTGAGTGAGTAAATGAACAAGTCAGCAAACAACTAAGAAACTGAACAATTGAGTGAGAAATTGTGGAAAGTGAGTCCTTCGGGAGCCACAGAGATTGCTCACTCAAGTGAAGATCCAACACCATGGAAATTAATGACTTGAATTCGTGAATTGGGCATCGCATGAACTTGGTTTATCCCGAGAGTGTGTGTTCTGTGTGTGTGTGTGCTGCGGCTTTTGTGGGTGACATGTGCATGTGGGACACTCGCTTGCTGTTTGTTTTTTCGGCTATTTGCTTAGTTTTTTTCTTTTATTTTTCTCTCTTACTTTTTCCTTTTTGGCAACAACGTGACTTCATCATCATTCAACATGATCATCGTCGACTGCGTAACGTGAAAAACAATTGCATGAATATTTATGGTGTGCTCATGTGAGCGTTTTTCCCCAGTTTTTCCGAGCCGCCCGCTTGCTTGTGTGGGTGTGTGGGTGAGTGCGCGGTTTTTATGCAAACATATATTGTTTTTTTTTTTTTGTTTTTTCTAGTCACCCATAAAGCAACGTCAAAGGATTGCCCGGCAAATTGGCTTCAGCCGTAAAATGCGTTTGCGTGTAGAAACGAAACGATACGAAACGAAACCAAACCGTCGCCTTTCCCTCCTTTTCTCCCCCTCCCTCTGATTTCCCCCCCACCTTTTTCCCCATTTTCGCCCCCTATGCGATCTCTCACTCCGGTTTCCGCGGTTTCCAGCCAGGCCTTATTGATGGCATAATTGTTGTTGCCGCTGTTACTGTTGCTTAGTCGCAACGCATTTCGAACTTAATTATTATAATTAATTGGCAAGAACAACAAAAACAAAACAGAACGGCAACAACAAAAGAGAAAAGAATAACGGGGGGAAAAAATAGAGAAACCAAATAGAAGTGAACGAAACACGCAACACCCCGCACAAAACAGGCTGGTAACTAAACCACTACCCACATTTCGCTCAACAGGCAGAGAGGCCCTTGAACATTCCAGAATTTTCATGGCTATCACGGTGGTTCTTGGATCACAGTGTACAGTGTGTGCACACAGTGCACTGTGGGGAAAGCCATTTAAATTAGCCTCGCTCTCTCTCTCTCTTTCGTTCAGCCAGGCGACAAAAGCCGCCAGTTTAGCTGAATAATTTACCATTTAAAAACGCTTTTCCCTCATGTGTGTTGGGGTGCTGTGGAAAACAAAGCCCCACACACAGACAATAGATGGAATAATACATGCGAGAGTAGAGAGAAAAAAAATATATTTATACATATATATACAAGAAAGAATAACACGTAAATGTTTGCATATATAAAGTGAATAAGAACAATTGTTAAGCCATTTTATGCGCATGAAAGCGGAATTATGCAAATGCCAAGTAAGCCAAGAACAAGAACAAGCAAGTAACAAGGCGGTGTGACAATAACGGGTATAATATAACAGTATAACAGTGCACTGCAAAATAATTTATATATTGCAAACATTGTTCAGAGCAATCTAAGGCCTTGAAAAAGGATGAAAGTCTTAGTTTTCATCTCCCCCTGCTTGGGTACACTGCTGATATAAGGGAAAATTTAGGAAAAATACAAAACAAGGGGGTGACAATAACGGGAATAATATAACAGTATAACAATTTAAATATTTCATACAGGAGGCTCTCGTGCTTTTCATCTCTGCGCTTGGGTACTGGAAAAATGAATTTTCATCTATCTAACTAGGGTTGAGTAATGAGTTTCAACCTTAAACTATATTTGAACCCTTTTTAAAGTGGCGAAATACAGTTTTTCCTCATATAGTGAATATGATTTGGTTTCAGTGTACCTGCCCCCCCATTTTCATTGCATTCCAATTCCGGTGACAACAAACGCATGCAAATCGAACCGAAATATTATTCCAATGCGCCGCTGTTGCTCTGTTTTCAACATTGCTCCATTGTTCATAAATGCAAACAACAAGTGTTGTGTTGGTTGCCTCCACGTTTTGTGGGTATTTCATATTTTTTTTTTCTTAAACAGACACCGCAAAGCAAACACTAAAACACAGAGGCAGCCAGCAGCAGAGCACCAGAGGAACAGAAACGGAAACGAGCAAACAACTACGGCTGCTTTTTGCTCGCTTAAGTTCGTTTCGTTTCGTTTCGTTCCGTTTCGATTCGATTCGATTCGATTCGGCTCCGTTGGCCATTCGGTTCGGTGTCTCGCCTTTTGTTCTTGCCATTGGCATTCGACACACTTTTTAATTAGTTTTGCCACATTTCGCAAATAGTTTTAAGCAAATATACAGCACTTTGCCCGCTTTAATTAAACGCGTCTTTGTTGTGTTTCGCCAGCCATCTCGATTCTGTTCGGTTTCAGCAAATAAATATTTGCACATCTTTTTTTTGTTTTTTGTTTCTTGTTTTTGTTTTAATTAAGTGGCCGTGTTGCGGGGCTGCCAGACTGTTGTGGACCGCAAGATGCGTCACTTGTGACGCTGGCAACCCTAGACGAGACCACCCAACATGCAGTCTTGTATTTTCGCATTTGATGTTGCCATTTTGGCAAATGGTGGATACAAACAAAACAATCGGGTGAGATGCAGGAATGCATGTGCTGTACGCTGTACTTGTGGGGGATAAACACCGAAGGCATTCGCTCGAATTTATGGATTCAGTCGAAATATTACCATTGTGTGTGGGTGGTGAGCGGGTTGTGAATGGTTGGGATTTTGGGTGAATGGGGCGGCCAGACCTGGCACACATGTTTTTCGCATGATATAAACCACCGAACGAACGACCCACCGACCTACAATGCCTTGCCAGAATGCCTAAATAAATGCCAGAATTTAAACCGCAGCAAGACAGACCCCTGGTCCAAAGCGAAAAATAAATACCGATGAAACGACGAACAGCAACACAAAACTGGCCATATCAATGGCAAACGGTAGCAACAATTAAAAAATAAAGGCAAAGGCAATGACACGAAAGGCGGGCAGGCAGGCAGCAAGCAAGGAGAAAAAGTTGGTCTCTATAGGACTGACTGACACCTGTACAAAGCGTCAATAAGTGAGGCCAAGTGGGCCATTAAATGCCAAGTTAATGGGTTGCACAAATTGTTTTTACCAGCCAGAGTTGTTGGTTTTATTTTATTTTTCACCGCTGTTGTTCACTTGCCCCGCTTGGAGTAGTCGCCAGACAAGACGAACCGCATTAAATGCAGGCGGGCGGGCAGGCAGGCAGACCAGACTGTGTCTGATCGATAAAAGTATGTGTTATTAATCTGTAAGGCCAAGGACTTATGCAAAACAGCAACAGATAAGCATATAAGCATTGCCACTGCGAAAGTGGGTCACTTGTGTACGTGTGTTATCGATGAATGTCAAGTTCAGTCGATCAACCGTTAAACTTATGCGATAGCCAAGGCCAAGAAATTTTGTAGTACGATATAAATAGCATGCACTATCGATGATTATCGGGTTGAATCGATTAAGAATGATTACATTTTCAATGATTATTGGGTTCAATCAATTAAGAATGATTACATTTTTGATTATTTCAAGAATCTAATTAAATGAGTAGCTTTTAGTGTAATTGATGTCTGTGTCTGATGTATATGTAATCGATTAGCATTTCGATTTTTTCGATAACCTAGTTGAAAGGCTAAAAAACACGCATGCCATACGAAGCTAATGCATTTATTGCAATAAATTAAGCGGCAACATTAGCGTAAATTACATCTGACACTGCATTCCGGGGGGCAGGCAAATAGAAACCGAATAGAAAAACAAAAACAGAAAATAAATTAAACACGAAACATGTGATGCCCAGCCGTTCATTACGTGGTCAAACTGTTTTTATTTGCATTAAAATTGAGGTTAATAACTATGGCGCAAATTTATTGCAACTGTCAATGCATATCCATTAAAACGCTTGCGTTCAATTTGATGCGTCAAATGCTCGATTAGCAACCGCAGCCACAGCCACAGCCACTGCCACTGCCACTGCCACTGCCTTCGTTCCCCATGCCCAAGCCCAACCCTTTTCCGCCCCACCATTACAGCCCCCTAAATTATTAATGCCCCCTCCCAGTGTGTGTGCAAGTGTGTGCCTGAATCGGCAGTGTCTGTGTGATAATTTGAAGCCGTTAGTTGATTTTCTTGTTGTTGCTGTGAAGCCAAAGTCAAGCAACTGGAGCAAAGTCTGTTCTGTTATCTTCTCGTTCGATTTACTCTAACTGGGAAGGTATAGTCGGTTGGAATACACAGGAAATACAGGGGATAAATATATGTACATCTTGTGAAAGTCTAGTGTAAAGGAGCTTGTTATGTTTAACATTAGACAAGATCATTTTATTTTCCTAATGTCCTGTTAATAAACCGAAGGTTAGCTGTATACTTTACAAATACCACAGTGTAATTTCGGTGTAATGGGGGGCCTAGAAACCCAGTCTCAGGATATGTACATACTTTGTGTTGAATGTCCAGTTAAGGTGCTAGTTAAATTTTAACGTTCAGTTTTCAGGTTATTAAACTGAAGGTTAAATATTAAGAGACTGGTTTTTTCCTTACGTTTTTCTTACCTAAATCAATTGAGCATTTTCTTTTATTATTCATCAGGTTTTCGTTTCGATAAATTTGGGATTTAGAAGAAGTTGCCAGTTAAAGTTTAACATTCAAAAGAAAAAACTTGTGATTAAAAAAGAAAATTACTTTTAGTGAGAATTTGAAACTCTCAATTGAACTCGAGGCTCTTGATCTTATGGGGTTTTGCTTCAAGCAAGAGTGAAACACACTGTCTTGCCACTGACTGGAGACTGGAGAGATGGTAGTTGTTTGGACCTCCGACCGACTAAATTTTAGCACAATCAAATTAGCATTCGGGCGGGCGTGCACGTTCTCGATTTGCGGCTCTCGACGCAGCGCTGCACATTATTGCACTCGGGAGATTCCAATAACGAGTGCTGATATAATTACCCGACATGTGAGCCGGGCTTCGTCCACGTCCACAGTCCGCAGTCCTGCACACACACAGGCCCATGCATGCACATTAATGTGTGTGTGTACAACGTAACAGCGCATAAATTGTACGTTGGGGACGAGCCCCTCTAACACGGGGAGCGGCAGGGTGGTTGGCATGAGACGAATGCGAACGTTAACGTACTTGTCGTTTACCTGACAGCCTGAATTAATTCAATGAAATCTGAAACATTTTATGAGCAATTAATTAAGATATTAGAAGGGACAGACACACACACAGCAGGGCTGTTGTTAAAATCTAAAGTGGGTGCCTTCCAAAATTAATTGATTGGAAACTATTGTTGCAATTTTGGCAGGCAGACAACAGACCAATTAAATGGATTTCCTTTTCTTATGCTCAATTCAAATGAAGATGCATTATTTATCTCGTCCTGTTGTGTTGTGTTGAGTTGAGTTAGAAAAACGATAAACGATAGTCTGAATTAATTATAGTACAATTAAATTAAAATAAACAATGTAATTGAATACTAATATTAATAATTAAATAGTTTACAACAAACACCTTAAAAATGAAGTCGGTTTTTATACAAAAACCTAACCAATGAAGAGGTCTTTTTATTTAGATAGTCCTTTTCTTTGGTCCTTCGAGTCGGATGTTCACTTTTCTTGATGAAATTTCAATTGTAGAGTGTTTCCTTAGCAATCATGGCTTTTTTTTTTGTATCTGAATTTATTAAATAATTCATCAGAATATATTTTTGTTGAGAACATTTTTATAATATGGCTAACCTGGCTTTATTAACCTGTTAAATGATTCAAATCTGTGCAGCTACCTAATGACTTTTATGTTTATATATTTATAATTATTTTGAAATCGAAGTCTTGTAATTTTTTTTTGAAGTGAATAAATGCATATTTCTGTTACCTTTTTGAATTATTTAACGACAGAAAGTGTGTCACCGGAATAAGTCACATAATGGTATATATTCAGGCCCGACTTTATTACCTTTGACTATGCCAAAAAAATATAATTCACAAAGAGAACATCGTTTGCATAATTGCTTTTTAATTACCATACAAACGCGCACATTTTCATATCTCGCTGTAGATATATATATATCTATATATGTATATATATATATATATTTATATATATATATGGTACATCGGACGGGTGTACGATATTGGCCCGAACGAAAGTAGCACAGACTCTCTGTGGAAGTAAACAAAAAGTTTTATTTCATTAGCCTCGCGTTGTCTGGCTCTGGCGAGTGTAAGAGATATATAGAGATAAATATATGTTGTAAGAGATATATAAACTAATATAATTACAGTCAATTAATTAAAAGAGAAAGAGAGAGCAGACATCGTTCTCTGTGTTGAAAGTTCTTGCCAGAAACTCAAGCTGCTTCTTCGTTTAAAAATTGTTACTAAATAAAGCAAACTAATAAATTAATTGGTTAATTTATTAAGAGAGAAAGAGAGTAAGTTAAGCTGTGATTTAAACCCTTTCCCACTCGATATATTTTCTTGTTAACAAATACTATATATATATTCATTAAAACCTGGCCAGGAATGTGTCGAACATTTAGCCATTGGGTGTGGGTGTGGGTGGGTGTGTGGCTGGGCGATGATCGTGTAAACGCAAAAATATGCGCAAAGCAATAAAAACCTATAACAATGAGCAAACAAATGGTATATCTGTGTATTTGTATGCATGAGAATTAGCCGTGTAGAGAGAGGCAGTGATAAAAATGCTGCTCGCAAACTTGTTTAATAATTAAAAGTCAGCACACAAACTCACTCACTCACTCACTCACTCGGCTGCATAAGAAATATGAATTTGCATATTGCGAACAATACTTATATTCCGATCTAGAGCTCTCTACAAAAAAAGATAGTTCCAGGCAACTTGCTCTGCTTACTTATCCCAACATTGTGTTGGGAACTAATTCCTAGAAACCATTAAAAGATCATCATCTTCTTTTTTAATTACCAACCGAATATTAACGGGTACGTTTTAGTGCGCTTTTGGCCCGAATGAGCTGTGAGGAAACCATGAAATGGAGTCGTTAAAATTACATTGTTGAAGAATAGTAATTGATTTTTAAGCCAAACATACACGTTTCTTTATGTCTCCAGAGGTGAAAATGTCAGCTAAAAGTTGTAGAATGTATTTACAAACTTAACTTAATTATTTCTTTTCAAGGTGAAACAGAACAGAAATTATTCCGGCTCGTTCGAAATTCGTATAGATTTTCATGGAATCTCAAATGCATTCCATAGTCTCCCACTCCCACTCTCTCCCTTGTTATTACGTCACATTCCCTGACCGGTTCAATTTGCGGAAGACAGCTGACTTTAATTTACTGTTATGTGTGAGCCAACGGGGCGGATGGTCAATGTGGTTAGACGGCGGCGGGACTGGACTCTCTCTGGACAGGACGCACGTGTTTTTGGCCCTCAATCTCGATTTTGTTTTGTTTTTCCCTTTTTTCGCCCTGCTGCAGTTGTCAGTCAATACGTCAGTGGCAGCTGCTGTAGTAGTTGTAAGTCTGTCCATCTGTCCGTCAGTTTGTCCGCCTGTCCGTCTGTTTGTCCGCCTGTCCGTTAGTTTGTCCCGTCCCTCAGTTAGGCATATTGCAGGGGCAGTCTGTGTTTGTGCAACCGGTGCGGTGATTGTTAGCGCTATATTTATTCAGACGGCGTTGATTATTTTTCTAATTTCTCCGCACATATTTGCATGTTGCAAAGGAATGACAGGCAGTGGTCCTGTGTGTGTTGCAATTAATCAAACAAAATAGAATCTGAAACTATGCCAAAAAAAGACAACAAAGTTTGCTGCCAATCAGAGTTCAAATTAACTGAAACGCGACACTCTTCGAGTGACTTTTGTCACCAGTAGTACACAAATCAAAACACAAATAAAATTATCAAATTGCACAATTGCTGCTGCTGCAGGTTCAAAAACAAACAAAAATTATACAAAATTGTGGTTCAATTTCGATGTAACCTAGGATATCCTAGGTACAACTTCGATGTAACCATGATATATCCCTTGTGTTGTGGCCTTTGTCGCTGGTTGAACGTTTGGCATTTGATAAAAGCCAGGTTAATGTTTATTTAAATGTCGATTTGATTGCCATAATAGTTGATAGTTGGCTCACAGCCGGCATGTAGACGGGAACACTCGTAACTCAAATTACAACTAGTCAGTGATGGTTTTTTTCTGTTTTTTTATTTATTCTTCTCACCTGATTTATATACTAAATATTCCTGTTTATGAATTAAAACCAAACAACACTCGTGGTGCAATTAAATTTTGATTACTGCACTCTGTGTGTGCCGTCGTGTATATATTGCATATGCCTGCAAAAACTATATAAATAATATAGGTTTTGATGCAGTTTCGTGTTTTGATTGACTGTTTTTCTGTTGGCTTTCCTCTGAGTACTTTGGCGTCCGTTCGGGCTCATAAAATTAACTGTAAAAACATTAGCGGCCAAGGTTATAGTAGCTTTTTATTGCATTATTACTATTTTCTTTTTACATAATATATAAACGTATTAAAGTAAGGTGGTGAAGTCGGGAAGCTTAAGTTTTTATAGCCTTGCAGTTAGCAATTGAATCAAGGGGACCAACTTCGAAATGGATCATAATATAAGTCGAGAAAAGCATTAATTCCTCATTCGGAAGGATTCTCTGAGCTGGTTTTTATTTGATTTAAAAATCTATATAAATGAGTTTATAAATGAAAAATACATTTTACACAATCAAAGTTTTTGCATTTTTAAAAGAGTAAAAATTTAACATTTTTTTAAATTTAAAAGAGTAAAAATTTAAAATTTTTAACATTTAAAAGAGTACAAATTTAACATTTTTTAAAATTAAACGAGTAAATATTTAAAAACTTTTGATATAATTTTTGTTTCTTAATATTTGATCATTATTTAATTAGAATTGAAGTGATGAAGACCAGAAATTTTCACATTCTTTAGTCGATATTTATCGATATTTTTTAATGGCAACTTTTAGGAAAAATCAAAGCTTTAAAAAGCCTAAACTTTCTGTATTTGTTTTTGTTTGGTTAATAAATCTTCATACTACATTTTATTTATTTTTTTAATTAAAATTGTACATTTTTTTTACAATTTTAACGATGTCAACCCTTTCAACATTTTGAAAAATTGAGTAACATTTTTTTTTTGAAAAATGATTGTCAAATATTTTTGTATTAATAAAATAGGTTTTTCGGTGGCGATTCAGAGAATATATATGCGCTTTTTGCGCTTTTTATACCCTCAATAAGACCTGAAATATTCGCATTCTTCAAATCGATATTTATCGATTTTTTATGATAATTTTCTTTAAAAAAAAAACAACTAAATCCAAAAAGCATTAATTTAAATTTGGAAAACGGTTGTGTTATTTTTTATTAGGAAATTTCTATTTCATAAGCTTTCATAGAAACTTGTCTGGGAAATTAAGTGTCCTTAAGGAAACCTAGAAGGTAAAAACTGAAAGAGGTCCTTTATATTTATATATAAATTCTACTATTCTAAATGTATTATTTAAAATATTGTATGAGTTTTTTTTTAGAAAGTTGACAGGGAAATGGAAATTGCTAAAGGTTTTAAAGAAGACATGTAGCGGTTTTGGATATTTCCAATTCATGGAGATTTTTCAATACTTATTATATTTATATATATTTCACCTTAAATCGATGTAATATTTTTGGATGACTATTAAATTTTAATTCCAAAACTGTCGCGCTTTTTGCTTCATTTATTTTCGATAATCGAAATGAAAGTAAGGGGCTGAGCTTTGCTCAGATTACAAATTAGATTCGAATTATTTATAGTAATGCGCGATGAGCTTTTCAGATTACGAATTATTTGTGGTTTTGAGCAATGCCATTTCCACCGCAATCGTGCGAATATATCAAATGTGCCCATGTGCCTGTGCCTGTGCCTCAGCCTCTGCCTCTGCCTCTGCCTGTGCATTTCTGATTCACATGCCGCCGCATTGTGATGAAAGGAGGAGGAGATACGTGTGTGTGGGATTGGGGAGTGCTGGGGTTCTGGGGAATTAGAGGGAGACAAGGCTTAGTATTAGTGGTGGCACAGGGCAGGAGGAATGCCATTTATTATTAATAACAGCCGTGTAATGCACGGCTAACATGAATATAAATACAAATGCTAATGATGCCTCTCACCATTTGCCATTGCAGAAAAACTGAACATTAAACCGCAGAAAGCCCAAGAAGTCAGATCCGGAAAAGAAAGGACCAGAGGCAGCAGCAGCCCCACAACCAAGCCAAGCGCATAAGAAGCTGGTGGTGTGCAGAAGCTGGCGCGTCAACGGTGGTAACCAGCAGGCATCAGCAGTCGGCGCAACCCAAAAAGAGAGGCCAGCGAGTCCCCAACGGAGTCCGGAGTCCGGAGCCAGCAGCAGCAGCAGCACCCAGAGAGGACACGCGACAGGCGACGCAGTCGGAGTGTCGGGCAACAACATGTCTTCGCCGGCGGCGCAGAGCAACAGCAGCAGCAGCCAGTCGCAGTCAGCAGCCGCCCAGCAGCAGCAGCAGCAGCAGCAGAATCAAAAGGCCAACGCAAACAACACACACGACAACAAGAATGCCTCGGCGACGACGGGGACAGCAGCGGCGGCAGCAGCAGCAGCAGCAGAGATCTGCTGGAGCAGGTTCGGCCACAGCTGCTGCTGCGGGCACACCACAGCAGCAGGGGGCAACCTCGAGCGGGCCACAGAGTCCGACCAAGCGCAGCACAATATCGACAAAGGAGCGTGTGATCGACAGCGTGCCGTTCCCGCCGAGCCGCAAACTTACCTGCGCCGATGTGTTTGACGCGCGGACCGGCAAGCCGCACCACGACGTCCTCAAACAGCACTTCATCCTCGAAGGACGGATTGAGGAGAGCGCCGCGCTGCGCATCATTCAGGAGGGCGCCACCCTGCTGCGCCAGGAGAAGACAATGATCGACATTGAGGCGCCGGTGACGGTCTGCGGCGATATACACGGCCAGTTCTATGATTTAATGAAGCTATTCGAAATTGGCGGCTCGCCGGCGACCACCAAATATCTGTTCCTGGGCGACTACGTCGACCGGGGCTACTTCAGCATCGAGTGCGTGCTGTACCTGTGGTCGCTGAAGATCACCTATCCGCAGACGCTGTTCCTGCTGCGCGGCAACCACGAGTGCCGGCATCTGACCGAGTACTTCACCTTCAAGCAGGAGTGCAAGATCAAGTACTCGGAGCGCGTGTACGACGCGTGCATGGACGCGTTCGACTGCCTGCCGCTGGCGGCGCTGATGAACCAGCAGTTCCTGTGCGTGCACGGCGGCCTGTCGCCCGAGATACACGAGCTGGAGGACATACGGCGGCTCGACCGCTTCAAGGAGCCGCCCGCCTTCGGCCCCATGTGCGACCTGCTGTGGTCCGACCCGCTGGAGGACTTCGGCAACGAGAAGAACTCGGACTTCTACACGCACAACTCGGTGCGCGGCTGCTCGTACTTCTACAGCTACGCCGCCTGCTGCGACTTCCTGCAGAACAACAACCTGCTGTCGATCATCCGGGCGCACGAGGCGCAGGACGCCGGCTACCGCATGTACCGCAAGAGCCAGACCACCGGCTTCCCCTCGCTGATCACCATCTTCTCGGCGCCCAACTATCTCGACGTGTACAACAACAAGGCGGCGGTGCTGAAGTACGAGAACAACGTGATGAACATCCGGCAGTTCAACTGCTCGCCGCACCCCTACTGGCTTCCCAACTTCATGGACGTGTTCACCTGGTCGCTGCCCTTCGTGGGCGAGAAGGTCACCGAGATGCTGGTGAACGTGCTGAACATCTGCTCCGACGACGAGCTCATGACCGAAGAGAGCGAGGAGCCGCTCTCGGACGACGAGGCGGCGCTGCGCAAGGAGGTTATCCGCAACAAGATCCGCGCCATCGGCAAGATGGCTCGCGTCTTCTCCGTGCTGCGCGAGGAGTCCGAGTCGGTGCTGCAGCTGAAGGGCCTGACGCCGACGGGCGCCCTGCCACTCGGCGCCCTCTCCGGCGGCAAGCAGTCGCTCAAGAACGCCATGCAGGGCTTCTCGCCCAACCACAAGATTACCTCGTTCGCGGAGGCCAAGGGCCTCGATGCCGTCAACGAGCGGATGCCGCCGCGCCGAGATGCGACGCCATCGCCGGCGGAGGAGGGCCAGAAATCACTGTCAGCGGCGGCAGCAGCAGCGGCCAATGCAAATGCGAATTCAATCAATGGATAATTCTAAGTCAAGTCGAGTCAAGTGAAGGTGATGGAAGAAGAGCGGCAGCAGTCAAGTTAGTCGTGGGATCATCGGATCGCTGGATTGGAGGATCAAAGGATCAGAGGATCGGTAGATCGGAGAAGGAGGAGCGAATTCAGTTAGTAGTCGACAGTTAAGCAGCAAACGGTGGGAGGGAGACGACGGACGGGACGGCAAACAGCTAGCGAACAGTCTCAACAAAGCTCTCGGCTCAAAAATGATGAAAACAAAAGTGAAAACACAACAAGACACGCAGGCAGACATACATATTGGTATTTAAAGTGCAAGCAAAAACCCCCTGAGATGGAAGCTAATTATAACGTTGAAGGATTAACAAATTATATATATATATATACATATATATATATGTATCAAAATTTTGTGCAACATTATATCAAAAGAGCAAATTTAAACGCGCGCGCGCGCCAGACAGCAGTTGCTCGCCAGTGGCGCGCATTCTCCCCCATTTAAAAAAAGTAATGAACAACAAAAAAAGAAAAAGAAAAATTGTAAAACGAATCGAAAACCAACACTCTCTCTCCTTCATCTCTGACAAAAAAAAAAAAAAAAAAAAACAAAACTAAAAAAAAACAAAGCAAAAGAAGAACTAAAATCTAGCATCTAAAACAATACTGAAACTAAAGCTAAAGGATAAATTCTACTACTTGGGGGCCGTTCACATATTGCGTAATTATCGCCTCTTCTCTCCCAGCTAAGCAATTGGATCGTGCGGGAAAAATAAAGCTGTGACTGCGCAATATATGGACGAACCCCCCCTTTCGTTGTGTGGCGTCTGCGGCGACTTCTATGAGTCAAAAAAAAAAGAAAACGTATGAAGAAAAGCTAGAGAAAATGAACAGAAACAACTTCCTACAACAACAAACAGCAACAGCAGCAGCAACAATATTTTACTAAAATATTTTTAAAAAAACAAGAACAAGAAACGACTGAATCTCTCTATCTATCTTAACTATCCGACTCTTTCTCTCTCACACACACACACAAAAGATACACACACACACACACACATACACTTAAAACAAGCTAGGGAATCGTTCCAACTCAAAGTTGATCGATCTTCCCATCTCGCCTATCGTTTATCGGTAATTGTTTATCGTCGCCATTGTCGCCTCACACTCTCTCTCATCTGGTGATTGTGTATGTGGTCTTTATATACGTGCCATCTTTGTCGTAGTCATTAGCTGAATATTAATTAATTAATGTGTGTGCGATGCAAGTGCAAAAGGAGTTGGTGTCTTCCTCTCTCTCTCTCTCTCTCTCTCTCTCTCTCTCTTTTCTCCCTCTCTCGCTCTTCTTCTCCCCCTACTACACATCCTCTTCTCCCGCCAATCGAAGATGTCGAAGTTATCGAAGTTAATCGAATCTCAACAAGAAGGCAGCCCTGCGACTCCATTTGCGCCTGCGTCGTCACCGTTTGTAAATCCTTTTTATACTTAATCGAATTTTAGTTACTTGTTAAAATCAATAAAGTTGAGGAGGAGATAGGAAGAAGATAACGATAAAGAAAGATAAAGATAAAGATGAAGATGATTTAAATGGAAGTTGTAATTAAAAGTGTGTGCAATAGGAATTTTGTTATTTGTGCAATATTTTTTTTTATATATATTTCTTGTTATCTTTTTTTATAATTTGTATTTATTGTAAACTATTTATATATACACACACACACACACAAACACAATCAGCAAACACACACACACACACACATAATATAAATACATAAATATATATTTATAAACTAAATTGTTGTTTCTACTTCATTATGCTTATGTTTTTATATCTCGATATACAGATATAAGTATATACACATATATTGTATATCTATATTGTTTACTACACCTTTTTCTATAAGCATTAAGTAATTTAATTAAATAAATTTAATAAAATGAGAAAACTAAACAAAAACAAAAACAAAAACGATGGCAACCGAGCGAGGCTTGCAAAAGATTTTCTTAAACAAAAATAATTATATTCTACAATAAGACGTAAGGGAAAAATCATTAACAACAAGAAAACCGAACTATGTGAATTACCTATTAAGTTTAAATTATACAACAAACAAACAAACAAAACAATGATAAATTTAAACCGAATAACGTTTACAACCAATTAACAAAATATATGTTTAAAAAATAAGAAAAGAAAAAAACGATAAGAATAGTGCAGAGTCTGCGAGAAGAACAAGAAAAAACTATGGAAAAAAACGGAAACCACTTTTCAGAATTCGACAAGACGACAAACAAACAAACAAACAAACAAAGCAAACCCAATTTAAAGTTTAAAGGAAATGTAATACAAAATGCAAACTTATAGCAATTTGAAGTACTTTATAAACAAATATACATACGTACGCATAAGAGAACGCATATATATACATATATATATATATATTTGAAATAGTTAAGGGTCGAAGCTGAGGCGAGAAGAGACAGAGATTAAAGAGCGAAACCGATAACCAAACACGAAGCGAACTCGATATACAGAACTCGATAACCGAAACCGAAACCAAGCAGTATGCAAGAAAGCGTAATAAATGCAGCAGCAATCAGAAAATAGCTAAGCAGTTAAAGTCGATCACAAATTCGAATTAAGTTGATGGGCACCCACACAACCACACACACACACACACAACACGCTTTGGGCGAGCGAGAGGGATGGGAATGGAAAAGTTCGGTTGAAAGTAGTTCCAGGATATACAAGCAGTGCAAGCCGGATGCGGCCTTAGCAAGCAGTTGTTGTTGTAATAATAATCGGCAAGGCAGTGCACGCACAGCCACAGTGGGCCTGATCGCTGCGTTTAACCTTTAACTTTTTCGCTCCCGCTTCTTCCTCGCGTGTTTTTTGCCTTTTGCGCAGGTCGAGATCGGGTAACCCGGATCTCCAGATCTCCAGCAGCAGCTACGTACATACATATGTCATCAAGCAGTTAATGGTTACAGATGATTTACATTTATATATATATATTTACATATATATACGTATACAATATAAACCGATATAAGGATTAAGCGTTTTCACACTGTCACACACGCAGCAGCAGCAGCAGAACACAGAACAATTTACAAAACGTTTAAGCATTTCGATTCAATGAAAAACCAACAGAATACGAATAATACCAAATATTTATATAAACCATAATTACAACCAATAAAGGATTACATCAACCAAGCTCTATTACTATTATTTTTAAAGTAATTCAATGAAGTTTTAACAAAGAAATTACCGCAACCCATATATGTATAGGCATATAATTGAATATTTTTCTCCTCAAAACGTTCCCGCAATACAAACAAAAACAAAAAACAAAAAAAAAATATTAAAAAAAAACAAAACAAAAATTAGCGCGCTCTTCTAAAATAAAAAGTAAAAAGCAAAAGCGAAATTAAATTAATATATGCGAAAAAACCGAAAGATGAAGAAAATGAAAAACCAAACAAACCAAAAGTATAACATATTACGACTAAGCGAATAATATCTGAAATACTTTTATACTATATACACACGACGCCTAAGAACTTAACAAAAGCAAGACAAAATTATGATAACGACTTCTCGTCTCGCTCTCGCTCTAGCCCCCTCTCCCTATTCTGCCCCACCAGGCTCCACACTCCACACTCTACACTCCATTCGCCTATCGTCGTGCTCTTTGCTTTTTGCACTCGTCCTTAACGTAAAAGCTCTCCTCGACTTCAACTTCGACCTTGACCCTTTCTCCTCTCTCGCTCTCGCTCTCGTTCTGTCTATCAATCTCGCTCTTTCTCTGTCTTTTCAATGACCTAACAACCCAGAAAAAAAAGCGGAAAGGTAAAAAAAATAATTAAAATTAAATAAAATAAACACTTTTTAACGGTACATTTTCTACTACACCAACAAAATATGAATATGAAGAATACGACAAGCTAGGAAGAAGAGATGAAGAACAGAAAGAGAAATAAAGTAAAACGAAATTACCAATTACAGTAAAGAAAAAAACAAATACTTTCCTTTTAACGAAAATAATATCAAAAAACCAAAATCTCTCTATAAATTTAGATATACGACGATATAATGAAGAAGAATCCACTCTCATTTTCATAGAAAGAAAGAAAGAAAGAAGAAAGCGCATTGAACATTTACATTTAGCATTAATACATTATATACATACATACATATATTATAATTGAAATTTTACATTTACAATAAGACCCAGCGCCTTGGTTTCGTTTCGTTTGGAGTCTTCGTTGTCGTCGATCAGCTTGGACTTACACTCTCTGTACAATCAAATACTTAAATCGTGTTAAGTACATAAGCCATTTTGTTAGCCAATTGTTTCCTCTCTTTTAAGACATCTATTAAATTTTATGAATATAATAAAAATTATAACAAATGGGAAGATTTTTGCCTTTCGTTTCCACTCATCTCAGTCATTTTGTAAGTGAAGTGAACCTTTTCATCGTATGTACGAGTATGTATGTAATTATGTACGTTACCTTAATTTTTTTGATACATGTATTTTTCAACATCTACTTCCTGCCCTCGAATGCTTTAAAACTTTACACAAAAAAAAAGAAAAAAACAATTTACTATATATTATAAACAAAAATGGTCAAAGAAACCAAAAAGAAAACAAAACCAAAAGCGACAAAAAAAAAACAACAAGAAAAACAAAACAAAAAGAATTAAAACTTTACCTTTTGGATAAATCAATTTAAATGCATATTTTATATATATTTAAACATTTATTTATATATAACATGTATGATACATATATAAGTTGGAAAAACTTTGTCAAAGCAAAAAGTTTATATAAAAAGTTTAAAAAAAAACAAATAAATGAAAGTAAATAATATTAAAAATGCAACATAACATAAATTAACAAAACAAGAAAACATCACATCTAGATAAATCTCTTAAAAATTTTCAATTTTATTATTAAACCGAAACCAAAACCAAAACCAAAACCAAACAAGTTAATAAATAAACAAATTTAACAGTGAAAGCATTATTATATACATATACATATATACATATATGGTATATGTATGTATGTGAAAAGAAATTTATAACGGTATTCCAAGGGGCAGCTGGCTGGCAAAAATTACATAATAATTGCGCCGTTGTGACAACAAATTATTGTATGCAATCCAAGGAATAACAAAAATTAATTTACAAGATAATGGAGAAGACGACGGATGATTATGATGATGATGATGATGAATAGAGGAGAAGTGAAGGGAAGGCAACAACAAAATGCAGACAACAAGTTTTAACATTAAGTGAAAGCGAAAATAAAAAAAAAAAACAAACAAATTGAAGAAGAAAACAACCAAACAAAACCAAATGATTATCAATGTTATTAACATAATTAATATTAACAAAATGAGAAAAAAAAACAAAACAACCAAAAAACAAAACAAAAAAAAAACAATACAAAAACATTAAAAAAATATACAAGTACCTATCCTGAGAATAAAATGCGCGCACATTTATTATTTCCTCTAAAACGTTTCGTTTGAGTCTTCTGTGCAAGTTCCATATTCCAGGCTCCAAGCATCAAATATAAGCATAAAAATCCTGAAGGAATCATGTGGTGGAAAAATCTGGAATATTCTTGGCAATCTACTATATTTTTGAACTGTTTTTATAAATGCAGCAATCAGCCCTTTGCGTTGGGATATTCTCTATGGCGGAAAGGCAATTTTCTCGATTCCGATGTCACCCCTGCAATTAAGGACAATTTTCCAAAGGATAAATTATTTCCTACTGTGACCGGATATTGGGAGAAAACAGGTGCAAAGTCAGGCACAGTGCTATTCATTATCATTATAGGGAATTATAGGTCAAAGTACTATTATCTATTCATTCTTCAAAGCCCCGTGTAGCTTTTTGTATGAATTATGCAGATTAAATTATTTGAAATTTGCATTTTTTTGAACCACCTGTTTTATTCAAACCTGTTCGCGCCAGGTCATAATCGTGGCTTTGAAATAAACGGTCTCATTTCCGAGCCTTGGGTCACTGGATTAACAGGTCTGAGCGTCAATGGTCAGGAGCATCGAACATCGTCCACCTTCTTATCCTTGGCCGCAGTCTGTGAGGGATTCGCATCTGTTTATTATTAAATGAGTTGAATTTGAAAATAGAACAAAATTATGTATACTTAACAAAGTTTTACATAATTGCCTTTTGTGGCTTCCTTACTTACTTCACAATTTTGAAAAGTGGCGCGCTCTAGTGATGCTGAAACCATCGATGCATCGAGGACGATTGTAAAGTATGGCAGCCCAACGACCAGCGTTGCCAGACTTTGCGGTGGCGAGGTAGACGACGAACAAAAATATCGCTATTTCGATATTTTTTGGCAAACAAAAAAATCACGATAAATATATCATTTTAGAAAAAAACATCGATAATCACAAGAGAGAAATTACGACGAAAGAAAAGACGTAGGGGAAAAGCAGCGAAAACTGAGTGAATATGATTGTTGTTAAGTGAAAGCAGCAGCAGCGCAGCAGGAAAAGCGAGGGCCAGCAGGAAAAGCGAATCGCATCGCAACGAATTAAAGCTGCAAGGCGATAAAGCGGCTCAGGCACCAACAACACAGCAGTAGAAGCAGCAGCAAGCAGCAGCGAGCAGCAGCAGCAGCAGCAGAGGAAAGTGCCAGAGTGTGGGTGTGCGCGCGTGTGTGTGTCTCCGTCTCTGTCTCTGTGCTGCGTGCGTGTGTGTGTGTGCAGTGGAAACTGAGCCAGGCGAGAGCGAGAGAGGACGAGCGCGAGAGCGAGTGGGAGCGGAAGAGGACGAGTTCCCAGTTCCGAGTCCAAGCAGGCGAAAAACGCGAAAAGCCGCCAGCCCTGACCATGTCTTCGAATAACCAGAGCAGCGGCAGCCAGGCGGCAACAAGTGCCAGCGGCCCGCGGGCCGCCGCCGGCGCCACCAATGCGTCGTCCACCGAAGCCACAGATGCCAATAACAGAGAAGCCGCCGCTGCCGCCGCTGTCAGCAGCAACAATAACAACAACAACAACAACAGCAGCACCGCCAACGCCGCCGCCGCAGCCGCCTCCTCCTCGCAGACTAGCAACAACTCAAGCAGCAGTCCCACGGGCAAGCTGCACGGCGGCCACGCGGCTGTGAACACCAAGGGGCGCGTGGTGGACAGCGTTCCGTTCCCTCCCAGCCACAAGCTAACCCTGGCGGAGGTCTTTGACCCGCGCACCGGCAAGCCGAACCACGAGATACTGAAGCAGCACTTTGTGCTGGAGGGCAGGATCGAGGAGGCGCCAGCCCTGAAGATCATCCAGGAGGGCGCCGCCCTGTTGCGCCAAGAGAAGACAATGATCGATATTGAGGCGCCGGTGACGGTGTGCGGCGACATACACGGCCAGTTCTACGACCTGATGAAGCTGTTCGAGGTGGGCGGATCGCCGGCCAGCACCAAGTATCTGTTCCTGGGCGACTACGTCGACCGGGGCTACTTCAGCATCGAGTGCGTGCTGTACCTGTGGTCGCTGAAGATCACCTATCCGCAGACGCTGTTCCTGCTGCGCGGCAACCACGAGTGCCGGCATCTGACCGAGTACTTCACCTTCAAGCAGGAGTGCAAGATCAAGTACTCGGAGCGCGTGTACGACGCGTGCATGGACGCGTTCGACTGCCTGCCGCTGGCGGCGCTGATGAACCAGCAGTTCCTGTGCGTGCACGGCGGCCTGTCGCCCGAGATACACGAGCTGGAGGACATACGGCGGCTCGACCGCTTCAAGGAGCCGCCCGCCTTCGGCCCCATGTGCGACCTGCTGTGGTCCGACCCGCTGGAGGACTTCGGCAACGAGAAGAACTCGGACTTCTACACGCACAACTCGGTGCGCGGCTGCTCGTACTTCTACAGCTACGCCGCCTGCTGCGACTTCCTGCAGAACAACAACCTGCTGTCGATCATCCGGGCGCACGAGGCGCAGGACGCCGGCTACCGCATGTACCGCAAGAGCCAGACCACCGGCTTCCCCTCGCTGATCACCATCTTCTCGGCGCCCAACTATCTCGACGTGTACAACAACAAGGCGGCGGTGCTGAAGTACGAGAACAACGTGATGAACATCCGGCAGTTCAACTGCTCGCCGCACCCCTACTGGCTTCCCAACTTCATGGACGTGTTCACCTGGTCGCTGCCCTTCGTGGGCGAGAAGGTCACCGAGATGCTGGTGAACGTGCTGAACATCTGCTCCGACGACGAGCTCATGACCGAGGAGAGCGAGGAGCCGCTCTCGGACGACGAGGCGGCGCTGCGCAAGGAGGTTATCCGCAACAAGATCCGCGCCATCGGCAAGATGGCTCGCGTCTTCTCCGTGCTGCGCGAGGAGTCCGAGTCGGTGCTGCAGCTGAAGGGCCTGACGCCGACGGGCGCCCTGCCACTCGGCGCCCTCTCCGGCGGCAAGCAGTCGCTCAAGAACGCCATGCAGGGCTTCTCGCCCAACCACAAGATTACCTCGTTCGCGGAGGCCAAGGGCCTCGATGCCGTCAACGAGCGGATGCCGCCGCGCCGAGACCAGCAGCCGCCAACGCCCAGCGAGGATCCGCATCACCACAGTCAACAGCAGCAGCAGCAGGGAGGCGGCAACAATGGGGCCGGCGGACATGGGTAAGCGCTCGCTCAGCGGCTGCAGGACAAGAATGTAGCGGATGAAGGAGGCGAGGAGGAGTGCATGGGCGTGTTGTGGCGTTGAGTGACTTGGCGGGAGCAGAGTGGAGCGGAGCGGAGCTACACAAAGAACACCAACAACCAACAAACGGAACCTTAATTAAGCTTAATGTGGCAGAGCAGCAACTTAAACAAGTACTAAAAACTAAAAACTAAAAACTAAAGCTAAAAACTTAAAACTTAAAGCCAATTCTAATACTAAGTACATAACATTATCCATATATATTTCGTTAGCGATTCGGCACCAGCTCCACATGTCCACATGTCCCATGTCCGTGGCCGACTCTCCCGGCACCATTTGCTGCGCCAGCCGGAGCAGGAGCAGAAATTTGTTTTTACGCCGGTGCGCGCACATTGGATATTAGAATTATGTGTTGCATGCTTTGGCGCGCCGGCGCCCCAAAAAAATATAAAAAAAAAAGGAACCGAAAACTGAAAACTGAAAAAGAAAATAGCTGAAGAATAACTGAAAACTGAAAAACTGAAAACCGAAAAATTCCCATTCTCGCGAGCAGAAAAAACCAACCAACAGTAACCCCCATAACCTTAAGCTTAAGTTGTAATGTATAAACCGAAATGGGCAAAGCGTTCAAAAATATTGTAAAACGGAAAGGAAAGCCCACAAAAAAAGCAGTAAGAGAAATTGTGAAGTAGGAAGAAAGTGGAGAGTGGAGAGGGAAGAAGAAAATCCAGCGCTAATTTGTTTAAAACATTTTTAGCGGCGCCAAAAAGAAGCGTACATATATATACATATGATTATATAGAAATATCGGGGCGATCGATATCGGCCGACGATGTGAACGATGATATGTGTAATGAATGAAGTTCTTCGATTCGAAATGTGAGCAGCAGCAGCAGGATCGTTCGTTTGTGTAATAATAATCCTAATCGTAATCGTAATCCTTGAAACAAAAACAAAACAAAAAAAAAATGAAATGAAATGAAATGTGTAATCTTGCTTAGAAAACAAACAAAACAATTTCGAAACAATTTGCAATATGTGCCGCAATAGTCCATAAATGTTCCTTATACGAATTAAACAATTGAAAGTGAAACCAGAGTTTATTTTTTAGTTGTTATTTTTATTTTTTTAACAAAACACGAAGAGCGATGTAGAGATGTTTTATCAGGCTAAAAAAAAAAACAAGAGCAAAAGTTGAAGAAAACTAAATAAGAGAAAAACATAATCGTTCGAGAATCGAGAGTCTAGCTAATTAATTAATTGAAGAATCCGATCGATTTCCGTAAATGCATTTCGAAGACCCCCAAACACACACACACACGTGACACAACACTGAAGGATAGAGAGAGAGAGAGAGGTTTACCATTTAAATAGCAAATCCAATATTTAACTAATAAATTACCATATATGTACTACCTAATAACGTATATAATATATTCATTCCTCCTGCGTGTAAATTGAACTAGAGCGATTAATTCATTTATCGAAACGAAACGGAATGAAACGATTTTTGTTGAGAGAGAGAAAGTAACACAAACACACACACAAAAGTATAAGTAACGGTAGCAAAAAGCTAGACTTGAAATTATTACAAATGAAACAAGCTTAGAAATTAATGCTAAGTAGCGAAGAGAGAGAGAGATGTATTTAAGAGTAAGTATTGAATGTAAGGCTTGGAACGAGCACGAGGGAAACACGAAGAGTTTCAGCGTTTCAGATCAATTCAAAAATATGATAATGATGGCAATCAATTTCTCAATTCCAATACCGATTTCCCTGTTCCACACACACACACCCGCACCTTATGGATCAGATTCTCCAATATCAATATGCAAAATCAAAATATATATGTACTCGACACACACGCAAGAGCCTGCAAGAAATGCCTTCATCCTTCAAGAACTAGTAGATCCTGCACCCCGAACCCGAATCCAAACCAGAACCCAACACACACATTTATGCTGTACTTTGCTTCGACTCAGCGCCACTTGAACTTTACTCTAAATATTTATACAGATATATATATAAATATATTATATACAAAGAGTTGACATTGGAAAAACAAGAAAAACTAAACAAGAAAATGAAAAACTTAAAAAACAAAACATTTAGTTCTTAGTGATCAATGCACGTATCGTAACAATACCAAAATTATTTAAAAATCGTAGCTAAAAGACAACAAATCAAGAAGCGGAGCGGAACTTAGCTTTTGTAATGAAAGGAAATGAGAGAGAGACAGAGAGAGTGGTAAACAATTTACTTAACTAATTGAGAAATATACATATATATATATAGTGTTTTTTTAATCAGCAAACAACAACCACAGGCAACTACAACATGCATACAAAGATACATATATAATTATTGAATTATTAAATTGAAATTGAGAGAAAGTAAAGAGAGAGTTTAAGTTTCAATGTTTCTGTTCTCTATAAGGTTAAATTGTTGAAACTGTTATACCGGAAATGCATATTTAGTTAGCGCTACAGAGTGAAACACGAAAAGGGGAATACCCCCGAGAGTTGAATTTGAATTTGAATTTGAGAGAACACAAAACAATAGTCATCAGAAGACAGAAGAACGAACCTATTATGTATTGTATGGGAGAGAACGAACACCAAAATACCAAATCACCAAAAAGCAACTCAAGCTAAAACTAACGATGATATATAGTACTAAAGGAGCAATAATAAGTCTATATTATGAACTAACGATCGATCCATTTGCGCTTAGAGCCCCCGCCCCCCAAGCAAACCCTTCAATAATAATGAATGCAAGTAACTTCCGCGGCAGACACACAGATATTAATAGAGCGAAAGACATAGAGTTAGACGAAGGACGACGTGTAGATTTTGATAATATAATATATACATAATATATATATATATATATATCAAGACCATACCAACTTATGGATCCATTTACAAGCATTCAAGCGTTCAACATAGAACAGATAATACCCAAAACCAAACCAAAACAAGCAGAATCAAAAGGGAACGAGACGAGACGACAGACGACAGAAGACAGCATGGTACATATACTTATATAAGACATTTCGCCTCTTAAAGCAATTATAAAGATAACAAAATGAGTAACGTTTATTATATTATTAAATTATACATACATATACATACTATATAAACGGAATAAAATAAATCAGCAGCAAACTTTCCATTTTATGGCGGCTTTCTTGGTTTTATTGCGAGAACGACAACGGGAGGCTTTGAAACGCCCGCCAAGCTCAAGCTCATCGTAGCGGTATTTATTCGATATTCTACAGAGCTGCCCTAATCGATTGCAGTTCTTCTTACGTCAAACTTTTACGTTTTTGGTCACTTCACGTTGTTTGTATTGTATTTGAAAATACTGATAATATCGCTAGCATCGAGCAGGGAAAAAATCGATTTTCAATATCGATAAGATCGAAAATACAATTGTTTATAAGTAAAGTCAATATGATCCAATAGAAAAAAACCACAATACATATCTATGAATAAAATTATGAAAAATAAAGCTTCCAAAATATAAAAAAAGAAGAAACAAATATTTGCATAATATAAAAAGGAAAATAAAGGCAAGCTTATTTTGTTCTACATATTTTCTACATACATCAATTGTTGCAAAACCGAATCGATGTGGTCGATGTTGACATCGATTTTTACCCCAACTCTAATCGATAGTAACATCGACGTTTTTCCAGCTCTAGTGTGTGTTCGCTGTCGTTTTCTGTTTTATACCGCCGAAAAATCGAAATTATAAGTGCTTGCGGGCCACCAACGGCAATTCATTTGGCAATAACAATTGATTAGAGTTTAACTAGGGTTTGAGCCTCAAGCGAAGCGGGCCGAGCATCGGAAAACGTAAGGAGAGAGCCGGAGAGAGGAAAACAAACGCTCCCGCCCGCGTGCCTGCTAGTGTGTGTGTGTGTTTGTGTGTGTGCATGAATGGAGCGGGTGTATGAGTGTTCGTGGAAAGTGTGTGATTAAGTGCAGTGGGGAGCACAGAGCACAGCCATCCGGCGCAGAAAAAGCGTTGAAGAATAGTATTAAAAGAACGGCTGAGCCAGCAGTGAACGCGATCGCTCACGAAACTCCATTCCAATACCAATCTCTTCTTTTTTTTGTTGTTGTTTGTATTATCAAGGAGTCGCGCCTAAAACACAATTTCTGCCGCAACCGAAAGCAACACCAACACACCCACAAAGGCCACAAAGTCGCGTCATCAGTGGAAGTGGCAGCAGTGGGCGCAGCAGCAGCAGTTTCCAGCTCCAGTTTCAAATCCTTCAAAACATGGACAGCAAGGGTCGCAATGTCATCGTCTGTGATAACGGCACAGGGGTAAGATACAGCACCACCCACCAACCCACCACCCGATAAACACACACACACACACACACATGCCAGCGCACAGTTTACAACAACAACAACAACAAGAACAACACCCACTGTGTGACACACATTTTTGGAGCCAAGCTCTTGTTGTTGTTTACTGCCGCTGCTGCTGCTGCTGCTGTGCTTTTTCCTCTTCTTTCCCTCTAGTAGGCTAAGCAGCGCTTGGGCCGGCCGCCGCTCGGTCACTGCTTGCGGGCGTTGACGTTGCGTCTCATCGCAGCGGGGGGGAGAGCTGCGCTTAGTTAAAAGCAGTGCAAGCTGCCAAATGCAATTATGCCTGTGCTGCTGCTGCTTCCTCTTCCTCTCTGATTCCTCAGCTTTAGTCATTGTAACGACGATCGTGTATTACTCACCGCTTCGACAGTTATGAGTGCCCACACACACACACCCACACGCAGGCATGGGCCACACGGCCAAAAAAAGAGCGAAGAGAGCCGCAGTCACAGTGCTGCTACATATATTCAACATTAACTTCTTATCTCGAGAATTTGTTTTGCGATTACGCCGGCTTCGATAAGAGTTCGATAAACCAAAGCAGTTCAGCAACGGTGAAGAACTGAATACACTGAGAGTTCGATCTTAGCCGAAACGATTTTATTTAACCCTCAAAGGAGCAGTCTTAACTTTCAAATATGTTTGAAAATATTTTTCAAATATATAAAAAAAACAGTTAATTTTTGATAATATTTTTCGAGTCAAAAAATGTTTGAAATTATTTTTCAAATACATATATAAAATGTTTATATGTTTTTAGATTAAAAAAAAAAACAGATTTTTGTTTATCATTTTTTTCGAGTGAAAAAATGTTTGAAAATATTTTTCAAATTTAAAAAAAAAAACAGTTAATTTTTTATCATTTTTTTCGAGTTTGAAAATATTTTTTAATATGACATTAATTTTTGTGCATATAAAATTTGTTTGTTTTTGCATTCTTATCAATTGTTGATTATTTTTTTGATTATATTTTAACTTATTATTATTATATATAATAAATCAATTCAGGATTAATTTTAAATAAATTATTTTTCAAATGAAACCCATAGTTTTCAACACCAAAATCGTGTACAGAAGATGTGTATAGATGATTATTAAATATTGAACCTCGTAAATAACTTAAATTTAATTATTTATTTATCTTCTTCTCTCACCTTCAATTGCAGTTCGTCAAGTGCGGATATGCCGGCAGCAATTTCCCCACCTTCATCTTTCCATCGATGGTGGGGCGGCCCATCATTCGGGCGGTAAACAAAATCGGCGACATCGAAGTCAAGGTATGATCCATCGTACTTGCCAATTTCAAGAGCGATCATCATATTATTCATATATCAGCGAGGAGGAGAGAAGATTTTGAACTACAATACACACACCACACCACAACACACACTCACAATTGTGCACAGAGGCCGGCCCATTCATTAATAAACATTCAATATATATCATATATATCGTTATCATTTGTCGATGTAACTTATCCATGACTAGATTTGAACGGCAAAAGCAATATATATTTAGCGCATAGAAGATCACAAAAACCAAGAACAACCACCCCACACATATTCCATAAATTGTATACTTTTCTGATTTTGATTTTGAGTCGAACCGCTCTCCGCTCTCCTTTCTCTTCTATCTCTATATTAGTGTGGCATATATCTTTACTATATATGATTTCATTTCGATTTATGCTCCCCATATTTGCATTTCATATAATTTACCATTTTACCATTTACCATTTACACCATCTTGATTTTGTCGCAACATCATGGGAACACACTAGCCATTTAGCCATTGCATTTTTGCTTGAGTTGCATCCCCATATTGGTCTCGGTCCCGGTCCCGGTCTTGGTGTGTGGTATATATTATATATTAAAAAAATAGTGTACAAGGTACAAGTCCAAGGATACACATCTAATAGCTACCTTTAAGGCTTAGAGTTTGGAATAGGAAGACCGGGAGACCACCCCCGCCTAAGCTTTTTCTAGTGCATCAACTCAAAAATACAAAAATATCCAAATCAGATATATATATCTATATCTTATATAGATCTTACTTAGCAGTTACCTTTAGTTTACAAACAAAAAGAAACAACAACTGATCGAGTCTTGAATAGCCTAGCTACGAACGATACGTAAAATATGTATATGTACCATAAACTATTTACCACTTTTCAATATATTACATATATATATATTTCTGTTTCTTTTCCATATATATATTCTTATACATTTTTCTGTTCTTTTTTTACATATTAAAAATTTTTGTTGAAAACGAAAATATTTGCAGGATTTACATGTCGATGTAAGTCAAGTTTATTATAGTTTAAAAAACCAAACCAAAAAAACCAAAAACCTACCTCTAAGAAATCTCTAATCACCAAAAAGCAAAAACCAAACTCGAACTCGCATTCGGCAAAGGTTAAATAATAAAAATTAACACACAAATCCAACCAACACGACACAACACAAAACGAATCAATAATAAAGTTTGAAAATTCCTCTCAGTAATTCCTAGCACAACTTACTAGCTGTTACCTGTTTCACATTTTCCACTAGTAATGTGTTTTTTTTTGCCTATCGAATTCCACAATACATAAATATGTTTTCCCGACTTTTTTGGAGGCCCCGCCGCCCGACTATCTTCTTGCTTCCATTTACATACGAAAATAAATACACGAAAATCTCAATTAAATCCTTAAATTGTTTACCTAAATCTGAGGCGTGTTAATAAACGGGAAAACGAAATCGAAACGTACAAATTTCCATGAATATAATTTTTGTTATTCAACTTTCAAGATATCTCCTTTGTTACACCAGATTTCCATTTCCATTTACACCTCCTGTGTTCCTGTGTTCCTGTGTTGTTTTTTTCGTACTTGTGTATATATGCAAACTATATACTATATATTTTTAAGGCTACCCCTTGATTGAGTTGTGCGTTGTTATTATTATTATTATTATTGTTGATTAATTGTTAGTTTATAAAGCGTTTTAATTGATTTAAGTTGCATGCCTGCCCCCCAGTCTCTGCCACTTGTTTGTTTCGCACGATCTGTGTTTTTTGTTGTGTGTAATGTCCCAGTGCCTTGAATGTTGCCTGGCTTCATAGATATGTTATAAGCTTAGTCCTTGTTGTGTACTTGTGATTGCTCCTGTGATTGTACCTGTGAATGTGAATGAACCTAGACCCTTGGCTAACTAACGGTCGCCAATCCCAATCCCACCATCCCTTTGGGTGCCTTTTCTAGACTCTGATTAATCTCACTAAATCCACAACGAATTTACAGGATCTGATGGTCGGCGATGAGGCCTCACAGTTGCGCTCGCTGCTGGAGGTCTCCTATCCGATGGAGAACGGCGTCGTACGCAATTGGGATGACATGTGCCACGTGTGGGACTATACTTTCGGGCCAAAGAAGATGGATATCGATCCGACCAACACAAAGATACTGCTGACAGAGCCACCGATGAATCCCACAAAGAATCGCGAGAAAATGATTGAGGTGAAGTTTTAGTTAGTTTATTCCAAGGAGACCCCTGCTAACTTGTCTCCATAATTTAATTCCAGGTAATGTTCGAGAAATACGGCTTCGACTCCACGTACATTGCCATTCAGGCTGTGCTGACGCTATACGCCCAGGGACTGATCTCGGGCGTGGTGGTTGACTCCGGCGATGGCGTGACGCACATATGTCCCGTCTACGAGGAGTTTGCCCTGCCCCATCTGACGCGGCGATTGGATATTGCCGGTCGCGATATCACCCGCTACTTGATTAAGGTTCGTTGTGGGATCTAAACTTCTTTAACTTGTAAATATCCTGAATTATCTATCCCCCCCACAAAACAGTTACTGTTACTCCGTGGCTACGCCTTCAATCATTCCGCTGACTTTGAAACGGTGCGCATCATGAAGGAGAAACTCTGCTACATTGGCTACGACATCGAAATGGAGCAGCGCCTGGCCCTGGAGACGACAGTGCTGGTCGAGTCGTACACACTGCCCGATGGTCGCGTGATCAAGGTCGGTGGCGAACGTTTCGAGGCGCCGGAGGCACTGTTTCAGCCGCATTTAATTAACGTGGAGGGACCAGGCATTGCGGAACTCGTCTTCAACACCATCCAGGCGGCGGATATTGATATCAGGCCAGAGCTTTACAAGCACATTGTCTTGTCCGGTGGCTCCACCATGTATCCAGGTCTGCCCAGTCGGCTGGAGCGAGAGATTAAGCAGCTGTACTTGGAGCGGGTACTCAAGAACGACACGGAAAAGCTGGCGGTATGTCTTATCATATATTTTCTTGTATGACACATTTAATATTGATAAATATTATAATTACAAATGATAGAAATTCAAAATACGCATCGAGGATCCGCCGCGACGCAAGGATATGGTCTTCATAGGCGGCGCTGTTCTGGCCGAGGTGACAAAGGACCGCGACGGCTTCTGGATGTCCAAGCAGGAGTATCAGGAGCAGGGCCTCAAAGTATTGCAGAAACTCCACAAGATCAGTCACTAAGAAAGACAGCTAGGAGGAAAGTGAGAGAGAGGATGAAATGAGATGAGATGAGATGAGATCAATTGTAGCAATGTTTGTTTGTCGGCTAGTTTCTATAAGTTACAAAAATCCTTCAGTTTAGCGTGAGATGACATGTATCTGTCCATTTTTGTGTGTGTTTTTGGTGTGCCTGTGGAGCAGGACTTGTCTTCCGATATACGATATACGATATCCGATATACGGTTCCGTTTCCGGTTCCGAGTCCGTACAGCTCGAGCTCAGCCCCCCTCTGAATTGTAATATTTCTTTAGCAGCCGCCGCAACCCGAAAATTGTGTAAACCTTGAATTATTATACATATGTTTAATTGCTTATTATTATTATTAGTACGTCCCCCGAAAGTCAGCCCCCCCACACAATTGTTTTTTTGCTATACCGATATACATATATCTATTTTTGTAAACAACAAGCAACTGTAAACTGTTTCATTTCGATGCGAGTTTGTATTCCCCCCCATTGAAAGTATTGTATTAACTAGGCCAAGTCTGCTAGCAGAGCAGCGATTATAAATCGCGTTTGAATCAGAAAAGGAGCGAGAGAGATGTGGAGCGAGTAAAATAGAGAGAGAGCGAGAGCGAAAGCGAGAGCGAGAGCAATAGAGCGAGAGATGTAAAGCGATTAAGTTGCACAGCACAGAGCGAGAGAGACAGAGAGAGAGAGAATTAATTAATTGATTCAACTGACTTGTGTCCCGCATTTAGGGTTATCTCCAAACTAGACAAAGATAAACCGAGTCATGCATTTAGGTTGCTCTCCTCCCCACAACAATAATAATAATCCAAATAATACGAGTTTTTAGTATTGATTCATTTACATTTCCTTTCCCCCCATGCCTGCCTGCCTTTTCTAGTTAGTTGCAATTTTTAAGATGATGATGATCGTTGTTTTTTTTGGGGGCAAGGCGGAAGCAGCACTAAACTATCAATATATATATGATGATCACTATATATATTCATATATATATATATATATAGTATATATAACGAGTGTGTGGTATGCCAATTATATATAAAAAGTGAATGCATTCAACATTTATTATGATGTATGATGTATACTATAAAGTATAGACTATGACTTGGTTTTTTTTACCAACTAAAAACTAAAAACACAACACAAGAATCACAATAATAAAAACAACAACAAATAAAAAAACAAATGCAATCTAAACAGTTTTATGACTGGGCTTCTGGCGGCTTCTGGCTTCTTGGCAGCAAGAAATAATAACAATGGAAATGCTCTCATTCGATTTTGCTGATTAGAAAAGTGTTTGGATTCTCGATTCAAATTTCCAGGCAGTTGAGTTCAAGTGCAATATATAAATTGGAGTGCAATACACAGCCTCGCGGAGAAACAACAAACAAAGCCGATCGAAAGATACGACGACAAAGGTGAAAAAACAGCAGCAAAAACTCATTACCCTCATTACGCACATGAGAATAATCCAAGGTCGTTGTAGAGTCTGTTTAATCTGGAAAAAATAAGAGTTTCCCAGCTGAATTCATGTTAACTTTTCAATAAACTCAAATGCTTCTCTACCCATTTTTGTTGAGTTGTAATTCCGCAATATTCAAATATTTTCTCCTTAAATCTTTCCACCTTTTCTTCCCTTTCCGATTTATTTTTAATTTGCTTACCAATCTGGCTCGCAGCTTTATCAAATGAATCGAATCCCCGTGAATATCTTCACAAAGACCCAATTACATTCAGAAATTCCGCCTGATTTACGAACCACTCCCAAGTGCCCTTCCGCCGCCGCCTCGCACCTGAGGCCGCCGCCTGATAAGAGGAATCCGGGGACCGGACCGTCTGCTCAACGATGGGCTAGAGATAAGGCCTTTGTGCGTTTTTTTTTGGAGTGCAGGTTTAGTTGAAGAAACGACGCCACAACGCCAACATGGGCCAACACACGAAACACAACTCCTCCGGGCTGCAGCTACTCCTGATCATCCTGGGATCAGGACTCCTTGCCGCAGTCAGGGGTGATTACGGCGACTTCGCTGGCAATTGGCTGGTGAACTTCGATGGTCTAACGCAGCTGCGATTGTCGGAGGGAGAGAGCCATCAGCTCACCTTGGAAATAAGCAATGTTAGGCCCGTGGACACAGACGCTGACTACAGTTTCTATGTGCACTCGCGGGACGAGGCAAAGGCCTCGACGTCTCTGGTCACCGTGAGGAAGGAGGAGTTCGACGTCGCCTCCGGCAGCTGGCGGGGTCCGGTGGATGTGACAGGCATACGCTTCGGTTACACCGTCCTGCTGGTGGATCTGCAGTTTGCTGCAGCTGGCGAGAACAACGAGTCCTACCCGAGTCCCCTGCCCCTGGCGGTGCTAAGATCTCGCGTGGTGGACGAACGCGTCACCACATACGTGTCGGCCGCTTTGGCCCTGCTGATGTTCCTCAATCTGGGCACCGTGCTGGATCTGCAGCGGCTGGCCGGGATTGTATGCCGGCCCGTGGGACCTGTGGTCGGTGTGGTCAGCCGGTTCGCCATAATGCCCGCTCTGGGCTACGGACTGGGTCGTGCCCTGTGGCCCGGCGAGTGGCCACTGCAGCTGGCGCTCTTCTACTCGGCTCTGGCACCGAGCGGCGGCCTGGCCAACATTTGTGCGGTGTTCCTGAAGGGTAATGTGAACCTATCGGTGGCCACCACCACGATCAACAGTCTGCTGGCCCTGGCCTTCCTGCCCCTGTGGATTCTGGTGCTGGGCCGGGTGCTCTACGAGGATGATGAGTTGGCGGTGCCGTTCGGCCAGCTATCCGGTGGAGCGGCTGCTTTGGTGGCCTGCCTGGCCATTGGCATAATGCTGCGGCTGTGCGTGCCCAAGACAACGCGTCTCATCTTCCGCTTCCTGAAGCCGCTCTCGGTGGTGCTCAGTCTGTGTCTGGTGGGTCTGACGGTGGGGTTGAACTGGTTCGTCTTTCTGGAGTTTACCTGGCAGGTGGGTAACCGTAACCCCAGCATAATTCATAGCATAAATAATATTCTTACTTACCCTCTTACGTCCAAGGTTCTGGTGGCTGCCTTGTGCTTGCCCCTCGCGGGCTACCTGGCCACATATCTCCTGTCCAAGTTGCTTTGCCGCACTGGCACCGACGCCCTCACCTTGGCCATTGAGACCAGTGTTCTTAACATGACCATGCCCATTGTCCTGCTGCAGTCCAGCCAGCTGGAGCAGCCGCAGCTGGATCTGGTGCTTGTGGTGCCCATTGCCTGCTCGCTGCTCTCCCTGCTCCTGGTCATTGTGTTTTATGGAGTGCGTCGTTGCCTGGGCCGGAATAAGCGGCTGGATGAGGAGGGCTTTGACCACAAGCAGCTGATGGCGGAACAGGAGAGCGAGGAGGGTACGGCTACGGTCTACCAGCAGCAGCCCTGAGGCTGCTTAATTAAGTTCCTAGTATTTCATTTAGTTTCTTAAATATAATCTAATTTTTTAATAAGTCCAGGAAGCGTAATATTATTTATAAATACGGGTTTTCTGCTCGATTTCCTGTTTTGGAAAGTTGACTTCCGCTTTGTCAGGCTGGGCATCACTGTCGCTGCTCCGCTGGGCATCACTGGCCCTGGCCTGAAGCGCGGAAATTCAAAAACCGCCATTTTTAATATGTTTTTAATGTGTGCCTGCGCGAGCCTTCAAGCTCTGTATGTGTATGCGTGTGTGACGAGGGGTTAGGGGGAGGCGCTTGTGTGTGTTTGCATGCAAATTTGGGTTTTCAGCAAGCGAAAGAAAGGCTGTAAAAAAAAGAAATTGTATGTCAACGTCGGCGCTGTGCTGGCTGGCTGGCTATTGCGTATGTGCTGGCAGCAATTTGGAGCATTGGCCGGCACACACACACACACACATGAAAGGTGGCGCATGATGTCATCAGTTCGGTGCGATGCAGGCTGCCAATTACGACACACACGCACATCGCGCAGAGAAAGTAGTATGTGTGCACGTGCTTTCATGCAAAAAAGGGGCGCGCATCCTTGTCCTCTTCCTGGGGGTGGCTTTTACTGGCTTTTAAATGTAAATTTAAAATTAAAATTTTCATAACTATATAATGATAATTATAATTATAATTACATCATTTATAATAGTTTTAAAACCCTTGTTAGTAGTTTTTAAAAGAATTTAAAATCTTGCACAGGTTGCTCAGGAGTGTTTGTATAAATATTAGATAATTCTTCTTAAATTTGTAGCAAATTGGAGCTTCCTCTTATTTGTATTTCATCTTTTCTTTTTCAATTTCAGGTTTAGTTTTTATTTATTAAAAGTTTAAGCTAAAAAAAACCCCTTGTAAATAAGCTACTGCCGCCCCTGTCTGATGTAAGGAAGTAGATATATAAAAATAAGTGCTACCTGTGTGTGTGTGCTTTGCGTGGTCAACTAACGGTTCTCGCTTGGAACGCATTACCGTTACCATCCGCACACATCGCTCGAAGCCCCCTTCCCCCCCGTGAAACACCGAAGCCTGGAATCTCCCGGAATGCCCCCAAATACCCCCCCTGTCGACCTCGTTAGCGCCAGCCCCTGCCTCGCCTCGCTGACAATGTGTGTGTGTTTCAGTTATAAATATACACTTTTCAAAGGTGGCAAATGACATAACGTGAACGTGAACGTGAACGAGAACCCTCCAAGCCACAGCTGGGTAATTTAACGACAAGTTAACTATCCATATTTGTGATTAATATTTCATTTAAGTAGATTGGCAAAACATCAAAATTAAGGGTGAAGAAACATGAACATGCTGAGCTTTATTTTTATTTATTTATTTTTATTTATTTACGGATAACATTACACCCGAATATGCAGTACAGGGAGCTGTAATTACTTGCAATAATCTGACTGCATTTAATAATTTATTTATTTACCATTACAATTCCTTTTCTGTTTTACAATGCTTTACATGCCATGTAATTTGGCGCATTTAAAGCCTTTTCACAGCCAACATGAGCTCCGTCTCTGGCCATATCTGGGGATTAGTATGTCATTTTGCGTGATACCATTAAATTAGAGGGCTTATTTGCTTGATTACTATACTATGTGTATACATGCATATATTTCCGGACAGAAAGCAATGGGACTGTGGGTCATTTGAGGCACTTTTGAAGCCCTCACACTTTGGATGTTTCTGGTACAAAATATTCTGGTACAAAATATTCTTGTATCCTGGTAGTTATATTATAAATTCAATCAATTGAATTAATTATTTTGTGGCAGGTGATTTTCCAATCGATTGCATTTAAGTTGAATTTTGAATGAAAGTAATATTGAATATTAAAATAAAACAATGCGGATTTGTTATATTACCATATTTCTGAATTTGCATTGGTTTATACGGGATAGCTTTCTGTGTTACTTTTCTTTTGGGTTAATAAATCTGCTTATTAAATTAAAATTTACTATAAATCTAACATTTTTAAAATTTTTGAAAATTTTAACAATGTAACTAAACCCTTTCAAAATTTTAAAAAATTGCGTCAAATTTTTGAAAATTTTATTTTTCAATATTTTATAACTAATTAAATAGTATTTTGATGGCGATTTAGAATATATATGACTTTTGGCAATCCCTCTCCTTTTTTGGCTTTTTACGAAGACAAAAAAAGCTGAAATATTCGCCTTCTTGAAGACGATATTTAAAGATTTTCTTATGATAATTTTAAAGTTAAAAAAAAACCATAATTTTACAATTTTAACGATGTGATGACCCCTTTAAAAATGTTGAACAATTGAACAAAAATGTTTATATTTCTTTTTAACATTTAAGTATTAATTAATTATTATTTGAATGGCCTATCGGAATATATATGACTTTTGCTTTTGCTTTAAAAAGGACCTGAAATATTCACAATCTTGAAATCGATACTTATCGATATTTCAAATGTTAACTTTTTGCACAACTCCAAATCGATATTTATGGCTAAAGCCGAACCTCGAACCCTTTTAGCACTATGAAAGCACTCCCCATGTGCTGACTCTGCTCGAAAACGGGTTAGTTTCAGTGCCCGCCAGCTGTTTGCCTGTTTGGGCATTGATTGAATTCGTTCGTTCCTCGTTGATTACCCCCTTCGAGTGCCATTCCTAGGGTACTCCCCCCGCCAGAGGTGCCTACTCCTTGCAGCAACTCATCATAAACTTTCGAGATTTCATTAGCCTCAAATGGGACATATCGCTGGGTTGGGTTGGGTTAGGCAGCTAGGATCAGTCCCCCAGCGTCTGCCATACCCATACCCATATGCCCATATACCCATTCCCGATCCATGGCCATCCCGTGCAGCATAATATGCGATTCCAATGACCGTTCTCCGGCCTGCTGCTGCGCATTGCAGTTAACCCCGAAAGGAACAATGCAGCAGGGCGCACACAGCGCCTCAAATTGGGTCTCTAAAAGGCAAAATTATATAAAATAATTATCAGAATAATAATTTGAATTTTCAAATGGAACTGATGATTATTTACCTATTTACGTGTAGAAAAAATCTTATATTTTATTGAGAAGATTTTGTTGGATTTTTCGGAAAAAGTTTCTTGTTAATAAATCAGCTTAGACTTCGAGTCTCTTTGGGGGAGGGTTCTTGTGAAAAGTATTATATTATTATTATATTATTAACTCCGATTTGTTAGCTATATTTTTGCCTGTCTCAAATTTCTCTCAGTGGAGCTATCGTGCTCCATTTTTGGGCCGTGCCAAGACAACTTTGAAACGGAGTTGCAGCAGTTTTTTCCCGATGAGGCAATTTCATTTCCAGCTGTGTTTTTTTTGTTCAATTTTTTTTTGGCCCATTGGCAGTGCAACTGCACCGGGTCCCAGACTGAGGGCACGAAGGGGTTTAGGTGGTGGGCTGTAGGGGCTGTGGGGGGTTAAGCAGTGCAGAGTGGCAGCCAATGCAAAGCATTTTGGTTTCGTTTCGTGGCATTTGGATGATTTCTGCCTATTTCCTGGCCAAAACACACACACAAACGAACACAAATACCCCTAGACCACCCCTTAGCCCCCCCTTAACCCCCTTAACCTGCTTTAATCGCGTGCCTGGCGCACATTTTAACGCTCGTCGTCGACGTTTTCAGTTGACGGTTGCCACAGCAACAAACCGACTGCAAATGCAATGCAAAAGAGCAGTGGGTTAAAGCGGTGGGCGGTGGGCGGTAGGTTAAGGCAGAAGGGGGGCCAGGTGACAGGAAGGGGGGGGCGGTGTGTGCGCTCTCTCTCCCTCTCCCTCCCTCTCTCTCTCTTCATTTCCTGTCTCCATTTCGAGGCGCTGAAAAATCTGCCAGGAAATTCACTTGCCAGCTACCAGCAGCTTTGAGGAAAAAACGGGGGGAAAAAACACGGCTAAAGGAAAAAAGGCAGCAAAATTCAAGTCAATTACATCCCCAGCACGTGCACTTAAATATTATGCGTAATTATGGCGCTGGAGATGGCGCTGGCAATGGCATAATTAGTCCTGTTACCCTCCGACTTTAGTCGATATTCCCTGCGAAACAAACAAAAAAGAAAAATTAGACCTCCAAGGATATCCTCTGCTAAAAATTTAAGGAATATATATACATATGTACATACATTGATTTACTGAAAACGAGACAGGATCTTAGTTTTAGTTTCTGTGACTTTGTTTTGGGGAATTTCAGAGGGACTCATGATCGAGTTCCATGAGCCCAAAATGTATGAAAATTTTGATCCTGCTACTCGGACTCCTTCTGCTGCTGCTGCTTGAATAATGTAAGGTTATGCTAATGGCTTCAGAAGTGCTGCACTCTGCTCTCACATTTATACGGGGGCAATCCCACAGCCCATCTCCAACCGCCAGGATAACACCCGGATGCGTGGCGTGGCGTGGCTTGGCTTGGCTGGGCATGAAAATGAAAAGTGCAAGTGGAAAATGTTTGCCATAACCGAGAGCGATTAAATCAAATATTCAATTTCCCTTTGAGAAGATATTTGAGAGATCAACCCAGCAGGACGCACCGTGTCCGGTGCATGTCCATCTATAGCACAATTTTGGCTTATTCACTGCCACTTTCCCCTCAGGTAAATACACTTTAAATAGAGGTAAAATTTCGATTTATATTTTTATTATTATTATATTTATTATATACTTAAATTACTTAAATTAAATTAATTTATTTAAAGGCTAACTCCGGGAATTATTGTTTAAAACAAACTGCTGCCAAGAGTGTGGTGCGTTTTGTTTTTAAATAAATTAAAATGGAAATGCAAAAGGAAAATTGTGGCAGATAAAACGAGTGTATTGAAGGGTGTGCGTGGGTGTGTATGAGTTTACAGGTGAAACGTACGGGGAAACAGGAAATTTAGTCGCACACCTGACAATGTGATGGACGACAGATACCGCACTGCACTGGCCCCCCCTCTGGCCCTCTTTATTCCTCCTTTCATTATATACAAAATGTATGTACTATATATGTATATTTATATATACTATATTATATATAGAAGGTGGGGCCAGGGAGCTGCTGTTGGGATGCGTTGAGCTGGGTTGTGGGTAAGGTAAACGTTGCCGCTGTCAAAATGTCGTCATTGTTCATTCATGAAATGTGCGCCTTTTTACATTTTACCCCAGCAAAGAATACAAAAAAAAAAATAAAAAAAATAACAATAACAACAACAACAATAACAATAAAAACAACAACAACAAAAGCAATAGCAGCAGCAGAAGCAACAACAACAGGCAAAGGTAACAACAAAAAATAAAAATAAAAATAAGAAAGCAATAACAAAAGCACTTGGAGAACAAAAAGTCAGTCGAAAATCCAGAGCATATTTTTGAATTAAAAAAATATATTTAAATACGATTTTTAGGGATATTATTATGTAAACATTTTCATAAATAGTAAACTACATAATTAATTGTACTGCATAGCTGCCAAAGCAGTTTCAAATTTCATGAAAACGAACTAAGAAATTGCGTTCTTAGAAAGTTTTTACCAAAAATAATAGGGTCATAACCTAAATTATGATGATGTCTATCTATAGAAGCTAAGCTTAGATTTATGGAACCATAAGAGGTATAATATTTGCTTAATATACCCTTTTAAATTTGTTTTTTTTTGTATACCCTTCCAAATGTATTCTAATTTGGTCCGAAGCTTCCAACGCAGTGAAGGAGTCATTTCCGACCCTATAAACCATATACATATATTCCTGATCAGGATTCCCAGACGTGTCGATCTAGACATGTTTGCAGGAACAAAAAAAATTGTATTAATTTTTGCATTAAAATTTTCAAAAATTACAAAAAAAAATAGGTATATATGTATATTTCTTTAAACTGTTTTACTTATTAAGCAGCTTTATTAACCTTGTAAAATCTAATACAGAAATGTTTTTCAAATTGAAATGAATGCACTTTGAGCTAAGCTATGGGGTTTCTAAAATTTAATAAGTAGGTAAACAAAAAATTATAAAAAGCAAATGTTGATATTTTTAGTTTTAGGAAATTCAACAATTTCTTCAAAACAATGAAGTATAACTCTTTTTATATAGATTTTCATAAAGTAGTAGCTGTGCTTTTCTCGCAGTGCAGCAACAACCGCAATGGCCGCAAACTGAAATGAAGGGGGAAGGAGAAAACAAAAAAAAACGTGGAAGAAAAGGGAATCCAAACAGAGGCGAAAGAGAGCGAGGAGAGAGAGAGGTACATATATACATATGTATGTGGATACATATACATTTATATAAATATATATACGAGGACACAGCGAGGACGTACGTGCTGTTGTTGCTGCTGCTGCTGCATGCCACGCACACGCACACAACACACACAACACACACACCGCACACTCGCTGACATCATCCTCCGCAGCTCGTGCAGCTGAACCAGAAGCGGGACTAGGACTAGGACTAGGACTAGGACCAAGACCAAGACCAGCAGAAGCAGAAGCAGTAGCAGGACACCGGGTCTGAGGGCTGGCAGCATAAATATTGCCATTTGTTGCGACATTGACGCCATTGTTTGTCCGTTCGACGCTGTTCAAATTCCCTCAGCTGCACACACACACACGCACGCATTCCGCTGGAATATCCTTAAAGGACATTTGAATGTTTGCCCGCAATTAAGTAGAAATACCGAATACCGATCGCTGGGCACCTGGGGGGTCATTACCACTTCCGGCTAATTGTGCCACGGCGACGCTTCGCACACAAGCAAAACAATTAAGTATTTGCGGCGATTAGCCCATCTTTGCCGCAATTGCAAGTCGTTGGCAGGCATGGGTTAAGCGGAAATAGACCAGAATTTATGGAATACTTAAATATTTAGTACATCAGAGCAACTTGAAAGCGAAGCTGATGAAAATAACCAAAGCTCTTCGATTTATTTATAATCTTCCCAAAGAAACCAGAGACTCAAAACTTTAACTCTTTTCACTACATAAATTATGTATATAATATTGTAATTTAAACAAATGTTCATATATTTTAATTCAATTAAATTACAAAATGTCTGCATATTACTTTCCTTTATAGAAATAACTTATAATATTTGATTTAGCTAAAATGCTTTGACTTAAGCAGCCATTCCATAAATTAGTTTTTTAGTGATAACCGAAATTAATAAATAAAATAACAAAATGTAAGTAAAATATAGATACGAATATAAAGCTGACTTTCACTTCCCACTAGAAAGAAAGAATATCAATGAAGTTGAGTCTTGGTCTATTTTTTATTTATTTGTTAACTTATGTAATTATTTATGTATCAAAGAATTTATTTATATATTTACGTATTTAAATTTATTAGGTTTAGTATTATATACTAGATTTAATTTTGTTAAATAAATAAATAAATATTGATTGATTGATATTTATTTATCTATGTATTTGTTGATTTCTTTGTTAATTGATTTATTGATTTATTTATATACATTTTTTTATTTGTTTATTTGTTTCATTATTTATTTATTTAGTCACATAAATCAACTCTTAAATGTTTATTCCTTTACACTAAATTATCCCCTCCGCTTGTCATGAAGGCAAAAACAAACCTCTTGAGAACGGAGCCTGCTATTTATGAATTCCTCTGGATTATACATTTTCTTCCCGTTTTCCGTTTTGAAGGATAATTTAATAAGACTGCAAAACCGTAGTGTTTTTTTCTCGCGCCGCTGCAGAATAAAGTGCAGAGCTTAGACCCGGGATTATGTCCCTGCTTAATTCATTAGCCAAGGAGAGAGAGAGAGCTGTCTCATCTTGTTAATACGCTGAAAGAAACCCAGCCACGGCTTGATCTTAATAATCTCTACAAAATATAAAAAGTAGAGAATAAAATTGAAAATCGGTTACAAAAATGCAACTGTTTGAAAGTAAAGCAGAAATAAATAATATTTTCGCTTAAAACTTAAACTAAAATGTACTATTAATATTTGCTGCTTTTTTTCTTCTTCTTGACAGCCATTTAAACCTTAAACATTTGTCGCTGGACTTTTGAGTGCAGCCGCACTTTGGCGTGCCTTTGCAAAGTCACAGGACTTGGCCCCGTGCTTGCTCTTCCCTTGGCTTCGGCTGCGACTTGGGCTTCGGCTTCTTTTTTGTCTTTGTCTGACGTATGCCACACTTGCCACTTGCCGCTTCCTTGCTGCTCCGGCTCCTGATCCTGCTCCTGCCGCAGCTGGCATTGCCTTTGCTGGCTGGTGTCCCTTTTGCAGCCTTTCTGGCCAAGCCAAAGGCAAAGGCAAAGCCAAAACCAAAGCCTGAGTTCTGAGTTCTTGGGCCTGTCCCAATGACCGAGTGGCGGTGTGTCGCTCTCCGATTCCGATTCCGAATCCGAATCCGAGTCCGTTTTATCAGCGCCAGAAAGTGGCACAGGCCCGACACCCGCACGAGTGCCAGCCGAGCCCGGCCGAAGTCCCGACGAGCGGCCGCCGACGAGCGAACTGAACGAAAGTCGCACTCTGCGGACGCACACGCGCTGCGGCAGCTGACAGTTTCAGTAAACCACGGAGGCGAACGGATTACGGGTAACGAACAGCAGCGAAATCATCATCAGCAGCAGCACCAGCAGCTTCAGCAGCGGTGGCACTGGTGGTAGCAGTGGCAGCAGCCAGAGCATAAAATATACAAAGCAAGCCTCTAAAATGTAGAATATAAAAATGCAAAAAATCAGAACACCAAGCAAAAAACAGGAAACAGAAACTAAATTAAAAACTAAAAACTAAAATGAAAAGCAAACATCAAAGAGTAGTTCTAGCCCTAGTCATGCCTCGCGCAGCTAGCAAATTCCAGCAGGCTCTCGCCTGTGTCCTGTTAAACAAGAAAGGAATAAGAAATAAGGAAACAGGAAAATGAAAAAAATGGGAGAAGGAAAACGAAAACGAAAAGAAAAACACACAAAATTAACACACTCGGCATGCCGAAACGAAATTTATATGTAATATACACAAGTGCCTTGCGCAGGCAGAAAGAAAGTTTTACATAAGTTCTCCTTCTCCTTTCAATCAGACACCTCTTCTTTTTTTGTTGTATATTTTTTTCGAGTGTGACCCACAAAAAAAAAAAAAAAGAAAAAAAAAAAGAAAGAAAACAAAACAAAAAGAAAACCCCAGAAAAAAAAGGATACAAAAAATACAATTTAAGATGGAGAAGGCGAGAAAAGGAGGGCATAAACTACAAGTATAAATTGTCCATCCGCCCAACGTGTTGTGTGTGTGCTGTGTGTGTGTGTTCCAGTGAAGAAGAAGAAGAAAACCAAGAAGCAGCATAAATTAATATGTTCTTTTTTTTTTTTTTTTTGTCGGCTTGGATTTAGGTTGGTTTTTTTTTGTTTGGTGCAAAAGCGCGTGTTCGCCATGGCGTATACTTGATGTGGCCGCAACGAGCAACGATTGCGTATACGCCTAGTGGTGTCGAGTGTGTGTGTGTGTGCGAGAGTGTGACTGTGAGTGTGCGTCACACACAACGTGTTACGCAGAGTAACTGTAACAGGGTGAAACCCCCCCCTAACCCCCCTCTCCTGCAGCGCAGCGCCTGGGAAACTTTTGGTTTGTTGTTTAGAGCAAAGTGCTCGGAAAAGTAGGCAACGAAAATGGTTACAACAAATTGCAAGACTCACACCAACACAGCAGCAGCAGCAGCACACCAGCACACACACAGAGACACACAGAGACACACTTACACGCAAGACACGAGCACAGGGCACAAGGAGTCGTAGGGGATAAGGGGTGCCGCGGACTTTCGATTTTTCGTGAGTCGCTTTCTTGTGTGTGTTCTTGTCGAGTGTCCTTTGTTGTTGCTCCTTTCTGCCTGGTGCCTTCTGCCTTCTGCCTTGTGCCTTGTGCCGCCCCCCGTTGAACTCCACTCTGCGGCATTCGCCTGCTGTTTAGGTTATGTGTATCTGGCATGTCCTTTTTCCCAGCCTTTCTTCCTTTTTGGAGCGCGCATATGCGACGTCTGCGCTAGCACGAAACGAAATCAAACGAAACGATTTGAAACGAGACCCAGCCAAGCCAAAAACTCGGCACAACAGAATTCAGCTTAACTCGACTCCGAGACCGAGACGGAGGAGGAGCGGAGACGGGGACGGAGACAGAGGCTCAAAGGACTCGAGGCATCGAGAGGGGCGTTTGTCAGTCAGTCAGTCAGTCAGTCAGTCAGTCAGTTGGGCGCCTTGCTAACTGGCTAAGCCGTGTCCTCCCTAGCCCCGCATCCTGGCCAACGGCTTTCGCTCGAGTCGAGTCGAATCGAGTCGAGTCGAGTCCGAGTCCCAGTCCGAGTCCGAGTCCGAGGCCGAGTCCGAGTCACATCGAGTCGCGCGTGTGCCATATCGCGTTTCGTGCTGTGCGCAAAAAGAGCCGAGGAGGTCTAAGGACTCGAGGCAGGGTACTGGCACTGGCGCTGGCTTTGGGTCTGGCTACTGGGCGCTGGGCACTGGGGATGAGGATGAGGATGAGGACGAGGCCACGAGGAACGGAACGGAACCCTCCAAAGAGCCACGGAGAACGTTCTCCACACAGAATGCTAGATAGAGAGAGGGAGAGAGGAAAAGACAGAGACAGAGACAAAGACAGAGAGAGAGAAAGAGAAAGAGAGAGGTGGCTGGCGTAGAAGGGACAAGGGTGCCCCTCGAATTGCCTTGGCTTCGCCTTCACTTCGCTTCGCTTTGGTTTGCTTTGCTGACTCTGAAAGAAAAAAAACACACCAAATTGTGCAACGCTTTTCAAGTTTGAAGTTATAGCCAAATATCCTTATACCTTTAATCATATACAATTGCATTTAGCAAACACAAAAAGGCCATCGGTTAATGCCTTGCAAAGTGGATAATTCTCAAACTTCATTAAAGATTTACGAACAGCCATTACTGGCGACTTAATGAGAGCAATTTAAATAATTTCAAAATGGTTTGTGACCCAAAAAAACAGGCAATTAAATAAAGTGAAAAGGGTTCAAACCTAATGGCAGTTTTGTGTAAAAAGTAGGGTAGAAAAAGTGCTGGAAATATCAAAGAAAATGCACTTGAATGTCGTCTATATAAAAAGTCATAATCAAGAGCCAAAAATGTTGCCATATTTGCTACAATTTGGTTACTTTCACGGTGTTAATGACTGCCGCCTAGTTATGTTAGAACTTCAAAGGACCTCCTCTCCGTCTGCCGAAAGGACACGCAATTGTGGCCAAGCAGCGAAAACGAACATTTTCCTTTTTTAGCGGAAATCTATAAACTTTCGACGCACTAAATGAGTGTGAGTGTAAAAGAAAAGGAAAGGCAAGAAGTTGAGTTGGAAAACGCAAAGCAAGAATAACAACAAATAAAAAAGGAGTATTGTCGCTCGAAATGGATTGGTTTGGCTTGGCCAAGGCCCAGCGGGTTAGCGGCTCCGTTAGGCACTTTTATATTTATTTCTATTTACCCACCTTTTGCCCCCACGAGAGTCGCAGTGGCAGTGGCAGTCGCAGTCTCTGTCACAGTCCCTGTCACAGTCCCCATTCGCAGTCACAGTGCGTGTTCAATCGGCTTTCGTTTCCTTTGCCTTTCATTTGCTGTGTTTGTTTGGCTTTCGGTGTAAAAAATTTACATAACCCAAATTGCCGCATAAATAAATTATTAAATACGTGACGTGCAAATGGTCAAAGACCAGGAGGAGACCTTAGGACCTCAGGAGCCCAGGTTCAGGCCCAGGCCCACTGGCATGTGCAAGGCTCTCCGTTCTATTGTGCTATTCCCCAGAGCTTGCAATCAGGACGCAATCCAATAAGGAGATTGTGTTCCAAGAGCCATCTACATATGTGACCCGCACAGCCAGGAGATGGAGATCCTCGCCCCCAAATTCAATTAGGACCCGAGGCCAAGGCTAGCCAACGATCGGCCATAAAAAAGAGTAAAGTAAGAGGTCTCTCTTTTGGATCCTTATGACTCTACAATTCTATTTTACCTGTGGGGGAAATCCAATTCAATTTGTTTCGGACCTCGGTAAAGCCGAATACATAGGATAATTATATAATTTCTCCCTAAAAGCGTTACAGAGCAATATTGGTGACACACAAGAGATATTTAGGGTGCGATTGGTACAAGTAACAGGGCTAATAACTACTGACTAATAGGAGTCAGCTAGAATTTATACTCTGTAAAGTGAATTTTAAATATGAAAATAGCTTAACTATGTTTAATAAAGTCCTTGTTCCTTTTCTCGGGTTTATACTGAATATTGTTTTAAAAATAGTGTTTAGAAGTTATATATATGTTACTTATTAGAAACTATATATACTTTGAAAAGTTGATAAAGAAATTAAGGAAAGCCAGTTACATATCGCTACGATTTCCGTAGGGTTGTGAAATTCCCATGAAAATAGTTTTAAAAATGCAGCAAAATGTTATCTTTTGAATTTGAAACTTTAGACATTTTATAGATTTTTTTTCGACACATTTTTAAAGGATTTCGAAAACCCCAAAGAGAACCCAAAAAAGGTCGCTTCTCTCAAATATTCCATTGCATACTTTTCGATGCCATTTTAAGGGCATTTGCGTGGGCAAAGCCCACGCGCTCTCCCTTCGACTTCTGTCATTACCCTAATAGCTTAGGCTGCCCCATTTGGTTAGGAATTTGTTCAGGACTTTATCGGTATCCAAAATCAGAAATCAGAAATTCGAAATCCTCAACGGAACGGAGAATCGATTGGTCGCTGTCCAAGTGCGGGGCTTGTTGGAAAGCGGGTCAGGCGGCATGATTTGTGATTATAACTGTTGTTCTATATTTAAGGCAGCAGTTGTTGGCACTCATAAGTTATGGACGCAGTTGCTTTTTTGGCCAGGCCAACTGGTGCCAAGTGCCCGAAAAGCCGAAAACCCGAAAAATAATGGCCCACTGTTGCAGCAGTGTGTGGAGCGCCGCGGAGAATCGAGAAAGGCATCAACTTGATGACCTAAAAATAGAAAAAGTCACAAAGGCGAACGTAAAGCGGCGAGTAGCGGCGAAGGCGAAAGGCGAAAGACGAAAGGCAAAAGGCGTAGGGCGCAAGGAAAGGGCGGCGAAAGAGGGATGGCAAAGTGGCACAACAAAACTTGTGTTGACAACGAGTCCTTGCTTACACAGACACAGACACACAAACGTGTGCCACTTCTTTGGCGTTTCTCTGCTTCTGTTGCGGCGAATTTGGAATAAAGGAATAATGGAATAACGGAAGTCGCGGCGAAGCACACAGCTGCTGCACAGCCTTCGTACCGACAAAAAAAAAACCCAAAATGGAGTTTATACTAAAGGAGAGGGAAAGAGAGTAAAGCGGCCCTCTCTCTCTCTCTCTCACTCAGTTGTTGAAATTTATTTTGTTTTATAAGTGTTAAGTACTTTTTTTTTGCGCGCAAACGTTGCATAAACATAAACAAAAATTAATAATAAATAAAAAACAAAACGAGTGCTCTGCTCTGCTCTGCTACTACACCTTTTTTTTTGCGGTGTAATAAGCTGCCGTTTTTTTTTTTAATGTTAACTCAATAGTGAGAGTGAGAGCTGCCCCGTCAGCCAGTGTATGTGTGTGTGTGTGCGTTAAAAAAAGTACACATTAATCGCTGAAGTACACTAAATACGATAAAACGATAAACGCTAAAACGATAAATATAAAACGAAAAATTAAAATAAACAAGTGCCTAAACAAGTAAACTAATCAAAGAAGGCAAACAGAAAAAACAACAACGTGATAAATGCTTCAAATGAAAATAGGGAGAAACTTGCTCTAGTTTCAAAGGACCAATATACATATATATATATATCCTTCACTCCATTTCCCACCCGCATTTCCCAAAACCCCCCAATTAAGCTCTTTCCTCACCAACTTGTTCGCTTTTCGCAGGCGACGCTGGCGAAATTGAAACTAAAACAGCAACAGAGAACACAAATAATAAATAATAATAATACTTGATAATACACTAGCAATAATACGGATAATACGCAATTATAATAGCGAAAGACAAACCAAAAACCGGAAACCGAAAACCGATAACCGAAAACAAAGCCCAAAACCGAAACACTAATAATAATAGTCATCATAATACCAACCAACAAAATACAATTAATAATAATAATAACAACAATTAATACTGCAAAAATTATAAATAATAACAAACCGAAACTGCTCTGGGAACAAAACGCAACGTTTGATGAGAATTTTTGGCAACACGTCGCGTCGTCGTCGTCTTGGTTGTCCTGCAACAAACACCCGAAAACCGAAAACCAACCCAAAGATACCCCAAATAATTCAACCCAAAAAACACACACACAATAATAATAATACCACAACTAATACAGAAGCAAGAAAAGCTAACAAATCAATTAATGCATAAAAACAAAAGCAAAAAATAAAAAAAAAACAAAATAAAACAAAAAACCAAAGCAAATTCATCTTCTACTTGTTCTTACCGCTTCAACTTTATTCGTCTTCGTCTCCGTAATAAATATATAGATATACATACATATATATGCCATATACATATATGTGTGTGAGTGCGTCGCGTGTGTGTTGGTGCCTGTAAATGTGTGAGCTACAACAACAACAGAAACAACAACAACAGCAGCAACAACAACCACAGTAGTTAACAACAGCAACCAGCAGCAGCAGCCACAACAACAACATCAACAGCAACATATTAATAACAAAAAGTACCAGCAATAAAAAGCCAAAGCACCAACAACAACCAACACAATAGCAACAACAATAAGAACAGCAGCGGATAGGGCGAGCAGCGAAGCACAACATCGATACACATCGATTAACGGTATGTGTGGGAGGAGAGCCTATCGAAATAATCGATTTAATTTAATCTGTTCGAAATCGTCGATGTTTCTGCTTAATTTTATAAATATTCTGCAGAGAAACTATCGAAATAATCGGTTTCTTTAATATGGGTTAATGCAATTCTAGTTTAGATATTTTTTAAGGCAAAACAACTTAATTAAATCGGAGGCGTTCGCTTGCTGTTGTTTATTTTATCGAGTTTTAGAAATTACATTTTAAACATTCAGGAAATTAAAAAGTATAAAGAGTTCTTATTAATTCTCTCACCACAAAGTAATTAGTTGAATAATCCCAAGGTTTCACAATTAATCGGCAGTCAGCAGATAAATTACTTAATTTAAAATTACTTAATTTAAAATTACTTAATTTAAAAATAATCTAAAAGATTTTGTTCAGACCCAAAGTCATCAATAAATTCTCTGTACAATTTTCTAATAATAAATCAAAATCAAAATCAAACTATTAGTTAAGATAATAGATAAATGATAAATTTATCAAGGAGGAATCAACATTATGATTTCAACTTAACAAAGTAATTGAACTGATATTGAGGTTTTTTCTTTCCTATTTAATATATTTATTTTATTGAGTGGGCTTCGCCTTTTGATGTTCCTTGCTGGAATTTACAAGAAATTTAAATTAATTGATATTACTCTTCATATTAATTTTAGCTTTGTTCTTAATTTTGAATTAAAAGTCTTAGAAATAATTTTTCCAATACGCCATCATTCCTCATTGCGATATTGTTATTTATTTTTGGAGATAAAAACATTTAGAGGACATAAAAATAAACTAAATTTATCCCTACATAAATGTTGAATAATATTAAAATATAAATGTTTAAAATAATATTAAATGTACATCATTTTTAAACAACATTTAAAGGCGTTAAAACAAATGCTTCCTCACGGAAAGTACGAGCTAAGCTTCAGGAAACCACATTTTATCGCTTCTGGCTCTTGGAATTTGAGTAATTGCATCGGAATTCATGAGAGCTAAAGCGGTCTACTGGAAATATTCCCATCTCCATGGCTATTTTTAACGCAGAGTCCAAGTACTTAAGCGCCAAAGGAGAAATTCAATTGGAAAATATGGAGTTGCATTTTCCATAGCATACTTTCCCGGGACGGCGTTAGGCATGGCGAAAAATCACTTAAAAATCAATTAGAAAGCCGAATTGGTATCTCTAAATCATGTGGGAGTGAACTGAGGAATGGGCGACTTGATGAACTTGGCTCGATTATGTCATGCCCGTTTCTTGGCCTGGTGGTGAAAATCGCAGTTAACCAGGCCCAAGCCAGAGCCTATCAATGGGGGTATTTCCCTCACCCACCTCGCGGCTCCCGGCTCCTGGCTTTTGGCTCCTGGCTCCTGGCTCCTGGCACACCCCGATTCGAGCAAAGCCTCCTCTTGTTTTGGGATGCCTCAGTGCCTTAGTGACTGTGTCTCTGCTCGGTTTTCGGCTACAACCTTTTGCTGGCTTTTGGAGGGCAAACTTTCAGCGAGGGCGGCGGCGAAGAGGCGGACGGCTTTTCGCTGGTTCCATATAGTCTGTAGTCTGTGGGTTGTAGTGGTCCGTGGTCCTTTATCCTTGCTGTACTCTCTCGGCGCATGTGAGAGAGAGAGAGGAAAAGAGAGGAGACTTGCTTCAGCTCCTTGCCGCCGCCGCTCTTTAGACCCAATTTCTCGCTCTTTGAGCATGCAAAATTCATTGACTAACAACATGCGAACTTCGTTCAGTTTTTTGTTGTTTTTCTCTCTGTTTCTCTTTGGGTTTCTTTGGGTTTTTCTTTTTAGTTTTTGTTTTTGTTTTTGTGATTTTTGTTTTATGTTTTTGTTTAATTTTTGTTTTAATTATTTGTTGCCATTTATTTAAACTAGAATTAAGTAGCACTTAGACTTTTAGTGATATTTATTAATCGATTTTAATTTGTGGCTTTGATTGGCCAGCAAACAATGTGTTTTCATTTTGGGCCTTTAGTTTTTTTGGTCCCGGGAATGTGTGTGTTTGCGGGTAATTTGCATATTGACACAAATTCCGCTTGTATAAACATATATTTTTTGCTCTGCGTTTCCTTTTCTGCATGAGTCATCATCACATCGCCTGGGCAAATTAATTCGGCAAACAGTGCTCGAAATAAAGTTGGAATTTCTGCAAGTTGCTTTGAGCTGCCATGAATGAAACAGACACACACACACACAACGACACACACACGCACACACACAGAGGCAGAGACGAAATATATGCTCATATTGCCGCATAAGAGCGTTTGTATGAGCGCCGTGCTTCTATGCTTTATGAAGGAGAGTGCGGTGTGTGTGTGTCTGTGTGAGTGGCGAAATATCGAACTGACCTACTTTTATGCTTGATACACACACACACACACACACACACTCTCGCAGATTGGCAAATGGAAAAAGAGTGCTTTGACCTTAGCGGAGGCTGCTTATATAAGCCCCATATTCGAATCTAAAACCGAATCGAAATCAGAATCGAAATCGGAATCGAAATCGGAATCCATGCCAAATTCATTCTCTTACATATGTACATGTGTATTTATGTATATAGTAGGTATATATTCCCCGCTGTGCACTTTTATTGATTGACCATTTGTTTTTGTGGTGCATTTTACTTTTGATTGCATTCCATTTAATGCCAATCGCCGTCTGCAATAATCCAATTATTCAGCACCTGGCTGGGGGATCTGGGATCAATGCTCGCTGGACTGGGCAGAACCTCTAATGTTTCTATATATTATTTCTATATAACTTAACTTAATGCCCAAAACTAATGTCTAAAACCGCACTTTGATTTACTTGCAGCATCGTGCTAAGCGGCGGGCGCTAATCGAACATGGCGCCTCGGATATAGTTGTAGTTTTAATGTAGCAGGCGACATCCATGTGCCTCATGTGAGTATTACATATTAAACTATGTATATTATTAAATGCGAAATAAATAAATAAATAAATCAAATTGAAAGCTTGACAAGGACAAAATCAAAAGTAATCATTGCCAATAGACTGAATAAAAAGCATAGGTAATTGAGTAACAAATCCTGTTTTTTTTTCTTGATCCTGTTTTACACATAATTATGCTACCACGTAATATATTCAACTTGTACTTGAGTGAATTTGCTTGTTCAGCCAACTGAATTATAAATCAATTTGGTTAAAGGTCAATTGAACTACATAATTGCCATCAGCTAAACTTAACCTGACATCCCGAAATTCAATTGCGTAAAAAGCAAATTTGACTCAGTTGACTCGAAAACTAAAATAAAATTAAGCCGTAACTTTGGGTTACACAAGTTCTGACAGTAGTTGTTGAGGTGAATTTCCATTAAACTAATGTAAACTAAAGTTGGACGAGCAAGTAAGTAACTTAATTAGGGACAAGAGCCTGTCGAGAGCTTTGAGGTGTGTGTTGGAGCATAATAAAATGACAGTTTTCCACTTGATAGTAGAATTTACCTAATCACAAAATAAAGAACTTTAAAAGTGCTCAAATAAATATATATGAAAATAGTCATAGTTTTAGATCCTCTACTAATTCCGCCCCCCATGACTCGTCTCTCTTTTGCAGGCCTTGGAAATCTAAGGCTCTCATCGTTGGCCGCATAGACAATGACAGAAGATTCCGACTCGATATCTGAGGAAGAACGCAGTTTGTTCCGTCCCTTTACCCGCGAATCATTGGTGCAAATCGAACAACGCATTGCCGCAGAACATGAAAAGCAGAAGGAGCTGGAAAGAAAGAGAGCCGAGGGAGAGGTGGTAATTATTTCTAGCTGAATGTCGTAACTGCCTATCGATTGTCTATTATCGATTTTGTGTGCCTACTCTACTACTACTGCTCCGCTCTACTTTTTGTATCCGTATATCCGTATATCCGTATATGTATCTCTCTTTCTCTCTCTCTTCGTCTAAGTGAATTGACTCCTTACAATTGAGATCGAATGCCAAATGCGGTTGAAGCTAATCGAAGCTAATCGCTGATCGCTGACAATCGATGGAATGACAGCGAGCAGCGATGGCCGATAGCCGATAACTGCCGCCGCTACTGTGCGCTTTTGTTCGTGCTTCAACCTAAGCCTGAACGTCTATTTTACAAATATAATATATACTTAAATATATATTCTACTAACCAACCATAAACATACAATGTCTACCCGAAAACAATATCGTATATCGTATATCGTATATCGCATATAGCATATCGTATATCGAGTGACAGACACTCACCAGCAGTCATTCCACTCACACCCCTCCGGTTACGTATCTGTATATCGAATGCCTCTATGTCTGCATCTATCCGTATTACCCATCCGCCATAACGGACATACACATATATCCATCATCTGCTGTAAATGCCATCATAGCCATTAATGCCATGCTAATACCTGTCACCGTGCTTGACCCCTGACATCCAACCCGAAAATCGAAGCTCTGAACACACTTCCAACACCCAACATCTCTGTCTGACCCACAACTGGACCCTCTGTAATTCTCAACTCTCTGTCAACTGTAAACTGTAAACATTAAACTGTAAACTGTACCCTGCACCCAGCCAACTGTCAACTGTCAACTGTCATTTCTCTTCTGTCAACTGCCGACTGTTTTCCGTAAATGTACCTTCTAGTAACATTCTTGCTATCACACCTCACTTCCAGTTTCCAAACTCGTAACGTCGTACATGTCTTTGTAGTTCAACGTAGCTAAACGATAAGTCCCCATTCGAACTGAACCCACTGAAGCCCCAAAAACACACAAAAATACCAATATATACATGCAAATCCACCCATTTTTGTTTCGATCTTTGGTTTAGTTATTCCGTTTTATTTCCAACAAAATTCCAAAAATACCGTAAATGAGAGCAAAAAGAACATATAAGTGACTTTTGATTTCGAAATTTTGAACCATTTGTTTGTTTAGTAATCGTATTGTGTATTCAGCATAAGAAAACCCCCTCCCCCCTCAAAAGCACTCCCCTTCCACCCCCCTTATGCTCTTACGTGCGTACCAAGATCGTACATACATATATCGTATTACTATATCGTATCGAATCTGTAAAATGACAAAATTCTTTCCTGCCATAATCGTTGTATGTTCGTTCGTTTGTTCGTTTGTTGGTTTGTTTAATTGTTTAATTGTTTTCCAAACTATTTGAGAGTAAGAACTGTGTATTCTGTAACCCCATTGGCTTCGTAATGTGTTCTAATTGTGTATCCTAATCGATTATCTAATCAATTTTTTCGTATTATTGCGTAACAAACATTTCATTTACAAAGCCAGCAGCAACCCCCGAAAAACAGCCTCCCTAACTAACAACAATTTAACATTATCAATTATAATTGTCGTATAGTTATTATAAATATATATCCTGTATATTTTGTACCCGTTGAAGGCTAAAATCTTTTTCAGTTACATTTCCTTATTTCCATTCGGTTTTATTTCAATATGATTTGACCAGCGATCTCTGGGTTAAGTCCAGGTCCATGTCCATGTCCATGTCCATGTCTCCTTGTCTCCTTGTCTCAGCACACACTCTCTCAGCCTCCTGACCCACACAAATTCTTCTGTAAATAGCCAACTCGCTTGTGAATACGTGAACCAAGCCAACGGTCGTTGAGCTGAGCCCATTGTCACCCATTAGTGCCAGTCAATACTCAAAACACAAAACTCAGAACTCAAACTCAGTGCCATTACCAAACAAAATCGAAATCATCAACCGATCAGTAAATATAAAGGCCAAGATCAGTTACCAGGATACCCTATAAAAGAAGTGATTGCTGTGATGCCAAAGAAGTACTTATCAAATAATTGACTAAACAAACAGATAAATCGATAAAAAGCTGATCAAGAATTGAAGGTCGAAAGCTGGCTGCTAGAAAAGCAGCAATGCAGCTGCCTGCTATGAAACTACAAGGAACAGGAAGCAGAAAACTGAAAGCTGGAAAGGAAACCCAAATGATCCTGACTGCTATCTGGCTGATGAGAAATCTCTGTACAAACCATCTCAAAGCGCATTTGTCATAAACAGCTGTCACCTGTCACACTCGACACTCGACACTCTGTCTCTGTCTCTGTCTCCCCCCCTTGTGGAACTGTCACCATTCCCCAACTTCTCTCTCTCTCTCTCCCACGATCTTTCTCAGTCACACTCACACAACGCACACAACGACGGTTAGAATCAATCAAAAATCGAATTCGAAAACAAACCAAAAGCAGAGAATTTTTCACATAAAACTCATGAAATCCTCGCATTTAACGAAGACGATAACGAAAGTGGGCGTATTCCCAGTCGCATTCCCAGTCTAACAATAATAATATATCCACATATATAGACTATATAGCCCCGACATATAAGAAATCTGCTCGCCTACATAACCACTTTCTACCGTTTGCTTTTTCTTTCGTGTACTTTCTTCCGTTTCATTTACAATTTCTTCTCTTTTGAAACGCTCTCTCTCTCTCTTTCGCTCTCAACGAAACTCTTGCGCGCCGCCGACTGGATCCAAAAAAACTATAACGAAAAAATACTCAAAAAAAAAAAACTGAACAATCCAAAAAACAAAATGAAATGTGTAAAAAAAAACCCATCATGAATATGAATGACAAATGCGAATTTGGCGCTTGCAAAATGCGAAATGCAACTAATGAAAATCGACAAAAAAAAATTCAAAATCAAAAATCAAATATCAAACATGAACATTTATCCTCCACTAACTCCTCTACTACGCTACCTTTTACTACTTGAACTTGATAAATGCTCGTAATGAATGCCCTAAAACCAAATACCAAATCCAAATCTTCTTTCAGCCGCAATATGGTCGCAAGAAAAAACAAAAAGAAGTAAGATTTTGCTCAGAAAAAAACACACCCACAAATATTTCCTGACCCCAGAAAAAAATCCAACCCCCCTCCACACACACACACACACACACCTATATCTATATACACCTATATATATATATATACTTATATATAGAGAGAGAATCTCAATCTCAATCGAAGGAAAAGTCGTATGTGTGTTTTTTAAGTTGTATTTTCTTGATTTTCCGTTTCAACTTTATTGCCACAAAAATCGTTGAATTCTCTGTTTTTCTCTGTTGAGTTCTTTAGCCGAAACAATATTTTGCGTTTTGCCCATTTGCGTTGTTGTTCTGTGTTCCCCGCCCTCGTTTCTTTCTGTGCAACCAAAGTCAAGCCAAAGCCAATGCCAATATCAATACCAATATCCATGCCACTTAGCCCAGTTTTGGTTTCTGGTGTGCCCCAGGCTCGGATATATATCCAAGTAATCTTTAATCCAGTACCCACTATCTATATATATATACGTATACCTCTTGTACTTTGTATTCGCTTCCCCCGGAAACGTAGCTTGTCCATATCTCTATGTCTATTCGTATACTCGTTCTATATATCTTTGCCTTACTTATATTTACCTTACCTTACCGTCTATATATATATCTCTATATATGTATTTTCCCACCGCCCAGGGCCGCTTGAATACAATATTAAACAAAACAAAAACAAAAACAAAAACATTAATAATAAAAGCTCACCTGTAAATAGCCCAACGAGAAACTAAATGCAGCTGGAAATACGCTTTCAACTTTTCCGCTTTTCTCAGCCGCCGCCGAGTCCTTGCAGGGGGTCGTCGATGAATGTCAAATATCTCTAGATAAATGCTTTTTCATTTAAAGGAACATTTACACAAAAAAGTCAAGGAAAACTTAAACTATTTAAATTTTTTTTTAGGTATAAATAAGGTGTTTTTATAAGCAAATATAGCAAATATAGAATATTTAATAGGTAGCCAAATGACAGAGTCTGAAAGTGAAAGAAACCCAAGGAAAACATTAACTATCTACATTTTTTTTAACAAGTAGGTATAAATACAATTTGTTTAAAACCTTAAAAAGCATTTTAAATTTCAAAACTTTACATCGAAGAGAAACTAATTTACTTTCAATTCAGTTCTTGAAAAACTTGCAGGAATCCTTAAAAGGATTTAAAAAGTTCCAGTGATTTTAGAACTATCCAAGTTATCTGCTTTTCTGTATAGATATCGTTTGTATACCCACATATCCATGGGAAAGACTTCAAATGCACTTTAAATCTTCAGTAAAACCACTGCAAGGAACTCTCAGACATCGGCTGTGCCGAAGAGAACAGCAAGCTTCTGCCTTTTTCTATTTTTTACAACTATTGCTATTTAATATAAAATACTTGAGGACACACACAGAAGTGTATAGATATGCCACTATTTGCCCCACTCAGCAATTTGCCATTTGGCATTATTGCCATAGTTATATTGCCACTGCCCGGGGCCCTCAATTACTTATCAAGGTGGTGGAGCCTAAGGCCCCAAGTCCTGAGTCCTGAGTCCTGAGTCCCACACACACCCGAGTAAGGAGCTTAGCGAATGTCCTGGCCCCGAGGCGGGAATGAAAGCCACTCATTCACACACGAACACTGACTAACACTAACACACAAGCTAACTAACACTAACACACTCTCCCACACACACACTCTGATAGAGTATTAATGGCCAATCAAGGGCTGCAGTGTCAGTGAAACGAACCGAATGAATCCCCAAAACTATCTGTGTATCTGTAAGCTGTATCTAACATGCCGTATCTGTGTATCTATGTACCTGTGTATCTGCGTAATACCCGAGTAATTTGTGTGCGTGAATGTGTAATATTAGCTGTGTTCTGTTCTCAATGCAACAACAAGATATATATATAAGATATATAATACAGATCACGACACACACTCAACCCCTCCCCCCAACCAGTTGCAGCTTAAGTTTCGGTTTTTGCCAGCCAGTTTTGACTTGACTGAGTCCAGGGTATGCCAGGAGTAGCAGGGTTCATTCTTTTGACCATACTATGCAGATGTCTGATGATTTAATCGCCGCGAGCAATCCGCAAAGATTTCCCCACGCGCAAATGTTTGCATTGCCTCGGCACCACCTGTACGCGCCATGTGACCCCTGACTTCCGACCCGTACGAAACGATACACTAAAGCCGCCCAAACCACCGCCCCCCCACCTAACATACACATCATATCCGTGCTCCAAAGAACCAATAACGAATGTGCCCTGTGGAGGAGGAGGAGTAGAGGTCCAAGCCCAAGTCGCTGGCGAAGTCGAGGCAAATAGATGAGTCAGCAACACCACCACCGACGACAACGACGACGACTACCGACCAGAACCGACCAGAGTTCCCACCGCGTACTGTAAGTTGTGGGCGAAGCGGAGCCCCCTACTATATATCGGGTATCCGAGCATATCGAGTAAGTGTCTCGCGTATCTCTCATCCAAGGACGACCCGACTCCAGGGAGCCAGGTTGCCGGTAAGCGCCGCATATTGATGGTAGATAAACTAGAGCTAGGGGAAGCGAGTTCCCCTCCAAGCTGAGAGCATGACAAGCATTTCGGGTACACTCACTTCTTTAAAGAAGCTGCCGCAATATCGCGGTGCCTGCCGGCATCCATTTTGTTAGTTTCTTTTCTTTCCTAGCGTTAGATGAACATCATTAAGAGGTTTATCCATTTCGGTTCCGTTTCGGTTTTGAACTATCATTTGTAGTTGGCTTCAGATGAAACTGTAGAATCTCCCTCCCAGAACCCCAGAACCCAACAAGTACCCTAGAAAGAAAATGCCTGCAACTTGCCGCTTTCTCCTGCTATCTCTGTAAAGGTGTGTCTGGGTGTGTGCCTATGATTGTGCGAAGGCGTAAATGTGTGTGCATGTCCTTGTAGTCGTTGTTGCATGCCGCATGAGAAGCCTCCCTAACAGCAAGTCCTCCTGTCTATAAAGATTCCTTTTTATTTAGATACTCTTTCCCTTAGATACTCTTTCCTTTAGATACTTTTCCTTTTAGTTACTTTTCTTGTTGAAACCTTTCTTGTATATACTTACATATTTTTCCGCTTAATTCCCTACAAAGCAAGCCTGATCCTAATTCTATCTTATCCTAAAATATACCCCTTAAATGGTGCGAACTATAAGGTTAACTAGTCCTTCGTACTGCGAATCCTTGTAACTTTTAATGCATTTTACATAGCTTATGGATCAAAACGAAGCATAGTTCTAATTGGGGCCTCACCACTCGAATCGAACTTCGACTCTTCACACTCCTTTCTAGGATCAAGGCTTAGGTACCAGGATTAGTTGCTAAGCCTGGTCAAGCCCAGTTTCTTCTTTTTCCCCTCAATATATTTATTTCAATCTATGATCCTACGTTACGACTTCGACGAGGCAAATGTCCTTGGCCATGTCTCCTGCCCAGCCAAGCGCCACCATTTGTTGCTAACCGCAGGTTAACTAACCTATTTTCGCCTCAGACATCGTTTCGTTCGCCGAATGCGTCATAAATTTGTAATCAGCCAGGAGACAGGAGCTGGGAGCCAGGAAAGGACAACGCGAAAGCGCGAGCGAGGACGCGCTCATGTCCTTATGTCCTTATGTCCGGTCACAACCGGCTGTTATGGCCAAACCTAACTATCAACCTCTCTCTCCCTGCCCCGTGCGCTGCGGTTCGCCTTTTATTAGTTTAAATATAGACCCGAGACCCGAGAGTTGTTGCTGTTTTCAAAGGCTCGCGGACACAGGACAGACGAGTTGCCAACAACTCTGGCTTGTGGGTCCTGGTCCGCGTCCGCGTCCGCGTCCTAGTGCCGCAATTGCGTCAAAGCTTCGGGGCTCCACAAAATACATACTCACCGAGTTACCCCACACGCACGCACACAATCACCGGCACAATCTAATTGTCACGCCAAGCCAACTATTATGGAATTTTTCCTTTTCCCTCTAGTTTTTCCTACTCCACACGCTCGCTGGCGTTGGTACTTGTGCATGTGTGCGGGGGCAGAGTGACGTTAGAGTTTGTGGGTGCCTGTGCTTTTGGCTCTTTACTTTTGCTTTTGGCATTGCATGTGTCCCGTCCCGCGTGTCCGTGGAAAGTAAAAACCTAACCCGTACCCGCCCACGTCTGGGTGAAATCGATAGGGAGGCGGCGGGCGCTGTGGATGGAAAATGGGAATGGGGGCTATAAGCTTTGGCGCTGGGAACGGAACGGAACCCAAGGCAGTCAAAAAATATTGTCATACAATATGCATGGCGAGGCAATTAAAATTTGCCAGAGCCAGAGAACATGCAAGAATAATGCTTGTGTCTGGCCAATCTCGCTGGGAAATTGTACAAAAAAAAAAGCAAAATAGAAGAGCTGAATGACATTGAGCTGCTCGCTATCCTTCCCTCCCACGATCCTTTCTCCCATTACTTAGCTTAGGAAGTAGCTTAGTCCTGTAGTGTAGTTGTACCAACACTGGACACGGTTCTTTAGTTACTCTCTCTCTCCTTCTCTGCTACACACAACACATTAACACTCATGCAACGTTGGAACGTTGTCCAACACTGGTTACCTAAGTTACCCGTTTCCGTTACCGTTTCCATAAGCATTTTCGTTTTGAGTTTCAGTTTCCGCTTCCGTTTCCATTTCAGTTTCGGTTTCCACCCTTCTTCTGCTTCTGTTATTTTGAACCCAACGAAGATGAAGAGCCTTAAGCCCTAAGAGCTATACTTATATATAGTCCAGATTATACATATTGGTATTACCAACTTGGTGTTACTTTTGCATACCAAAACCAAAAAAACCAAAACCAAAACCCCCGAATCCCTTCTTCCCGAACTTGAGCTGTACCTCTCGCTGCCTCTATATATTATCTATCTGTCCCTGTACCCCTGTATATATATATATATATATCGATATATAATCGATACTCTTTGTTGTCAGCCACTCACTATATATATATAGATAAATCTCTGATATGCAAAACTGAAACCATCACAAAATTCTGAAAATCTGAAAATGAAAAAAAGAAGCGCTTGAAATTGATGTTGATTTGTGTGCCGCTCACTTTCTGACTTATGATTTCCACCGATCCTTTCGATTCCGCGTTGAGTTGAGCTGCAGCGCTTAGCTGATACCGAAGGGTGACTGTACGAAGGTCCTTGCTAATCCACATTTTGCCCAATTCCTTCTGTTCTCTCCGCACGACGCTGCACGATCCCACAGATCCGATATGATGACGAGGACGAGGATGAAGGTCCACAACCGGATCCTACACTTGAACAGGGTGTGCCAATACCTGTTCGATTGCAGGGCAGCTTCCCGCCGGAATTGGCCTCCACTCCTCTCGAGGATATCGATCCCTACTACAGCAATGTACTGGTAAGTGTTCCGGCTCCTTGTACTTTCCATAGACCTAAGGTTTATATACAACAAAATATATACTTGCAATGGGCGGGAAATGACCCCAACTTGACCTTAACTCTTTTTGCAGACATTCGTAGTTGTAAGCAAAGGAAAAGATATTTTTCGCTTTTCTGCATCAAAAGCAATGTGGCTGCTCGATCCATTCAATCCGATACGTCGTGTGGCCATTTACATTCTAGTGCATCCATTATTTTCCCTATTCATCATCACCACAATTCTCGTCAACTGCATCCTGATGATAATGCCGACAACGCCCACGGTTGAGTCCACTGAGTAAGTATCCCTGTCCCGAGTTGGGAATATGATGAGTCCCATATAATATATCCGACCACACGTAACCCCCGACTGAACCACACACTTTATATTTGGTTACCTACCTATCCCCTAGCTAAATTTATGATTTAATTAACTTTTGAGTTTCTCTTTTTAGTTCGTGGAACCTATCTTATAACTTAAATATATATTACTCTGTACCCTGTACTAGCCATATACAAAGTATATAGAGATCTATATACGTATATGCTATATAACCGACATACTTTACTTACTATATATTTAAACGATGTTATACGATATTATTACTATTACTATTATTACCACATATGTAACCTTTTTGATATTTCGATATTTCGATATTTATGCAGATGTGTATTTAGGTCGAACTTGAATTTCTTTCCTCTATGATTTCCGCAAAAGCCAAACGAAAATGAAAAGAAAGCGAAACCGCAAAAGAAAACAGAAACAAACCAAAGTGCAATCGAAATATGTAAACCTGTACCATATATTTATATATATAAAAAATATTTCTGTAATTCCCAATATTAAATCCAGGCAAAGGCAAGTAAAGTAAAGTAAACGTAAAGTAACGTTCAGTTCTAGGTAGCTAAAGCCATTTTCCAGTAAGAGAGAGAACCTCCTCAGTTCCGACATCACGATGCATTATATTATATATACTATTATATATTATATATTAAATATTCCCTTCGAAGGGAACCACCGGGAACCGGACCGCTCTTGTATGATATACACCACTCTCGCATCCAAATTCCACATTCAGTATATATCCTCATAACCTTGCTCGCTTCTTTGCCGCGTAACTCTGTTCGTTCGATCGTTCGATCGTAGCTCAATCTCAGATCCATTCCAAAAGCTACTCATTCCTGTAAAAAAAACTGTACAAATTGCCTCCGGATCCGATCGAGAACCGACTACCCCGAACTGGTTGGTTTTGGTTTGTTCACGTTTCACGAATTGAAATCAATCGATATATCATTTGTAACTGAAGTATAGTATCTTTGCGAAGTAGTGCCTAGCCTAGACATACTACTATATAGTATATATATCCTATACATACCTAGTGTAAGCCCAGTTATATCTTCATTATGTATCTCTTGATCCATAGATCTCAATCTAGATAGAACTTATGTAAATCGTTTAAGTAGCCATTAAGCATACCCCTTTTATTGTATTGTAAACTGAGTCCCACCCTAGAAGCGTATTTAGTACAATTTTGATCATCACGAATCCTATATGTAAATCCCGAGTACTCCCATCCATAGTACATCCATAGTTAAGATCGTATATAACCGATAGAACCTAGTGTACTATATACAAGGTTTCACAGTACTGTTCGCAGCTAGCTCTGGGGACTGATTATAATCGTAGAACAGATAGTTTTCGATAGTCTCGTATATATAGTAAATACTTCGTTTATCATGTAACGTATATAGCAAATGGAAACTCCCTTCCGATCTCTCGCTCTCCTCATGCAGTGAACCCAATCGATTCGTACTCCTAGCTAGACTCTCGATTCGATTAGTGCTCATCTATATAGATATAGAAGTCGTTAATCATCCGGCACGCACGCACACAGCCCCTAAATATAATATAGTTGAGGGTGCGTGTTTGTGTGTTTGTCCTAGAACAATATTATATTGCGTATACGTAGCGTTGTACATAGGTAACTCCTAGCGACAAAAACAAAAACTAAAAGCGAGCAAATATTCTCTTGCAAGAGAGCGTCCAGCGCCGAAAAGCAAGCAAAATGTAAAGTGAAAAGAGTTACGTCATTTTTCTAGCTGATATCAAAGTTATTGTCGCAGATTTGGTATCAGAATCGAGCACCCTAGAGAGAAGGAGAGGGAAAGTGAGAGAGAGAAAGAGATGGGGAGAAAGAGAAAGCAATAAAGAGAGAGCGAGACGAAAACTGGGGCGACTGCCACACACAGAGAGAGACAGCAGCAGCTGGCAGCTGGCAGCTGGCAGATGGAAGTGCAAGCGGAAGTGCCACTTGAACTTGGCTAAGGGTAGGACGCTTTCACCTGGGCAGTGGGGGGAGAGGGTCGCAACAGCAGGTGCCGCATAACTTGAGACACGCACACACACACTCACTCACGTGCCTGGGAAGAAAGTGAAAGGAGGAGAAAGCCAGAGAAAGGACGACCAGGGGAGGTGGGCGCTTGCTGCAAGGTGCGAGTAATGTGGGTCGCCGTAGCCCCCCCGCTGAGAATGAGCACACAGAGAGAAATATCTCGAGCCAGCAGCAAATCGTAGACTTGAGGTTCTGTGATGTGAAGAAGAGCAAACTCCCCACCAAGGACTTTTCCAAATTAAATAGTTTTTCCGACCAGTAAAAAGATGGGTAAATTCAAGGAAATTACATTTAAATTATGAAAATAATATGAAAATTAAATGAAAATTAATGTAAACCACCTCTAAACCGCCTGCTTTCTTGCGATGCACTGGGGTCACACTTGTGCGGGCCCCTGAGAAAGACATAATACCTGCAATTAAAACACAACTCAAGTGTCCTTCACGGGCATTGGGGCCTAGGTCAGACGCATGCCCTCCTTCGCATTCCCTCCTTGCATTCCCAATCCTCGGCCCACTTCCAGCCTGCCGGCTTCGAGCTATGAGCTGTGAGCTGTGAGCGACTTTGAACTAGTTGTGGCGCCCAAAGGAGACGGCCAGGCGACCACCACAGCCAGTGCTGTCGCACTCGTCCTTCATCCGGACAGCACTGAATGTCCTTTTTTCGAGTCAACCAAAAGGAGCCCCAAAGTGTGCCATAACTTCTTAAATATTTTTGATAAATTGTTAAAGTCACTGCCTAAGAGTTTACTCAGCAGCCATTGTGGTTTCTTTCCTTTTGCATAAGATCTCTTGATCTTCCCAAGACCTTCTTCAAGATCCATTAAATATATATTCAATTTGGTAACTGGCAGCACTGAACCACAACGATGGCGAAGGGTGTCACTGGAGCGACAGCGGCGCTGTCTGCCTGAAATCTGTCAAATGGCTAACCAGGCAACGGGGGGCACTGACAGGGCACGTGGAGGGGCGACAGCAGTTGGCCGAAGGTCGGCCTATTGATCAGACACCCACGCCACCAGCTTCCCTTCCTTCCTCCCACAGACACACACACAGAGGCATCGTCAAGCAGCTGCTGGCCGTTAAGTATTAACCATTATTGACATTGACAATTGTCTATCTGCATCTGCAGTTCAGTAATTAGGGCGGTCGAGTGCATGCCAAGTGTGCTTTTGATGTGCGCCGTTCCCAGGCATTTCATTTGGAAGCCAGGAAGCTGTGCACCCAAAGAAATCACACAACAAAATAATAATTCTAATAAGAAGAGCGACGAGAAGTTATAATGAAAACAGGAGAGAAAGTGGGCGAAATGGTAGGGAGAGTAGTTATTCTGATTCAAGATCCTTTTAGTTCATTAAGCAAAATTTGTAGGCATGATTCGATTCTTAGGCAATCTTTTTGCTCAATTGCTCAGTTGGTATTGTGGTGTGTGCGTTTTTCTCTTTGTGCGGTGGCAGTTTTAGTGAATCAATCTAGGACAAAAGACCAGCAGCAAATGCAAAAGGAAAAGCAAAAGGAAAAGCAACAGCAAAAGCAAAAGCAACAGCAACTTGTGAATCACAGATTCAGATTCAGATACTATCGCTGCACTCGTAGACTCATAGGCAGAGAGGGGCCCAGTGATGACAATGCGAACAGTTAGCTTAATCATGTAAGTTAGTCTTAAAGAATACTTAAAGAATGTGGTTAACATGCCTGGAATCTGGAGCCAAGTCATGCAATGGATCGTGAACGTAAGCGGAAACGGAAATGGACGAGGAACCGAGATGCAGCCCCGCCGAGGAAAGAGAAAGTGCCGCAAATGGAGAAGAGAGCAGAAGCAGAAGCTGAATTGTAGACTACTTTTAAGCGCGACCTTCGTTTCGTTTCAAACTTTCCAACTAATCCAATTAAATTTTGATTTACCTATTTAATAATGTATGTTTTTCTTTTCTTGGACAATCTCTATGCCATTGGTTTTTCGTTATTTTTTACTTGTGACCCCCATCCATCAGGCGTTAGTCGTCTAACCAAAAAGTAACAAAAAACATTACCAAAAAACTCATTTGAAGTGCATACGAAGAACGAAGAATAAGCGAAGAAGAAATGAGACAACAAACAACAAATTGCATTTCGAAATTCAATTCGTTTTTAGGGTGATATTCACCGGAATCTACACATTTGAATCAGCTGTTAAAGTGATGGCACGAGGTTTCATTTTATGCCCGTTTACGTATCTTAGAGATGCATGGAATTGGCTGGACTTCGTAGTAATAGCTTTAGCGTGAGTTATATAAACCTATATATATATATATCTATATCTATAATATAATTATTTTACAATTGAATTATAATTAACCATTGATCCCAACGTATATCACATCCCCAACTCCCCACACCCAAATGACTGCTGGCCAAGCTCCCAAAGAAGTTATCCGAAACATATCGATACTATCCAAGACCGATGACGATACAAATCAAATAGGCCTTCTTCGGGGCTTGGCTCTGGGTCGGTATCAGTATCAGTATCACAGCCTCTCACCATCTATATCGACCTTTAATGATCACTTCCCGTTTCTATTGTGTTGCCTTTGACTTAAGATTTGCTCTCGTATCGTTAATCGGTAATCGGTAAACGTTAATCGGTAATTGGTAATCGATATCACATCTGAATCATCCATCGTATTGAGCCGTAATCAATCGAATCCAATCGAATCGAATCTGAATAGCAGTTCCACCCACGAGCACACGTTTTCCGTTTTCCCCTTTTTCCCTTTTTGCTTTTTTCGGTTTTATTCATTTTTTTGCGTTTCCAGTTTACATTCAGTGGACTTCCGATTACAAATTAGCGCTATTTTCACACAATATTTATTATTATTATTATCAATTTATGCGGAGTACACACACATACCCACTTCATTAACATAATCGTCGACATGCCCGCCTGCCAGTGTCTCTGTGTGTTGGCAGCACAATTAACCGGATTCAGTTGAGTCAATCAATCGGGCCAAAAAAGGACCCCATAAAGCGGGGAACAAAGGAAATAGGAATCGGGTTTTAAGCATTTTGCATTTCTCTCTGCTGGTCAATTAAGTGCAATCAATGTGACATGTGTCTGTCCTGAAATGAAATTAATCACAGCAAATAAAAAATATTACAAATATTTATGCCCATCAAGCGGCGAGTATTTGAAAAGCGACATAATTGTCATGCTTTTGAATTAATAAGTATATATTTTTTACTACAGAAATAAACAATCAAAATATTTAGAGTAGTTAGAAAAGAGATATAAAAAAATGTGTCCAAGTAAAGGAAATAAACAGGGATTGCAAATAAGAGTTATGAGTAAAATAAAAGTTACGGCCAACAAAATTTTCTAAAAATATGGAAAAATTAGGTATACCATATTTATTTAAGAAGTTTTCAAAAACAAGATAAACTTGTATTACCAATTTTTATTTTATTAATTGCGATTTGACTATTATTTTCAATTTTTAAAATAAAAATTGCCAAATAATTATTATTTACAATTTTTATATAAAAGTTTGGTAATAACTATTATTTTCAATTTTTAAACAATTAATTGAAAATAACTGTTATTCCCCAATTTTTATTCGTAAAAATTGAGAATAACATTAATTTTTAAAATAAAAATTGAATCGCAATAACTTTTGAACGAAGCGGAATATCTTCAAGATTGATATATATAGTTAATCTACACTTCAATACCTTTCGTTTGATATGTATATTGTGCTTAATTAATTTAACTGCCCAATTTGAATATTATTTGAAAACGAAAATAAGTTTCCGTTAAATTAGTTAACGGCTTTTGAA